>CM031684.1:23604010-23997537 GCA_006182925.3 Reinhardtius hippoglossoides
GGGGGGGGGCTATGTGAGGGGGCCAACAGCCGGGAGAAGCAGGGACAACACAAGGGTTAAACTGCAAAATATCAAGTTTCAAATATAATAATATAATAACACACTCTGCCTCTCACTGAATCTCCTCTGAACACCAGCTGAGAACAGGCCGCTGTGAAATGCAGGAAATCCTGAAACACAAACAACTCCTTCCTCAAACACAACCAGCTCCTCCCAGTCAGGACATGTCTGTGTCTCCTCCCTTCACAGGTGTGTCAGTGTAAGAACCAGTGAACAACAAGCTGTGAACTCTGGGAGATGAGTCACTGCAGGGAGTGAACGAGAGGGGGAGGAGCAGAGATCTGGTTTTGTTCAGAGGAAGGGAACCTGTTCTACAGTCTCTGGCACCAGCTGAAATGGCGCAGCAAGAAAATCAACTGGACAGAGAAAGATTCAGCTGTTCGATCTGTCTGGATCTACTGAAGGATCCGGTGACTACTGGCTGTGGACACAGCTACTGTAAGAGCTGTATTAACACCCACTGGGACAAAGGGGAGGAGACAGGAAGCTACAGCTGCCCTCAGTGTAGACAGACCTTCACACCGAGGCCTGTCCTGGAGAAAAACACCATGTTAGCTGATTTAGTGGAGGAGCTGAAGAAGACTGGACTCCAAGCTGCTCCTGCTGATCACTGCTATGCTGGACCTGGAGATGTGGCCTGTGATGTCTGCACTGGGAGGAAACTGAAAGCTCTCAAGTCCTGTTTGAATTGTTTGGCCTCTTATTGTGAAAAACACCTCCAGCGTCATCTTCAGTCAGCTGCATTGAAGAAGCACAAGCTGGTGGAGCCCTCGGAGAAGCTCCAGGAGAACATCTGCTCTCGTCACGACGAGGTGATGAAGATGTTCTGCCGCACTGATCAGCAGTGTATCTGTTATCTCTGCTCTGTGGATGAACATAAAGACCACGACACAGTTACAGCTGCAGCAGAAAGGACTGAGAGGCAGAGAGAGCTCGGGCTGAGGAGACAAACAATCCAGCAGAGAGTCCAGGACACAGAGAAAGATGTGAAGCTGCTTCAACAGGAGGAGGAGGCCGTCAATGGCTCTGCTGATAAAGCAGTGGAGGACAGTGAGAAGATCTTCACTGAGCTGATCCGTCTGCTGCAGAAAAGAAGCTCTGATGTGAAGCAGCAGATCAGATCCCAGCAGCAAACTGAAGTGAGTCGAGTCAGAGAGCTTCAGGAGAGACTGGAGCAGGAGATCACTGAGCTGAAGAGGAAAGACCATGAACTGAAGCAGCTCTCAGACACAGAGGATCACAACCAGTTTCTACACAACTACCCCTCACTGTCACCACTCAGTGAATCTACACACTCATCCAGCTTCAGGATCCGTCCTCTGAGGTTCTTTGAGGACGTGACAGCAGCTGTGTCACAGGTCAGAGGTCGACTACAGGACATTCTGAGTGAGACAGAGACACAGATTTTACAGATTGTGTCTCAAGTGGGTGTTTTACTGCCACAACCAGAGCCAGAGACCAGAGCTGACTTCTTAAGATATTCACAGGAAATCACACTGGATCTAAACACAGCATACAAACATCTGTTATTATCTGAGGGAAACAGAAAAGTAACATATATGAGTAAAGATCAGTCTTATTCTAATCACCCAGACAGATTCACTGATTGGCATCAGGTCCTGAGTAGAGAGAGTCTGACTGGACGTTGTTACTGGGAGGTGGAGGTGGGGGGGGGGAGAAGTTGATGTAGCAGTCACATACAAGAATATCAGCAGAGCAGGAGGCTCACATGAATGTGTATTTGGATTCAATGATAAATCTTGGTCATTATTGTTATGGAAACAGTTATATCTTTCATTACAACAGCATCCAGACTCCAGTGTCAGGTCCTGTGTCCTCCAGAGTAGGAGTGTACCTGGATCACAGTGCAGGTGTTCTGTCCTTCTACAGAGTCTCTGACACCATGACTCTCCTCCACAGAGTCCAGACCACATTCACTCAGCCTCTCTATGCTGGAGTTTATGTTCTTTATCCTGGACACAGCTGAGTTCTGTAAACTCAAATAGACTCGAGTCATTAAAAGCAGTGATTTAGATTCTTTGTTTAAATCTTTAACTTCTTTTGTTTCCATGTTTGTTGATCAAAGTTCGTCATGGTGACGTTTCTGCTCCACAGAGATCAGCTGTCAATCAAACACTGACCTTCCTTTATCACACATATTCAGTTCTCACTTTGTAAAGACAGAAATCTATAATTACACTGACGTGAATGTGTTTGAAAGAACTGATGTTGCTGTTGTTTTCTGAATCAAAGTATAAATCAGGTTGTGTGATGTTTTAGAACCTGTGTTGATCCTGATCCTCATCAATGAGCTGATTATTTGTTCTTTTCTTTTCCACGTGTGAGACGGAGGTGAAACCAACTGATTGTGTGTCCATGAAATCACTGAACAAGAGTCACTGGAGCCGTTTCCCTCCTGAAACTCCACAAACCTCCGTGTTCATGTTCAGTCTCTGTCTTTTCAGGGCAGATCACAGAAATACTCAAGTTCTAATAAAAGTGCTCTTTTAAAACGACACACTTCTCATTGTCTGTCATTTCAGTTTTCTCCTGATGTTCAGATTTCCACTCGACCGCGATGAAAGATCAAATACTTCTTATTCACCATTTGCAGAGTTTGATCTCACACATCGATCATTAAACTTCCTCAGCAGATCCAGTGTGTTTGGATTGATTCCAAATGAAGTCCGTTTCCTCTGAAGTGAACGAGTCTGACGACGGCTCAGAGACACTGAGGACGAGGGACAGTTTCTGCAGCTGATCCAGTGAAGGTCAAAGGTCAGGACGTATCAGGAGTGTGTTTCTGGATGAGATCAGCTCTTTGGTTTCCACCTCCATGAGTCTCACACACTCCTCACAGCCCGGCTGCAGAGAACTCACGTGATTAACTCCAGAGTGACCTTCGTCCTGCACACACACACACACACACACACACACACACACACACACACACACACACACACACACACACGTCCAACCAGTGTCAGTTCAGGTGTGAGCCCGGATGTTAGATGAATTCTGCAGGACTGCGTGTGTTCAACAAAAGGAGCTGAACCTGAGCACCTGCCTGCAGACAAGATGGCGGACCTCTGCGAGCACATGTGCAACAGCCAACTCCGCACTCGACAGGAAATGATTGGTGGTCTTCTTCTGTGGTTTCCTCCCTCATGAAGTTTTTATTCTTTAAGAGTGGAAACTTTTAATTCATTCATTTGTTTTAACGTCTCAGTGGAAAACAAATGTCTCCACCTTTTAACGTTGTTTTAATCCACTTTATTTAGAATAAAAAATTGGCCAATAATAATTGAAAATAGAAAAATCAAGTGCACAGTAGAAAACATTAGTGGCTGAGCTTAGACATGGCAGGAAATAAGAATACAAACTCAAATTAAAGCCCTCAAAAAGCCATTTGCCTGAAAAAATCAAATAATAATAATAATAACAATCCTTACAATTTCAATAGGGCCTCCCACTGTCTCCTACTGTTCGGTGCTCGGGCCCTAATAATTAACTTTAAAATGATGTGATAGAAAACTCAGGAGATCATTAAAGTCAGTGAGATTTATCATCAGGGGACAATGAATCACGTTTCATATAAATCTATCCAACACTTGATGTAACTTACACCTTTGTGGAGTAAATATATCTTGAAACAAATGTTTTCCGATCTAACAAGCGACTCCTTGTTGACACAAGGTGCAGAGGGAACACGAATCCCTTCATTCTGTTTATTTCTGTGTGTTGATAAAGTTTCCATCCTCCTCTCACTGTAAACTCAAGTTTCTCTAACGTACAGTCGGAATCAGCACATCAGCCCCGTTCTAACTCGCTTGGGTTCCGGACACATGACTGATGATCCACCACTTGATTTTGAGCCATTCGATTATTTCATTAAGTCGGTGAAACATAAAATTCCAATTAGGAAGAAGTCTGTGTGTCGGTGCCAAATGTAAAAATGGGGTGATTAGCTTCACTAATTTACACTTTCGCTGGCATCAGCTTTGCTCTGACGTTTGTTGGGTCGAGCCAAAGCTGCGGCAGCTTCATCTCAGTCGAGAAACTAAGTGGCTGAGCAACATCAGAGCGAAGGGTCCGTTATAATAAAGATGTTTCCCGAAATTTACAGAAAATAAACTTCAGTGCAGCTGCATTGTTCTGTTATCGCACTTGGACAGTCACTAGTTTCACATTAACTATCAACATGTTATTGTGTTCACTATGTTTGTCGATTTGATCTATTTCATTTTTCTACACGACGCACGGAGAGAACTAGAAGCGGAAGGTTATCCACTTGTTAACACTTTTTACGTAATATCTGTACCCAATACCGAACCTGTAGATCGTAAACTGACGTTATTCCCCAGCTAGCTAACGTCCACACACACCAGCCAAAGACAAACTTTGTTTTGTGTTGTATTTAATCTATTCCACCACCTGAGGCCGTTTTCTGAGCGATACGGTTGTTTTGCTCCACAACCAGATGAACCATAGACTTTAATGAACATGGACGACACGTCTCCACTTCCTCCCACTGTCCAGAAATGAAGCCAAAATACCCCGGATACGAACGCTAACATCTTGCGCCGATGACATCATTCGGAGTCTTGTGGTATCAAGGTCACGCCCACACACATGCTCTGCCAATCACGAGCCAGTTTTTATATCATCTCATTAAAACCAAACTTATCAGAAACTGCATCTATGGTGCGGTGGTGTGAGTGGTCCGTAATAGGAGCTAGCCACATTAGCATGAAGCCTGGGCAAAAACACATTATTGATAATTAATAAAACGTACTCATGTATCTTGTTCTCTTTACAGTCACAGGACGTCAGTTATCATCAGAACTCGTTATCAGCTGCTGTCGCTACGACGCTTCTCATGTGTAGTTCTGGTTAAAGGTCACCAGTAATGATCCCGTCCCTTCAGCCATAAACTGTCCTGATCCACGGTGGACGAGTTCAGACGTTAATATCGACGGCTGCTTATGGAAGCACGTCTCTGTGATTGGACGGGCTGAGCAGACGAGCTGTTGGCTGCACTGAACCAGAACGAGAAAACATCTCAGGCAAAACAATTCAGCTCTGAACTGAGTGTTACGTATTTTACTTTATCGCTTTAAGGTTGATTTAACGTGTGTGTGTGTGTGTGTGTGTGTGTGTGTGTGTGTGTGTGTGTGTTTGTTTGTGTTTTATTTCCATTTGATGTTGACAGACAGAAACCACAGCTACACTGACATATGTATATTTGTTGGCTGATAAAAGACGGAACTGCAGAGAAATACCAAACATATGAGAAAATGTTAAATGGTAATTATTTGTATACACACACACACACACACATTTCAATACAAGTGAACTGAATGTGTTTACATCCGTTTATCTTATTGTCTATAAAACGTATAATTGGCGAATCACAGGTCTTCACACTCATATTCACCTCGACTGGATATTAACGACTTCACCTATAAATGTCTTTGATTTTTACAGGGATTCAAACCCAGCTGTGAGGAAACAGTGCTAATCACTGTGCCACTGTGCCACCTACTCCATATATTTGAATTTTAAATACCTGCACGGCAACAAGTAACCTACATGGGGAAATGTAATGAACTAGAATGTGTTTCATTAGAGCTGAAACCTGCACTAAGGCCCATTTATCCCCTTTATGATTCTCTGGGAAATTAGTGACAATGAAGTCCACAAACATCATATATCACAATGTTAAAGAAACGTTTCTGTTCTCTTGCTTTATTCTGTCTTTCATTTCTCCTCCTTTTACCAAGTTGGGTGGAAAATCTGTTTCTGCTCACGAACAAACAAACAAACAAACAAAAACAAACAAACAAACAAACAAACGTAAAGGGGTGAAAACATAACCTCTGTGGTGTTAATGGTGTGAATGCACGTCTACAAAATAGTGTGTGTGTGTGTTGTGTTTGTGTGTGTGTCTGTGTGTGTGTGTGTGTGTGTGTGTGTTTTGTGTGTGTGTGTGTGTGCCCGAGCCTTTAAGTGTCCGTGTGTTTTCTTTTTGTGCGTGTGCGGGTGCGTCTTTAAATATTCTAATCGATGTTTACGACCCCTGGCGAGAGGAGGCCTGTCAGTGAGCCAGCATCACTGCAGCTGGAGTCTCTGCACACACACATAAACACACACACACACATGCACACACACACGCACACACACACACACAACACACACAACCCACACAAAACACCCCACACACACACACACAAAAACCCACACACACACCACCTTCCCACCACACCTCCCCTACTCTTCTCTCTCTCTCTCTCTCTCTCTCTCTCTGTCTCTCTCTCTCTCTTCTCTCTCTCTCTCCCTCTCTCTCTTTTGGGTTTCAAATCATGATTCCCCCTCCACTGCTGCAAGGAAAACTCCACCTACTCAGTGCTGTTAATGTAGTCACTGACAGTGTGAGCTGCTCTCTCTCTCTTCTCTCTCTCTCTCTCTCTCTCTCTCTCTCTTCTCCTGGCATCTCGCCCCAAACCTTCCTCCTCCTCCTCCTCCTCCTCCTCCTCCTCCTCCTCCTCCTCCTCCTCTCCGAGCATCCTCCTCTCTCACATCTCATCTCTACTCCTTCACATCGCTCTCCGGCTCCACTTGCGCTCGCAGCCTTCAGCCCGTCCGCCGCTCTCCTCCTCTCTCCTCTCTGCGCCTGATCCCCCCCTCTGTTCCACACACACACACACACACACACACACACACACACACACACACACACACACACACACACACACACACACACACACATGCATGCATACACTCTCCCCTCTCTCGCTGTCTCCCCTCTCTCTCTCAGTCACACTCGGTCCTGTGCAGACTTCAGGAGACCCGGGGACGAGATGATTCTGCTTGTGTTTCTCTTGGAGCTCTGATGGTGATTTTTTCTTTTTCGTCCCTAAAAGAGGAAGAAAACTAGACTGAGAGCGATGTTGATGCAACAGCAGCTCTTCTCTCCTCTGTGCCGTGTCGATCTGCCTGCCTCCTGCCTACAATCAGCCCATTTCGGGGGGATTTAAGCGACAGAGAGTGCTGCGCTGGCTGTGCGCTCTGCTCTGCGGTTCTGGATCGTCTTCTTCTTCTTCTCTTCCTCGTCTTCATCTCTGTACTGAAGGATGCTCAGTTCTTGCCACAGTCTGGAATATTTCTACCACAACTGCCAGTACTCTTGCTGCTGCTGCCGCCCCGGCAAGATCCCAGTCTGAGGCAGCCCCGGTGCCCTCAGGGGAGGAAGAGGCATGTCAGAAGCTCTCGTGTTGCACATGGAAATGAGCCGTCTGCCTCTGGTTCTACTGGACTCCAGCCTCTAAGACCCAGACTTGAGATTATCCCAAAAAATCGCCGAAAGCCTCAGAAGAAATTGGGGATCCTGGGAGTTCCTTTCTGATGAGCTGAGAAATTCCTGTGTCACTTAATATCGAGGAGCAGCAGCTGTTAACCAGCTCTTTGGTTTTCTGACTTATCCACGACTGCATTTCGGCATCTGACTAAGAGGTAGGGCTGCTTTTACTTTCACTTCCTCATGGCACCGACTCAGATCTGGCTCTTTGCTGTTCTGCTCGATGCTCGTTTTCTAAAATGAACTAATCCACGGTCACTCAGCGTGGTCGGGTTAGTCGGGACCGGCTCCGCTCCGTCCTGCTCGCGATGCATCACCCAGAGTCTGTAGCAATGTGCCTCACTCTGCAGCTGCGGAGCCAGAGGTGTTTAATGTCAAGTGGATTTCTGGAACCACTCAGCATCCAGCGGCGGTTGGTCAGGAGGAATCTGATTCTGTTTTGCAGGTTCATGAGGTTTTTATCGTCTCTCCTGCAGAATATTAAACACTCTTCTCTTATTTGTTTGTTCTGTTGTAGAAAGAGAAGATGCTTGAGAGTTGATGGACTGTTACTGGTTTCCTTCATCGTGCTCATCATCTGCATGAGCTGGCACAAATAATTGGCGCTGGCCCGAGACCATTCTGCTGCATGTGAAGGGTCTGGTGTGCAGGTTGTGCATCGTACTTGAAACTCTGCTATAGGATCAATTTATTGGTGCATGTTTTATTCCCTGTCGGATAGAATAACTGCATGGAATCCGTACATGCAGCTCCAGATGGGGGGTAATTGCATTTGGGGTTTTCACAGAGATCTGCTCTTCTTCTTGTGAAGACGCAGGGATGACTGAGGATATCACGCCCTGTTGTCTGAACTCATATCGGTCAGAAAGACATTCACACCTCAGATGGTGTGACTGGATCAAGCCTGTGGGAGGAAATTCATACTTAAGGGTGATTGCATATCGAGGTCGTCTGTAGCATCATCGTCATCGTCGCTGCTCTCCAGCATTCGTTGAATAAATTGCTCAAATGAAAGTCGGCGGAGACGAGATGCTCACAGATGCATTTTCCGCTCCACCCGTCCTGCTCCGGCACCGCGAGCGATGAGACCGACTCAAGTGAGGTCTTATCTATCAATAAAGCTTTTAAATAAGGTTTGATGAAAACGCAACAATTTAAAAATCATCACTGTAAGAAAACACAACTAAATAATTAATTTGGTCTTAAATTCAGACTTCAGGACAGTTTTGAACCTTTTGGAAATCAGTTTCTCGTTTAGAAAAGACATCTGTGCAACCAGAATTATCTCTGAGACCGTTTGTTGTAACGTTTTGATCCAAGTGGACTCACGTTGAGTTCTTTTCCTCAGTCAGCAGTTTCTTCAACTTGGTATATTCAGACTACAGTAAACAGATTAGTGCATTTGCAGAGATCCTCCGCAGTTACAATCCAGAAAATTTGAATTTCTTCAATTTCATTTCCATTGTCGTGCAGAGTTTGTGTAAAAAAGTTCCCTAACGCTTGAAGAAAGAGAGAATTAGTGAAGTCTCCATCCTCATCCTCATCCTCCTCATCTTCATGGAAGCACCAGACCTGGAGGTTTGAGCTCTGAGACGATGCCGCGTTCCAGACGTGTTTCTGAAGTCGCTGTGGAGGTTTGTGGAGGATCAACAATCACACAAGGACACTTTGCGTTGGTTTTTCTTTCCCTTCTGTTGTCGTCTGTGTGCAAAGCTCCGAGCTGAACAATGTAGAGACGAAGAGGCAGCTTAGCAGTTTATAGACAAAATATTACAAACAAGCAAACAAAGGAACCTCCGAGGTGACTCACTCACTCCGTGTCTGGGAATCGTCAGCTGCTCGATCACTGCATTCGTTGTTTCTTCTGGTTTTTAGCTGAATTCTTCTGCCTCTGCAGATATTGTTGTGATTTACAAACAATTCCAGATGTTTGTCACAGTTTTAACCACAATTAACTCAATAATGATTTATCGTCTACAGAAACTAACATTGCGATTAGCGGATTTGTTTTATTGATGTTAGCTGCTGGAATGAACTCAACCCTCACAGGACGACGGTCTAGAGGATGGATGGAGATTCGCACCACTGGTTTGTGAGCTGCTGTTTTGAAGCCTCAGTTTCACATTGTGTTCTGCACCATTTTGGTTATTTTAAACCAGAAGTAACCATATCTGGAGGAGCAGGGGGTGGAGCCTGACTGAGAGCTCGAGGACACGCCCACCTACACCTGCCAGCCTACTAGCTGTCAATCACACTGTGGTATCCCACCCCCCCCCCCCCCCCCCCCCCCCCCCCCCCCCCCCCCAACACATCCGGTGCTTTATGGTCTGTTTGACTCTAAATGATCATAATTTACTAAATGAACATCAGCTGTTTGAAGAAGACTTGAAACTAGAGACTGAGACATAAACTCTAAGTGAGAAATAGTCATTTTCTATAGACTTCTATAGAAACTAGCAGTGGAGTCGCCCCCTGCTGGTCAGTACACAGAAGACAGGTTTTACTTACCTATTGGCTTCACTTTCTGGACCTGGAGTCTACGTCCATTTTGAAAAACATTCAAAAGGAAGCACCGAATCTGGTAAAGAGTCAGATGCAGGATTTTTCATTTTCCATCAAATCCTTAGGAACAAATATAATACATATAAAACAATATGTTAGAAATTATATTTATGGTTTTGACATCTGGGAGTTTGTATGATTTGCTGCAGATAATCACACAACTTCCATTTAACCCCAGAACTGTTCGGTGTGTGACCTTTTCTGTGTGACGTTTACATTTGTCCGTCTCCTCCTCGGGCACTTCTGATGAAATATGGACCATAATTACAGTAACCTGTGGCTAAGCTGTGCAGGGCTCAACGCTGGCTGTCAGCAGGATGAAGGGAAAGCTTCAGTGGACGTCAAACGCTAATGGAGGTTTGGTGGTTTGTTTCCTCCCACCCACAGAACACCCCCCCTCTGTCCTCCTGTGTCACACAAAGCTCCTGTACCAGAGTATTTGTCATGTACAGGAAATGATTCATCAGACGTGGCCGCTCGTGGCTGTCACAGCAGTTTTTGCCTGTGCACCATTTATTCATCGTTGGGTCATTGGATTTCCTTGTCAAACCAAAGGACTCACTAATAACTCAATTAGATAACAGGAATAAATAGTGATTGAGTGGAGCCGTGGTATCGAGGTGCTGCCGACCAATCAGGAGTCAGTCTCAGCTGTCAATCAGCCCGTTTTTATATCATCAAATAACTAATTCAAAACCAAAGTGATCAGAAACATGAACACTTGAACAAACATCAGTGTGATAAGAACCCACTAAAATGACAAAAAAACATCTTCAATGTGTACTGGTTCCGTGTCCCATCTGCTAACATGGAGGAGTATATGACCTATACTGCAGCCAGCCACCAGGGGGAGATCAAGACGATTTCACTTGACTTCTGTCATGTCCTCCATCTGTATTTACAGTCTCTGATGTCACATCTCCGTCAGTTTCTTACAGCGAGCGCCGGTTTCCTGCAGGAGAAACACATTTTCTGCCAAACAACAGTTTTTTTTTGGTCTTCCCCCTGAGAAATGGGCTGAATGAGTGTTTTTCTCTGAGTCACTGGTTGGAAATGGGCAGTGATTCATACATTTGGTTGTTTTCGCCCACGTTCGTGCACTAATTAGTCTTAAACACGATATGAATCACAACATGGCGACAGTTGTTTGGTTGCTTCCGTCACTGTCAGTCAAATATAATCGAAACTAGGCCGGGATGAAGCCGATCCGCTGAGATTTTCAATTTTAAACTCTTGTTGTGACACAAACCGGAACCTGAGGTGACAGGTTCGCTGTATTTCATAGAATAATGTCCATGATGAAAGAGGACAATAGGGAGAAGAGAGGAAGAGGAGGATGTGAAAGACGACCGGAGGATGAAGGGAGGGAGAGAAGGGTTCAGGTGTCGATCGATTGTCGAACTGTCCGTCAGAAACAAGGACAGCGATACACTCGGACACTCGTACAAAGACAAATCCCAAATAGAGAATTCTCCAGGGAAGGTGTGGTGATGAACTGCGCCTCAGCGAGCAGCAGGAGCTCCGAGGCGTTTCCTCTCTACCTCAGCGAGCAGCAGGAGCTCCGAGGCGTTTCCTCTCTACCTCAGCGAGCAGCAGGAGCTCCGAGGCGTTTCCTCTCCACGACGCCCTCTCTACCTCAGCGAGCGCTCATGAATTACTTACACTAAAAGCTCGCCCGTACAAACTTCAATTACACACACACACGATGCATAACTGCATTAGAGCGCAGAGGACGCCGCCTAAAAGTCAGCTGCACCTCCGACAAATCAACTCATCGCAGTGACGCTGACGACAGGTCCTCACTGTCCTTGTTTAGCCTTAGTGTGTGTGTGTGTGTGTGTGTGTGTGCGTGCGTGGTGTGTGTGTGCGTGCGTGTGTGTTTACAGCTGTGCCACATGTGTTATATCCGTCAACAACGAATCTTTGAATAATGCATCAGAATATTTCTTTCTTTGATTCAAAATAAACATCATTAAGTTTCACATTTACTTCACATGTGACGACGCTCTGGACGGAACTTATTGTTTTCCTCGTTTCTTCGTGTCTCACTTCGTCCCTTCATCTTCATCTTCTTCGACCTTCATCATTTTCTTTGTCCTCCATACCCTTCACTTCTCCCCCCCCCCCCCCCGTGTCTATATACGTACTTTCTCTGCATGTATGATCTTTTACTGGACGCGTCTCCATGTCCACTCTCCTGCCCAATTAGCAGCAAAGACAACATGCATCTCTCCACACAAATGCATTTCTGAAGATATTTTCTCAAACTGCAGCTCAGTAAATCTGTGTGTTGGCGAGTGTGTGTTTGTGTGTTCCTGTTCTGTGAGCGTGTGTGTTTGTATGAAAGCTTGTGAGCGCTGTGCGACGCTCTCCGGGGGGGCAGGGGGAAATAGGAGGCTCACTTCCTTCCCACTAATTACCCAGCAACAGTCCTCGCTAATTGTCAGGGCCTCACATGCGTTCCGTGTCTTTAAATATCCAGCCACGCCAACGAGGCGGGGGGAAACGGCGAGAAGGAGGAAAGGGCGAAACAAAGCAGGTCAGAGGATCCGCTTTGAAGTGGAGTACGAGCCGCAACCTGCAGAACCGCTGCTGCTGGATGTGGCTGCGTCTCCTCAGAGGATCTGTGTTTATCAGACGGGAGGTTTGTGGTGCAACAACGTCAACATGAAACATGGCAGATCTGCACATCTGCCTGTTTCCTGCTATATTTATGTGAAACTAGCTCCTGAACAGAACGGATCAAATACTGTAAACACATTAGTACATGATATCTTAAGTCTTGTCTTTAGGGAATATTTTTTACCAGTTGTCAGTTGAACTCAAAGATGAACTGATGAGATTTAAGAGGTCAAAGGTCAATGCTGACCTCACATGAGTCTAAGCTGCACTGGTTGGTTGAGGCCTACAACCACAGGGTGTTGATATTTAAATAGAATTAAGTTAACAGCAGTTTAACTTCAATTTTATCATGATTTACTGTACAGTCACAAACAAAGCTGATGCTGTCACACGTCTGGTTTTATTTCCACATCACTGATCAGTAACAGAAATAAAACTAAATTACCTTCGGCAGAACAAAGGGCAAATTGCTGCACATTTAAACCTGGGGCACAATAAAAATCTGTCTTTATTTTCGGGACCAAAATAAACAGGTTTAAAGACGAGAAGGGCGTCTACAGTGGCGGCTGCTGTTTACACTCACACAGGAAATACAAACACATGAGCCTGGACCTTATTTTATCAGCAGCACCACCACGACCCGGACGCTTGAAGGCAAATATCAGAAAACAAACAGCGAGACGCAGTTTGACATGAATATTTAATGTGAGGGAAGAGAAAACAAATGAATAGTAAGTAAAGATTGTGTGGATATTGTGTTGCCGCTGACAGATGGGGCTTGATTGTGTTTACCTTGCCATCTTTATGTGTGTGTCCTCAGATGTGTTCCTAAACAAAATGGAGGTCAGTGGACCTCAGGGAGGGACGGGGACGGGGACGGGGGGGGGGGGGGGGGACAAAGCGAGTCTCCTGTCGGCTCCAGAAGAAGCTTTATCTCCCCGCTCCACCGAGCGACGCTGACAGGCCGCATTAGCAAACTGGAACTGATTTCACTTACGAGTTCGGGTCCTGTGAGGGATTGATTTGTCTTGTGGAGAACAAAGGACCAACGCAGAGGTCCGTCTGAAAGTTGGGAAACTCGGAGACGTGAAGGACCCGACACGGGGGGGCGGACGGGACGCTGCTCCCGGGAGCCGATGGGCTTTTTGCATGTGTTTCTGAACACGTGTGATGTGAAACCTGCTCTTGACAGATATCAGTAGGTTCAGGTTTTAACTTTTTGCAAGTGAAACAAGTTGAAACTCAAACAACAACTCAGGCAAACTGTGGCTGATGATCAAACATCTATAGTCACATATAACTATTGTTTTAACAGAATTTAATATGATTTGGTTTAAATGCATAATCTGGACCTGCTGCACGCTGAGGATTAATGACTTGTGATATAATTACTTTCTTTTCTTTTCTGTCCCCGCTGACATATATGAGTTCAACTTATTAAATCAATAAAGAACGTCACCAAAGGTAAATAAGCTCAATAAAATAATAAAATAATGTTTAAAACAAGTTTACTGACAAAAAGTACAATTTATCTTCGTTTCACTTTTCATGAGCCAATTCATTTTTTTCTCGATCCATGTCTCATCCTTCTTCCAAGTTTTATGGAAATCATTTGGTGGTTCGTGCACAATCCTGACAACGTTCCCAACCTCCTTATAGTCCAGTGATGCTGCGATGATCATGTGTGACGTGGTGATGTCCTTGGTAACGTGCGCGTCTGAAGGTTACCTCTGATTCCAACATGAATCCTTTGAGCAGGACGAGAACAGGGGACAGGATTACCGTGACAGCTGTTTCCATTGGCTCTCATACCTTCACGGTGACTCGTTTAATAACGTCTCCTGGTGGAAATATTTGTGTAAAAGTGTGAAACCTGTGAGAGTCGGGGGGGGGTGAGGAGTGTGCACGTCAGGTGTCGTCTCTGCTCCCGCAATTTATTCATGAATGTGTGAAAATAAAAGACGGACAGTTCCCATGAATTAAAGATGTCCCCCCTCGTCCTCCTCGTGCAGCGCGTCTCCTTCCTGACGCCTCTTAGCGTTTCCCGCCCTTATTTCTCCACTTAATTGCGAGCAGCGTTACGATGAAGTGATGTGAGTCCGGGGAGCCGTCTGCGGCAGCGCGGGCCTCTTTTTGGCGTTGAGTTACGGCGAGCTCGCAGGCCGGGCTCGGATGTCGGTGTGCGGCTAAAGAACGTGCATTGATTAGTTTGTCAAAGCTGGTGAATAATTCTGATGAGCTATTGATTGTTGTACATCAAGACATAAGTCACCTTGGTTAAGGGCAGCTGCGTCTTGCTGATAGATCGTATGATGAATATATGATTATTGAACCTTGAAACAAGGCACTGAAAAATGAGCACGTTGCTGCCTGGGTGTTAAACTCATCACTCACCGGAGGATTATATTGACAAGCGCACGGGAAACACAATTGCTGAACACTAACAAAAAAGAGCCGAAAGTTTATTTTTCCGTGTCCCAAATGGTTTCACCGTCTGAAAAGCTGCGTCGGTGGCAGCGCGGCGCCGCGGAGCAGCCGGCTGTTTCCAGGCGTGAGGAGGGAGGATTGCGTAATCAGCACAGCGCGAGCATTTGACTGTGAGAACGGCAGCGAGTCGTGAAGGAGGGTTACTGTGTGAGAGAGACTGAGAAACAGGAGAGGAAGTGAAGGAGGAGGTGAAATGACAGAAAGTGAAATGAAGAAAGTGAAACAATGAAAGATGAGAAGGACACTGATGTTGAAAGTGGAGGAAAAGAATCAGAATAACCGGCCGAAGGTCGAAGGACAAGGTCACGCTGGCCTCACACGGTGGGTTTGGTCCTCGTGAACACGATGACTCAAGTCTGTGTTTAGGGAATTTCTTCAAATTTTCAAAGATGACTAGATTTCAGTGGTCAAAGGTCAAGGTGGCCTCATGAGTCTAAGTGTACGTAGACTGACACATCCCCTGTTGGTGGAGGTGTGCGACTGCAGGGAGGTAATTCGTGGTTGTGTTTTTTGGTGGATGTCAAAACAAAAGCTCCACAATCATCATTTGTTCTTAAAATAATATGAAAATATTCCAACAATCAACTTAATGTCTCTTTTAAAACCTAGCCTCGGGGCAGGAAACTATAAACAGCTGAGCTGCCTCTCTGCAGGACATGATGTGTGTGTGTGTGTGTGTGTGTGTGTGTGTGTGTCTGTGCATGTGTGTGCGGTTGTGTGCGTTTTGCACTGCAGCACTTTCACATTTTGGTGAAAGAGGAAATCACCGCAGCCCTCCAGACAAGACTCCCTCTTCTCTCCTGATCCACGGAGAAAATGAAATGAGTCAGGATGTAAAATGTATTCATTATTTGATTTGCATCTCCCCCCCCCCCCCCCCCCCCCCCGCTACAACCGGCTCGGCAAGTGCCTCTAGCGCACGACTGTAAGTGCACAATAACACCGGTGTGTCCTTTCCATGCAGATGCTCCAGAACCTGGTGGAATGTGAATGAGCTGGTAATGGATCTGTGTTCTCGACATGTTTATTTAAATGGACGTGTGTAAACGGGGGGGGGGGGGGGGGGGGGGGTTGCTCCGGTGTGTCTCTGTGGCTGTTGTTGACTCGAGGGCCTGAACTGCAGCACCCAGCGCGTTCTGAGCCAATATTGACTGCATGAGTGATGGTCATATTTACCTGTTGAATGGATCGCTGCTTTGACTAATGACAGACGGATTTTTCATTTTCTTAACTCCTGGATTTTGCAAGGATGGCTGACGTAAATTAAAAGATACAGAGGAAGGGGGGGGGGGGGGGGGGGGGGGGGGGAGCGGAGATGAAAAATGGGTAAATTATTTAAAGTGTCCACAAATCCCCCGGAGGCATATTTCAAATGTGCAGGGAGTGTTTGTCACAGCCAATAGTGGTGTTTTCCAGAGGTCTTGCTCCTCCCACTTTCACCTAAAGAACCAATCTTCTGTCAGTTTGAATCTGTAGTTTTCAGTCAATGACGGAGAGCAGACAAAAGACCGGGAGAAAGGGTTTGGTTTTCGGCCCCTGTCTCTCATGTTTTGGTTTTTATTTTGCTGCAGGATGATGCAAAGTTGTCGATTTGGTAGAAAGATGCAGCGCTGGCCAAGAGTGGATCAGAGAAAACAGGCAGATCCAGGATATTTCATTTTCACTTTCTTCTAAATGGCGAGGTCAGAGCGTTGGCCTTGGTGTGTGTGTGTGTGTGTGTGTGTGTGTGTGTGGGGGGGGGGGGGGGGGGGGGGGGGGTTACAAATGAACCAGGATGACACAGCAGCAACTGATCATGTTGTCACTCATGGTCATCGAGCTGGAAATCCTCCGGGACTTTCAAGACTTGATCGATGAGTTTTCTTCAAAAAAGCCCAGAGGTGCTTCAGTTGAGATATTTTTCTCTGCGGGTTATGTGAAGTTATTTGTACTATGTTTTTATATTTTTGATGTAAACTCTTATAAATGTACAGGCTCAGTTGTACACAGTATATACGACGGGAAGAGTTTGTTGCCTAAGATCATGAGAATCTGTCGATGTCTCCAGTTTAACTCGTTCTCACGTTAGAGTCTGTTCCACAGACGATACGAACGGAAATCCTGTCGCTTCATTTCCATTTCAATGTGAAGTTAAAAGTTCTTCTTCCCGATCCGAGTCAGGGGCATTTTCTCTGGAGTTCCTCGGATCAAACGTCTTCAGTTACAACAAACCTGATCGGCGAGAACGAGCAGGAAACAGATGCTGCACGAGAGCAGATGTCGTGAATTCAGCCAGCTGAATGCAGCCGTGTGGTGACAAGCGAGACTTCATTGAGACGGAGGTTCGGTTTGAAGAATCAGCTCCGATCACACCCACAGTGGATGTTTCTGCTAATGTTCCATCTTAGCTCCGCAGGTATAAACGACTGCAGAGAGGAAATAAGCCTCAGTGTTGTTTTACCAAGACAAAATGATATTTACAATATCTTTCCCCAGAGTACTGTCGGAAATAATGCATTTAAAATGAACAGAAGGAGACAGTTACTCATATTAAAAAATGTTTTCATGCTCTAATGTTCAGAAAACATCTCTTTCCTCAGACTGTCCATCGCTGCAGCTCCTCTTTTCAGCCTCTGTCGCAAACACTTGGTTTTAGCTCCTGTCTCTTTAAGACCGGAGTATCTGTTGACCCCCCCCCCCCCACACACACACATCACACGGCCCTTGAAGACGACGCTGGCGGTGAATGATGCCTCGGGCGTGTCTCATTGATTGGCTGGAGTTCAGTAACGGCACAATCAAACTGAGAGCCAGGATCCAGCCGCCGCACGAGATCTAATAAAGACCAATAAAACACTTGGAATAATAAAGTGTGTGTGTGTGTGTGAGTGTGTGTGTGTGTGTGTTAGTGTGTGAGTGTGTGTGTGTGTGTGTGTTAGTGTGTGTGTGTGTGTGTTAGTGTGTGATATCTAATCTATGGTCCATCTCCACTCTTGCTGTCCGTCCCTCCGCAGTTTATCACCAGCATCTATTAAATTTAAGACAATAAAAAAATGTATGTTCAAATCATAGACTGTAAATAAAGATGGACGTCATGAAGCCAAGTCGTCTCGATGGCCCCCCTAGTGGCTGGCAGCAGTATTGGTCATAGACTCCTCCATGTTAGCAGATGGGACCAAACAAACAAAATAAAACTACATGTTAAATAGTTCTGATTCGTGCGGGTACTCGACTGGGTTCAGACAAGATTTGCAAAACACACAAATATTTACTTGTAATAGAAATAGTAATACGTTTGTGAAGTGTCCATTTGAATCCATAAGGATCAGGAACACAGCGTATTAACTGGTAATGTTCCAGTTCCAGCTGGTTTAATGTAACTGTCTCCTGTACTTAGATTCTCCTGCCACCAGCTGTCGTGCAGCAAACCGAACCATGGGAGAAGATTATGAATCATCCATTACAACACATTAAAAGGTTATATAAAGCTATTTTCATGCTTAAGGCCTGAGATTGGATATATTTTCTTATTTCGGTCTAACACATCTGTGTAAGATTATATTTAAACGCAGTGTCAACAGATTATGACGTGGGCGTCGACACTGAGCGGCTCCCGGTCTGTTTATTCCATCAGGCGGTGATGCCTTGACCAAAACATATTATACATTGTTATTTTTAATATCTATACAATGTGTGGTTGTATAAATAGATAAGTGATGAGCTGTGATGTGAGCGGCAGATACAACACAGCATCTGTCCCGTTCATCCACAGCTCCTGACAGTGATTATACACACGTGTTCTTTTCACGTGTGGAAATATTGTGACACGTTCTAATGGGAAATATTTCTACATAAAGTGAAAACACAAACTGAAAAGGAAGAATGAGGCCGACGAGAAATGAAAATCACAGAGGATCAAATTACATGTTGTCAGACGAGTCGGTCTGACACGTTAAATACAGTTTATAGTAATAACGAAGTGTCACAGCGACGACAAACACTTTGTGCTCCGAAAGCTCGACGTGACGTCAACGACTGGACGCACAAGTTCTCCGAGGAGTCCTTTTGTTTTTAGTTCAAAGTGACGTTACACTTAAATCGCATCGGTCCTCAGGCTGGAAGAGACCGGGGGGGGGGGGAACAAGGTTTTAGTTCCAACTCTGATCTCGAACAGTTTCCCACATCTGTAACCCTCTAACTCCAGAAATAGCAGAGCCAGAGACTTTCTATCCCCAGAGGATGTTGATTTGAGCAACTTTCGCAAAAAACTTGCTTGATGTAAAACTGACCTGTTCTTACTTGATTCTGTTGCTAATCTGTGGAATCACCTCAGGGATCGTGTGAGGAAATCAATTCAATGGTTTTTCGATGCTCTTGCAGGACTCACCTCCGAAGCCCGTGCAGCTGCGATGTACAGGTGTGTTTACGACCGACTCCGTCACCACGACTCCATCACCACACCTACGTGATCGTGACCAGCGGCTAAACAGACTTTTCTACTTACAAAAGTCAGAGCAGCAAGTTTTATTTTCTCGCACCACATCTGGTCTGAGGTGTGTTGATGTTTGGAACTCATCGTAGACCCAGAATCCAGACACAAACATTTATATCCACACTAGCCCCTCGTTCTTTTCTCTATTCTTCATGCAGCATTTTTCTTTTTTACAACCTCGGCCTCTTCTAAGATCTATAGGCCGTTTTCTCTACAGCATCTATTTGCCCGGTGGAAGCTGCTGGACTGTGCATGTGACTGTTTTCTAAAGCTGCAGCATCGAGTGGAGTGGAGCTGGAGGTGCTGGGGGATGGTTTGATGTTCACAGCCTTGGTTTCCATAACTGCTTCTTTTTTCCATGAAGACGACCCCTTCGTTAATCTTAACCTGCAATGAATCAATGCCATAAAATGAAGAATCATTTAAATACAAGACCATGAATATCTTAATTTATTTTAAAGCACTCCGACCTTATTCTTCTGTTTGATGCAGAACAGCAGAGCGACTCCTCCGGCTGCAATAATCCAGAGGAAGAGAGCTGAGACTTTAATGCATGTGGCGGTGCCGGTGCAGATAACAGCATCAGAGCACTCACTTCATAAACTGTGCTGCATGTGAAAGAGATGCAGCAGAATTGTAATGCAGAGGATGCGTCTGAAACCTGCGTCGCTGTGTTCAAGTGGCTCTTTGTTCCAGAAGAAACAGAAGAATAGAAACAGAGCATCAATGACGCCGGCGCTCTGTTCCCCCGGATGTTGGAAAATAAACTTGTTAGGATCTGTTCGGCTCCTGACTTTCATTTGTCCTCCGCCGGGAGCTGATCCGCAAATGAATGTGTCAGCGCTTCATGCCTGATGCATGAGGCCGTAGGTGTGTTAAAACACCAGCGTCTTTGTGAGCTGAACAAATGACCCCGGCAAGGAGGAGAATCCATCACCGTGAGTCGTGGATCGGGTTTTTCTGGAGCTGTTCTACAAACCAAGGAGGTTACGTTTGTTTGTTTGACGCAAAAACCACGCAACACATTTCCCAGAAATCTTGGCGGAGAAAGGAGATAATCCAGGAATGTTTCCAATCACATGTGAGATAGGAAATAAGGCGTGTGAGCATCCATTACTGGATCTAGCAGATTTAAATGTGGTCCTGTAGAGGGGGGGGGGGGGGCTTTGTTCAGCTGTTGTGTGTAGATGAGATCATGTGGATACAGTAGAGCGATGGCAATTTATCTGTATCTTCAATAGTTTTAGAAATATGTCTCCAAATAGGACGGATCTGATGCAGAAACTGAGGGAATTGTTGGACCATTCTAGTCTTTTTCCCCTTGGGAGACAAAAAACAACCACTTAATGTGTCAAAAAATCACACAATATACTATTTACAATGAGGTTAGAGGTAAAAAGAGTTATTAAATTTGCTTTTAGAAATGTATTTTCGTTCTGGGGACATGGCTGAAACAAACCTGAGTTCACAAACTGGACAAATCAGCATTTCGTCTCTACAGTTCAGGAAGTTGAATTGTGGAGGGAGATCTCAGATCTGTGAGATTCAGAGGACATGTCGGCCGTGGAGCCTTCGTCCTGGGGACTCGTGCACATGGACGTACGAGGCTCGGACGTGTGGTGGAGAGAGTTGAGAGGACGGATGAACGTTGGTTGTAAATGTTTTGGTTCCAAAGTCTGGAGAAAATCAACAGTATCCGTTTAAAGCTGAACATTCTTATCTCACGACAGGAAGGATGACATCTTCTGCTTCATTTTGTCAAGTTGTCGTCCCGTCACTCATCCTGTCGCTCGCTGTGACGAGCTGTCGGCCTTCAAAGTGCGTCGCCTGCAGCTGAGGGCGCCCCCTGGTGCTGGAGACGCGGCGAGACACAACAAAGCCGGCGTTTCGGTGCGGTTGAACGCGCCTCGTCTGACGAGCGCTTTGCTCATCTCGCATCTTCTTTTCAGTTTTTGTCGGCGGCTGTGACGGGTTTGGGTTAAAAGGAGATTCAGAATAAATCATTCAGTGGATTTCAGGAGAACTCGTTACCAATCCTGAATTCACAGGAAACACTCGTTGCTCTGCGGGCGGAGGTCGTGCTCGTCCGTCAGGCTCAACTCTGCTGCAACTGTTTCATCCAAATTTAACAAGGTTGGCTTTTAAATAACTCTGAGCAAAATGCACAAATTATAAAGTCCCCGTCAGAGAAGTGAACGATGAAGTAAAGGATGATTTTCTGCCTTTTCATCTTCACAAGCAACGTCTGTGAGGGAGCAGGTTTCTCTGGTGCTTTCTGGATGAATGAGTTGAGAGTCAATCGAGGCCTGAATGAACAATTTGGACCATTCATCCATTTTCCTGCTCTTACCCGAGGTGGGTTGAAGTAGAAGTGGGTTTGTATTTCCGACGTGTCTCTCTCTTCGGCCACGTCTCCCAGCTCCTCCAGAGGATCCAGAGGTGTTCCCAGGCCAGATGGGATCCTTCAGTGAGCTCTGCCCTGGAATCTCCTCTCAGTTGGTCGGTCCCTAGAAAACCTTCAAAGACGAGGCCTCACAGTCCGACTCACCTCAACCGGCTCCTTCTGATGCACGGAGGACACGTAAAGAAATTAGAATTTCATGTCAGACAAATCAGCATTTTGTCACTGAACGTGGAAACTGAGGTCCTGACAGATGAACCCAGTTCACGTGAATAATTAAATCACAACAAGCATTAGGTCAGATTAAAATGTGTGTTGAATCTTTAGTTCCCAGCTTTTCAGTGCCAGCGCAGAACAGACGGACAGAGAGTCCCACTGGCAACTGTCAGCGAGGAGCTAATAGGGGAACTCGTGCATATATTAAAACTCACGGGACAAACTTAAAAATAAAATGTACGTCGGGTCTTTTCTTATTTCGTCCATTTCTCAGTTCAGGGAGTTGAAGTGTGCAGAGAGAAGTTGTTTCCTCCGAGCTGCTCACTGACGGATCTTCCACATGTGCAGCCCGTATCCATAGTAACTGTCATCAGCTGTGAGCCGCACGTGGACGTGAGGCCCAGACGAGCAGTGGAGACGCTCACGAGGCTAACGAACCTCAAACCGCTTCTTTAAAGCTGCGTCGGAAAAATAAAGAAACTAAAGGTTTCAAATCTCCTGTCGGACGCTGTAACTTTCTCCTTCCATCACTCTGTCCCTCCGTCTCTCCGTCCCTCCGTCTCTCCGTCCCTCCATCTCTCCGTCCCTCCGTCCCTCCGTCTCTCCGTCACTCCGTCCCTCAGTCTCTCCGTCACTCCATCACTCCGTCCCTCCATCCCTCCATCTCTCCGTCACTCCATCTCTCCGTCTCTCCGTCCCTCCATCTCTCCGTCCATCCGTCCCTCCGTCCCTCCATCTCTCCGTCACTCCGTCCCTCCGTCTCTCCGTCCCTCCATCTCTCCGTCCCTCCATCACTCTGTCCCTCCATCTCTCCATCTCTCCGTCTCTCCGTCCCTCCATCTCTCCGTCCCTCCATCACTCTGTCCCTCCATCTCTCCATCTCTCCGTCTCTCCGTCCCTCCATCACTCTGTCCCTCCATCTCTCTGTCCCTCCATCTCTCCATCTCTCCGTCTCTCCGTCCCTCCATCACTCTGTCCCTCCATCTCTCTGTCCCTCCGTCTCTCCGTCCCTCCGTCTCTCCATCTCTCCATCTCTCCATCTCTCCGTCCCTCCATCTCTCCGTCCCTCCATCACTCTGTCCCTCCGTCACTCTGTCCCTCCATCACTCTGTCCCTCCGTCACTCTGTCCCTCCATCTCTCCGTCCCTCCATCTCTCTGTCCCTCCATCACTCTGTCCCTCCATCTCTCTGTCCCTCCGTCTCTCCGTCCCTCCGTCTCTCCATCTCTCCATCTCTCCATCTCTCCGTCCCTCCATCTCTCCGTCCCTCCATCACTCTGTCCTCCGTCACTCTGTCCCTCCATCACTCTGTCCCTCCGTCACTCTGTCCCTCCGTCTCTCCGTCCCTCCATCTCTCTGTCCCTCCATCACTCTGTCCCTCCATCTCTCTGTCCCTCCGTCTCTCCGTCCCTCCGTCTCTCCATCTCTCCATCTCTCCATCTCTCCGTCCCTCCATCTCTCCGTCCCTCCATCACTCTGTCCCTCCATCTCTCTGTCCCTCCGTCTCTCCGTCTCTCCGTCCCTCCATCTCTCCGTCCCTCCATCTCTCTGTCCCTCCATCTCTGTCCCTCCGTCTCTCCGTCTCTCCGTCCCTCCATCTCTCCGTCCCTCCATCTCTCCGTCCCTCCATCTCTCCATCTCTCCATCTCTCCGTCCCTCCGTCACTCTGTCCCTCCATCACTCTGTCCCTCCGTCACTCTGTCCCTCCATCACTCTGTCCCTCCGTCACTCGTCCCTCCATCTCTCCGTCCTCATCTCTCGTCCTCCATCACTCGTCCTCCATCTCGTCCCTCCGTCTCTCCGTCCCTCCTCTCTCCATCTCTCCATCTCTCCATCCTCCATCTCTCGCCCTCCATCTCTCCGTCCCTCCATCACTCTGTCCTCCATCTCTCTGTACCTCGTCTCTCCGTCTCTCCGTCCCATCCACTCTCCGTCCCTCCATCATCTGTCCCTCCATCTCTCGTCCCTCCGTCTCTCGTCTTCCGTCCCTCCATCTCTCCGTCCCTCCATCTCTCCGTCCTCCCTCTCCATCTTCCGTCCTCCGTCCTCTCTCCGTCCTCCATCCTATCTCTCTCCGTCTCTCCTCCATCCATCTCTCCGTCCCTCCATCTCTCCGTCCTCCTCGTCCCTCATCTCTCCGTCCCTCCATCTCTCCGTCCCTCCTCCCTCCATCCTCTCCCCATCTCTCTGTCCTCCATCTCTCCGTCCCTCCATCTCTCCGTCCCTCCATCTGTCCGTCTCTCCGTCCCTCCATCTCTCCTCCCTCCGTCTTCTCTCTGTAACGTCACAATCGTCCTCAGGCACTTTGAGCTCTTCTCTGCTCCACCTGCCAACGCTCCACTTCCTCCGGCTGAAGGTTAAACGACAGGAAACACAGGAGTGCGATGCTTCCTCTGACTCGTTGTGTTTTATTAAACGCTCCTCACTCCCTTTGAAGAGACTTTGAATCCCTCAGAGGTAAAATGTGGCTCTTTAAAACTTTAACAGTTCGCTCTGGATGTCATTTGACTCGTGTGAACTCGCTCTGTCGTCTGGAATCGAACGTTTCCTCCTTTTAAAAGCCGTCACTTTACGTCTGGAATCCAAACTCCTCACACATAACACGACAATTGTAATGATCTGCTTGAACTGGTTTTGATAACCAATGCAAACGGTGCTGAATTAGAGAGAGAAGTTAAAAAAGCAGCAGCTCCTTCATAAAAGACTTTAACTCGTGGAACATCACCATCACTTGGACGTAGAAATCTACAAGAGCATCTATTTCCAGGGAAACCGGTGCCAGACATTGTGGATCTCGGTTTTTCTATTCTCTGATTTCTGCTCCTTTGCGTCAAGACAAGAGTCAATATTTGTGGAACTCAAAATCTTTGCCGCTTCATCGTGTGTTATATAGTATTTTCAATATTCTGCAGAAAAGAAAGAATTCACATTAGATACACAGACCAAAAAAAAAGGTGCAAACACTATATTTATACACAACTATCATAGAAACAGTAGAGAAACACACATCTGGATCTGCTGATTTTAAATGTGCTTTCTTCAGGGAGCTGTTCTGGGGACGACGTGTGAATAATACATTTCAATCTGTCACATACGAAGCAGCTAAGGAGCAGTAGCTTGTGTGTTGTGTGTTTTTCCCTGGATGACTTTAAGGAGCACGTAGTTTAACCACAGCTCTGACACATATATACAGTTAAAGACGGAGCGCACACAGTCAGTGTTCACTGTCGGCCACAGCCCACTAAGAATATATGATAATGGAGGAAACATTAAATAAACGACTGCTCTCCTGTTCATCGGGGGCCACAGGACTCCCAGTTAGACCAGAAACCATTACAATGACGGATATGAACCAGAGCGCCACGCTCATCACACCCAGCTGCATGCTGGGAGCCAAGCAGGCGAGGCGCTGGGTAAAGCCGGGGCCGGGGGACCTCCTGGGGGAAACAAATTATCACTGATGGAAAAGAAGGTGAGATTTTCCGCCTCTCCCCAGACCAGGTTTTTACGATGACATTATATCATCTCCGCTGTGGGTAACCGCCATGATGGAGAAGCAGGGGTTTTTTTTTGTGCAGATTTAGTGGTCGGAGCGGCGAGGAGATGTATACTCACTTTATGGTCATTACCCAGTAAGAAAAGTGCACCTTCGCCGCTGGTGCTTTGGCAAACGTCCCAATTGGTTTGAAAACGATAGCGTGGCCCTGGCGGCGTCATTTGAAACCCTGTTAAAGCTCCGCGCTATTAGCTTAGCCTCCGAGGAGACACAGAGTGGATTCACTACTCAGGCCCCGGCACGTTTCCACATTCGGTGTGGCAGCCTCGAAAACATTTCATCCCTCATCAATACAATTATATCAATTAAACATTAATATAACAATCAATACAACATTATTAAGTCAAAACTGAAAGATCACATTGTGTTGAACTGTGATCCCTGACACTTTAACTCTTGTCTACACATAGACTGGAATCGTTAAATAGTGAATTGACCACGTAAAAGGTCTCAGAGTAAAAAAGGAACCACGAGGTGGACAGAGCTTCCTGCAGAGCTCAGAGACGAGGCTGCGGGAAAGCGACAGGAGGATCCATCTGAGGCAGAAGAAGTTGGGAACAACCACGACTTGAAAGACGTTGGAACCAGTGACCAAGAACCTGATGGTCCGAGGCGGCGCTTCAGAGGCTCCGTCTGGATACGGATTATTATTATTGCGCCGAATAATTTCACCAAATAAAAAAACATTTTAGCGACAAGTAAATCTCTGTATTTAGCGAAATAAACCAAACCTTTTGAATCTGGAGTTTATAGCAACTTTCGATGTAGACTCGGAGTTTGGTGGGAAACCTGAGATGCGTCCAAGAAGAACTTCTCTGAATAAAACCGATGTTATAATAATAACGACCAAAAGAATGCGTTCTTGTCTTGAAACCGTGGTGATGACGCTCGCTGCCAGAGGGCGGAGACACAAAGTTCCGCACTGCAGGTTTAAGGATATTTTTAGCATCGGTTTACGCCAGTTTATGACGGAGTGATGATTTTCAAATTTTTATTTTTTTTATTGTAACAGTCAAAGAAAGCTCAGGCTTAATTACTGTGTTCTGTTCACCGGGGCTTTGTTCCCCTGCACAATGCTGAGGAATGGCAGATGGTGAGACCTGAGAAATGCACACACACACACACACACACACACACACACACACAGACACACACACACACACACACACACACACTCGTCTCCATGACTCCAGAGGACATGACATTAACTAACATTCATTTCCTGCAGACTACAACCTTTTAAGAGTGTCTCTACATTACACGGGGACGTGCTGTGTCGTCCATATCAGGATGTTAACTTGTTGTATCCACACACACACACACACACACAACACACACGTTAGCAATGCACAAATCAAACCGTGCACGGTCGCATCCAAGCAGAGGATCCGTAGCCGCACGTACGAACCCAAACAGCCGTGCTGCTGCAGTCCTGATAATTAGAGCCCAGTGGTCTTTTTGACACAGTCAGACTCTGTAGTATGAGCCTCCGTGTCTGAGAGAGAGGAGCGGTCGGGTAACTAAGGGCTGAGTTATGTGACACACGATGGAAGGAACAGGCGAAATGAAACACGAGGAGGAGACGTAAAGGAAAGAAGGGAGTGGAGAGGAGAAAAGACGAGGGAACAGAATCACCTTGTGAAACATCTCACTGTCAGAAGCTCCTCAGATTTATCAACCCAGCTCCTCTCTTCAGATAATTGGAAGGTAGCGTCTGTGTGCACGGAGCCACGGGAGACAGAAAACATATTTTGGCAGAGCTTGACAGGTCAGACACTGGCAGGAGGAGCAGAGAACCAACCCTGTCACCAGGAGCAGGAGGACTTGGGGGGGGGGGGGGCTGCCGTGTGCGATGCAGTGTGTGTTCTCGGTCGCACGACTCCCGTGTTGGTGTGTGGATGAACGTGGAGGCTTTTGCATGGATGCATATGAACATTTATGTGCGTTTTTTGTTTTCATGAGCGAGAACAACCGGCTGCAGGTAAAGGTCACGGTTTGATTGTCTCCTGCAACTTGCTCACCGTGTCTCTTCAGACCCAGATGTGCTCAGGGCGCCGCTCCAGAAGAACCTCTGCTCCAGGACGTTCGGTTCTGTTGTGGACGCACGGACAACACGTCGGTCAAGCTAGTAAAAAAATAGCCTTCGGCACAGGGATGAGTCACGTCAGAAATAATATACAGTTTTTTTTATTTGTTCCTGCGAGGCTGCAACACACTGCCGAGAAAAAAAAAGAATAAAAATACTCGGATCAAATCGGTTTGTTTTGGATCTTTAGGTGTTATTGTGAAGTTTAGCTCTCGACTATACTCAGGCTCCCCCTACAGGTGGGGAGGCGTTATTCACTGTCGTTAAAATACGAGTTGCGTTATGCAGCGACCCCTAGTGGCCGAACTGACGTATTTTCTGCTAAAGAACATTGGTAAATCCAAGCAGTCGGATTTTGAGTTGACTCGATGCATGAACAACTTCAGCAGGTTCTGGAAATCTAACATTTATGAGATGTTTTGTGCCAGTGAATAAACGTAGGTCTCTTAAGTCGTGTGCACATGAATATTAAGAGCAGATTTCATGAAAGTCAATCAAACAGCTCTGAAGAAATCGTGAGCGAAACAAGAAAAAAAGTAAAGAGGGTGAAATATTACTTTGCTTCCAACACAAGATATTTAGTGAAATGAACCCGTTTATTAAAACTGACTGGTTTGAATAAAGATTTAAAGAATAAAGACCAAAAAAACAAGCAGGAAATACGTTGATATGATATAAGAGATATAAACTTTCCATCAACACAAACTTTAAAATAAGCTTCAGATGCCAAACACCTCGTCTTCAGTGGTGATTGCTCAGTTTGCAGAACTTCATAACATTTTTTCAGCCAATATTTTTTCAGGTTAATCTGCACAAAAACAAATTGTTTGCTTCGTCACGTCATTATTATTATTTCTGTTTTGTCTCCTGAGGTATTTTCCACCATTTTGAGACTGAATTACAGACGAGCCCATGAAGGAAATTGATGATTTGCAGCTACAGACGGACGGAGGGGTGATTATCAGGGATCAGCAGGACGGAGCCTCAGACTCAGACTCACTGACCTTTTTTGACTCTGATTTTTTCGCTCCGGTCTGATCCGCTCCCTCTCGCCCCCTCAGTGGAAAGATGTTTTATTCATCTTGTCTGAAATAACCCGAACCAACATAAACCACATCCTGCTGCTGGGGGTCCTCACCCACCGCGGGCTGGAGCCGGCCGACTCCGTCCCCTAATAACGGCCGCCTCCGGCTATCTGCATTAATTCCGGGCTCCCCCGCTGGCCCTCGTTGTCGAGTCGTGTCCGCGTGTGCTCCAGGAGGTCATCATTCCAGCTCGCGTGTGGGCCCAGATAAAAAATGAGAATTACGACCTCGTTTAATGGTGTCGTTTAAAATCATGCTGAGGCCTGAGATAGCGTGGCACCTCCCGTCCACTCTGTCTTTCTCTGGGCTCCAGCGTGATGATGAGGAGGAGGGTGAAACCGGGAGGACAGACACACGCAGACAGACGCTGGAGGATCGGAGAAGCAAAACATCATTTTAATGCAGGTTTGCTTCTTTCTTTAAACAGAAAGTGAAGGAGAAGCGGTCACAACATCTGTCCACAGACACAAACATGTATGTGGACACTGCCGAGATACTGTTTGAAATTCAAACAAGTGGTATGGTTCACTTCAAGGGGAATTCAGGTATATTTCAACCAGGGCCTTGTGTTTATAAGTTTGTGTTTGTAAATGAAAACCTCCTGAATCTGTCCGAGAGATCGTCTCATCCAGAAGCTGCAGGAATCTAATCCAGTCCTCTTCTTCCACAAAGAAGAGGTTCAACATGTTATTCTGGGTCTTTTCTAAGAGTCTGGAAACATTACACACGTCTCGCTCAACAAGACATCTGCCCGTTTGCTCTTCTTTCATATTCTCCCCAAACTTCATCGTCATTGTCCACATCAGAAAAAAGATTCAGCTGAAATAGATTCTCTCAGTAAAAACCCAGCTCTGCTCTTTAGGTTTTCTCCCTCACGTCTCAACCTTTATCTTCCTGCAACGACCCGAGTCTCACGAGACCCGAGAGGGAAACTTCTCCCTGAACGAGACCTGAGTGTGAAGTTGCCGAATTCTTTGCAAAAACCCAGAAAAACAATTGGAGCATTTTATTCATGAGGAAAAAAGCCCTTTCAGAAGACATTTGCCTACTGTCGCCGTCGCCCCATTAGATTACCCTGTAGCCGCTGTCGCCGTGTCGAGACAATCAACAGATTCCAAAGGTTTATAAACATCGGGCTCCAGGGTTGACCTTTAACTTTCTTTGACACACACACAGGAACCAGTTTTAGATTTCTGAGGACCAGCGGTGAATCCAGCCACCGCCTCAGCTCCGTCCACGTCCGTCTGCATCATTCACGCCACCGCCTACTTCTGGATTCAGCTCGGGACGCCTCCGCTGGTTGAATGAAAACAAAGAAAAACACCGTTTGATTTATACATGGCCACGGGCCAGCGGAGCAATTGTCCACCCCAGTGCCGGCTATCAAGGGCATCTCTGATCCGACTATAAATAATCAATTATTCCAGCTAATGACCCAACAAGATCCCATTTAGACAAGGTCGAGCTTCCACTTGGCAGCCGCCCCCTCCGCCGAGTCCTGCAGCTCTCTGACATTAGCCGGCGCTGACAGCTCCTCCCGGGCGGCGTGTCAGGCTGAAGGACCAGATCTCCTCTGGCGTGATCGAGAGCTGTCAGTCCGAGCGCTCGGTCGTCTTGTCAGCTCGTCCGGACTCCGAGCCGGCGACTCACCGCTGGTTTTTTATACCACGGTGCTGAGCTTAATTAGACAGCGGCAGGGAAGACGTGTGAGAGTGATGCCGCCGCGCCACAGGTCAGCAGACGACTGTCAAACCGTCATGTAGCGAGGATATGAGCGGCGTGTTCGCCTGCTGCTTCCTTATGGTGAGTCCAGAGGCCACATGTCCGTCGGCTGTCCGGTTATTAATCCTCTGTCTCGGCTCAGGTTCAGAAGGTTTTCGGTTTCATCCTGTGAAATGTTGTTGTTTCTCTCATTTCAGTTTGTTAATTGCTTCATTATCGATCGTTAACTTTGTCCACGTGTGATTTGCTGCCGGGCTGGTGGCACCTTATGGATATTCAGAGCCGCTGCTGCTGAAGAGACTTTAGATCCAAACTCAAAACTAGTATTTCTGGTGTTTCATGTAATGTGCACTCGTGGTCACGGCGGTTACTTAGCAACAGCCTCCCTGTCAGTCTGAGTGAGTGTCACCAGATAAGTTGTTCAAACAACACGGGTCTCGTTGTGTTGAGCTTTTATTTGATAAGATTGTTTCTCATGCAACATGATGTTGTTTTTTACATCTAAACAAACAACTTTCATTTCACCTGCTAAATATTTGATGCCCTAATCTGCATTTAGGCTTTTTGTGATTCACTGAGCGTCTTGGAATATAAAACACAATTTATCCTCACGGGGAAACTTTCTGATTCCCAGTTCGTGGACGAACCGACCGACGGCAGAAAGGAGAGAATGTCGTGTTTGAATAGTTTCACGTGCATCGTCTTCACACCCCAGGTTTTGTAAATACTTGTGTTTAATTGGCTCTTTATCCCGTTTGTCTTCCTTCTCTGTCGCCACACGCCACGCAGCCAGCGCGTGACAGATTACATGCAGTCACAACATTCTCTTAGCGTCCTGATTAAAAGGTCAGAGGTCAAACTCGGGAGTGCGGACGGCTGCTGATTCGCCGACAGGATCCTTGTCATTCTGTCGAGTTGTGTCGCTCCTCACTCGTCTATTTTTAGAGTTGACTTTCACGTGGAAACCATAATCCTCTGATATTAAAAGCTCCGCAGCCGCCGCCGCCGCCGTGCTGCCATTTTGTGCCTGAGCTGCCGCACCAGTTAGCGTTTGTGGATCCACTAATTATGTTGGATTTGTATTTGTAAATCTTCCGTGCGTCCTGCTGGGAGACGAAGCAACATTTCATTTTCAAACAGAAAAACATTGGTTTAGTCGCCGTCTGGGGTGGTTGTGCGATTGTGTGTGCGAGTGTGTGTTTTCATCATTGTTACAGCAGAATAAAAAAACTAAAAAACCTCCAACAGGGAAATTAATTTCACATTCCACACTGCAGAGAGAAGCTCCGTCTCCGAGGTTCAAGGCAGGGTTGCTTTCCGATAGCTTTATTTTGCTCTCAGCCGCTGGGAGTGATAAATATGCGTGTTTTACAAAATGATGTAGTTTGAATACATAATAATGTTGAGTGCATCAGAGTCAAGTTCAATTTCTTGCATGAAAATGAAAGAGACAGTTAATTAAAGCCTGAAAGCTCGACTGGACTAAATGAGATAAAAAAAAATCATAAAAATCAAGTTGTGTTGTTTTTTCGGTCGCTGCAGATGTTTAATCCTCAGAATCTGAAACTGCAGACGACTGATGTGTTGTGAGCAGCGTCACAGTGAAAACAAACAACAGGCTTCGCTGCTCTGATTGAATTCACGTCTCCTCAAATTCCCAAAACTCTCATACCTGAAATATTAATTTCACTCTGCTGCTTTCTGCTTCTCTGAGCGACGCAGGGCTTCAACTTCACATGTTGACGCCACACGAGCTGATGTGAGTCTGAAGGACGTTTTCAGACGTGAGCGGGAAGAAGCAGCAGCAGGAGATCGTCCGGGTCCGACTCGTTCCCAACAACAGGAACACGAGAAAATCTCCTCGCCTTTCCCAGTTGACGTCTTCGTCTTCTACGTGTACGGCTCCTCTTCTTCATCCTGAGATATTTGGATTCTTCCAGTTTCACTGCTGTCACTGTGAATCCAAACCGGCCACTGGTCGACCTCGGTTAGCGCTGGGAACGTCCATTCAACACGTCATCAACAAACCCACTCACTCACTCTGACATTCAACTTTTTGCTGTATCCTCACATGGACTCACTCAGACACTTTACCGGGGGGGGGTGCAGGCAAAGCTCCAGATAATTTGTGATCTCACTTTCAGAACCTCGGGAGAAAGTCTGGAGAACGTCCAGAGTTCAGTGCAGGTCTGAAAACAGCTTTAATGTGTAATTAAGAATCTGAGCTGCAGCCAGACACTGGTCGACTGTGACATCATCTCTGCCTCATCCTTTGGTTTGAGAAACAAAGATGTAAATCATCAACAAATCTCTTATCCGTCGCCTCCGCTGTGGGACGACACGTTCGTCTTGTTTAAATACAAACAAGGAAACGATGCCAGGCGGCTTCCTCTCCTCTTCACGTCTTCCCCTCCATTTATTTCCCACACTGAAGTCGTCGGCATAAGTCTCCTGGATCGTTAATAACAAACCGCCTCCTCCGACTGAACCCTCTCTCTGTTAACAGCCACTCCTTCATGCGCCGGCTCGGCTGCAGTTTAATAATGTGCTGTTAAAAATTAGCATTCGTCTTTAGCGGCGGGACGAGGCCGTCATCCTTGACCCCGTCGCTGGTTCTGCCGCTTCAAGAGTTTGCTGCTTCGCTCCGTCTCACTTTGATTCGCGAGAGGACGTGGGGTCGACTCGCAGACGTGTAAACAGACCTGAGCTGCGAGCGCCGGGCTCGACACCGTCTCAGGAAGTGAAGCTGCTGGATCATCATTACCTCTCCGCAGAAGAGGTTACGTTTCCACCCCGGTCCTGAAGGGTTTCTGAAAGCAGTTGGTGAGAGGGATGAGATGTGAGCCGGGAAAGAAGTTGGTCGACTTTCTGGATTGTTTCTTTTTTACTTTCTTTAACATTTTGAATTCAATTCCTAGGGAATAAACAGGGGTCGTCCATCATGATGCTGCTGAATTACACATTAATTACACGTTAATAACTTATATCAAACGTTTCTTTCAGTTCAGTTTGCGTGAAGAGATTTATTTTAAGACAACAAATTCACTATATATATGTTTATTAAGATTGGAAAGTTCCTTTTGTTGGCAGCGGACATTTGCATTTAAATATCAGTTGATCTTGTGTTTACTTTGTTTCTCTGACGGACGAGAGTGAAAATCGATCGCAGCTCAGCTTCGAGGAGAAAATACATAAAAGGTAAAGAACGAGAGAAGGTGATGAGACGTGATCTGAAATGAAAAAATCTTAAATCAAAGAAATATGCGCTGGTTTTTTTTAGTCCGACACGTAATTTATACTCAACTGACACTTTTCATTTCACTAAAGAAATAAACATCTTGTCATGTGAAACATTTCCTGTTCCGTTATTTTAAATAGCGTCGATAACGTTTTTTTAAAGATTTGTATTTTCTCCCTGAACAAAAACTGACCTGATGACATTTAAACAATATCGACCTGATGAGCACAGAGACGAGTTATTAATAATCACAGCAGCTCCGTTTAAATCAAAACTACAGTAATTACACAGTCACAGGAAACTAATGTATTAACACAAGAAAAGTTTCTCTGATTCTTCTGATTGACAGGAATATGTTCTATTTTTCCATCTTTATGGATCTCACCACAAATTATCATTGACTTTAAATAAAGATCAACATGTCTCATTCCCCCTGGTGGCTGCCTGCAGTATATATATATAATACATTCCACCTCCTCCATGTTAGTGGATGGGAGGTGGACCAAACTTCAAGTGTTCGTGTTTCTGATCAGATTTGGTTTGAATAAGTTATTTGATGATATGAAAATGAGCTGAGCGATGAAATGACAGTTAGTTATGCTTTGGCTTCATTTCCTCGATAGTGGGAGGAAGTGGAGATGTGTCGTCCATCTTTTTTTATTCACATTTAATGTATAGTATCAGTATCATCTTTTATATATATAGCCACTATTTATTAAAATCACAAAAGAATAAACTGAGTTTGCTGCTGTCGCTTAATTTGAATCCAGCGCTTCTACAGTCACAGATCCCTCAGTGGACGCAGCCTCGTGGCGTCTGGCTCTCGTCTCGGTGCCGTGATGGATGGACTGTGTGACGTGATCTGTATGAACATACGCAGTCGCTCCACAATAATGTAGCTTATGAATGGATGACGGATGAACTCCCCCCCCCCCCCCCCCCGACGTCTGGGCTCTGCAGGTTCACCGGGCGGAGTCTGGCGGTGACCTGGAAGAACCCGGCAGCTCGTCGGCAGCTCGGTCGCAGGTCGCGGGCGGCAGTGGGCGTCGCCTTACCAATCAGCCTCGGCTTCCAGTCCAGCCTCCGCCACCTGCGCCACTCCGTCAGTGTCAGGGCGCGGTTTCACGAGCGGGGCCAAAAGCCGGCAGCTAGATTTAGCTCCTGGCGCACAGAGGGGTTCCTTCACGGGTCATTACGTGGCAGAATAGTGGGCTGTTTACGAAGCCATTACCTCGGGCGCTCGGGGGGGGGGGCTGTGTGGGTTCGGGGGTCTGTTTGAAACCAGCGACTGAGTTTCAGTTATATCATGTGGGATCGTGTAAGAGCAGAATGTCCGGTTGGTCGAGGCAGAGGTTCGATTCCCGTCTGATCCACCATCTTTAAAAAAGCGTCCTTCATCCGACAGCGAAGCTGCAGCGAAGGTCAAAGAAAGAAAATCATGTCCTCGAGAGAAACCACAGTAAAATACAATATTTAATTATCTTTATACAAACAGCAGCAGAAACATTAAATCACTTTCTTGATTATATTATCACAGCAATCACATAATTTGGGAAGATGAAGGAATTCTTTTTATGATTGTCTTTAACGTAGTGAGAAGGGAAACCTTTTGACTTCTCCACTGATTTCTCAGGACAATAATGTTTTGATTTTGATGAAACAAATGAGACATAAATATTATCCTCTAAATTCGAGTGTGTGTAATTTGATGGGGCTTGATATAATATTAGGGGACAGTCGAGCCTCGGCGTAAGTTTGTGCTTTACAGATTTTCACCAAACTTAGGAGTTCATAAACAAATTTTTCAAGATTTCTTTGCAAATATAGAGAAAGAATCTCGAGCTGATTTTAATCATAAAATGATCCATGAAGAATTTAGACAGCGACATCATTGTTTGAGTCTCTGCATCCTGTAGCTTATAGAATATAGAAGCTAATACAAGGTTTCAAAAATACCGTGTGATCACATGAATTATGTTATATCGTTTGTTATAATGCACACATTTTTAAATCAAGAAGATTAGAGACACAATCTACTGTTATTAACCAATTATTCACCAATTTAACCAGTATTCATTCTGTATAAGTGTTGTGTCTCCGGTTTGACTTCGTGGCTCCGACGGCCACGAGTCCTGAGAAGCTGTTTCTCTGCTTCCAGGTGAGAGAGCGATGGAAACTTAGTTTGGCTTACCTCAGCTTCTCCTCAGAAACACGCGGAGCGGCGGCGAGTCGACGTATGAAAACACATAAAAGCATCTTGATTCCCTCTTCGGCAGAGAGCTGTCGAAGCCTCCGATCCCGACAGCGACCCTCTTTCCTCCGCTCTGTTCTGTGACTTCACCCCTCCCCCCGCCCCCCGCCCGCCCGCCCCCCCGCCCCCGCCCAGACTGGGTCACGCCAACATCCCTCAAGTCCGTCCGAATGAAGACATCCATCTTTCTGCTAATGCATCAGTAAAACCGCTCATATAATCGGACACTTCAGTAAATTTTGATTAAAGACCTCCAACACTTCTGGTGCCTGATGGTCGTCTGAAAGGAAAAGGCCTGTGTCATAAACGGGTTATTACAACCCTCCGGATGAATATGAAGCAGCTTCCATTATCCTTGCTTGTTTCTGTCTGCGAGCCGGGAGGCAGCGTGTCAAATAATAACTCGGATAAAAGCCGGGGTTTGGTCATTTATCTCAAACATTTTTCTAAGGGGGGGGAGAATAATTAAAACCAGCTCGTGGACGAGTGATGGACGAGTTATCAGAGTTATCAGAGTTATCGAGTTATCGAGTTATGAGAGTTATGAGATGGAAGTGAAGTATCTGAAGTTCTGCGTCGCTTCAAATGACAGATTTTAATCAACTGTAATCTGCCACGAGTCTTTAATACAGCTTCATTCATTCCTACAGTCAAAATACATATTTGTATGTATTTGTTCATTTAACTATATTACAGTACTTCTTTAGTGTTATTACTAAAGATAAGCTGGAGCATATCTGAATATTATGAGGTATAATGTCCTTTTTTTTTTAGTTCTTATAATTTTCCATCATTTCCTTTAATCATAGTCACTTATATAGTATTTCTGAGATATATAATAATAGTTTAATATATAAAAATATTGTATACACTATAATTCTTTTCAATTCTGCTTAAAATCAACTTTTTCGAGTTAAATCAAGTTCAGTCTATACAGTCATAGTTCAGTGTTATGTAATTGTCATTCTGTCTTCAAACAAAATTGAAAAATATGAATTTAAAACCCAATATATGCCCAATTCTTCTGATTTGGGATTTTCAATAAAAAATCGATTATTGTGGCCTAAAGATAACATTTATAATAACTATAATAATCAGTCCGTTATATTTCTATTTCCTTTTTCTTTTCTAGTTTGTTTCATCTATTTTTTGGCAAGTTAATTATGCCCAAATGATTCCAGATAATATTAATAAAGTAGTTAAACCTTTAAATGTCAAAGCCGTCCTAGAGAACTGATCCAGGAGCATCTGGTGTGTTGTGTTGTGTTGTTGTTGTGTTCCTGCAGCTGAGTGTGAGTTTATTATTGTGCGTTAGCTTCATTTGTCTCTTTCCTCTCGACACTGAACTTTCCTCTCGGTTCAGCCACTTCTGGAAAGAGTCGTTGCAGTTTCCGTTTTTTTTGTTGATATTTTTAAAAACAGACGAGTTCTGCTTCCTTTTCAAGTTGAAACAACATCTCGTATCGGGGGGGGGGGGGGGGGGAGAAAGTAAAACCACAGACATCATCATTCAGAGTGACAGGAGTCGTTTCCCATTAACCCTCCGTCCCTGAAGACATCGTCCCCGTCCCTCGTGTCCTCAGTCGGTTCTTCTGCTGTCGGCCGCGAGCTGAAAGCCTCTCATCACAAACCTGCCGTTTGAATTAGTCGCCTTTGCTGGGATTTCTCTGGGAAACGACATTTCCAATGCGGGCAATCTGTCTTTGTTGGCACTGTTTAATCTGGCGTTTCCCTCGGTGCACCTGCAGCGGGCGGGGGGGTGGGGGGGGGGGGGGGGGGGGGGAGCAGGAGAAGGATAGATGGAGTATCACTGTCCTCACCGTCCTGTTGGTGGTTCGCTATTCACTGCTCCCGCTTGTTTTCACCTTCATCACATCACCGGGACGGTTGGTGCTGCGGAGAAAAGCTCCACACGTCTCTCTGAAGCTAACAATGAACCACACACACACACACAGACACACCACACACACACACACACACACACACACACACACACACAGAGGGGCCGTGTTATTATTCTATTGCCGCTTCAGTGGAGGAGAAGCTCTGAAACCAATCACAACTTCCAGAGATTCAACGACAACAACGACAACAACAACAACAACAACACATTTCCCCTTTTCCCTCAGCGTCCCAGCGATGGAAGAATCCAGCTGAGTCAGCGGGTTTGAAAAGCGACTGGTCGTGTCGAGGTGGGAACTGGAGACGGACTCGCGACACAAAGTTCAGACCCGAGGCTGAAACATTCACACTTTCAGTCCCCGGTGTTTATTAAGCTGCAGAAGAAAACAACTCATACAACATTTACCAAAATGCAGCAAAGAGGATCTTCGAAAGTGGAAATAACAGGAACACATCTTCTTCGTGTCTCATTTAAATATGTTCGCTCACAAATAGGTTTGTCGAGTTGCAGCAGTTGAGCCGATATGTTGAACAGTGTCTCCTCTTCATGCGATGCCAGAAAAGTTGTACTTTCTATTTCTGTTCCTTTACTCGCCGACGGCAAAGTTCACTCCCGGTCTGGTTCTGATTCCTCTCGTTTAGCTTCTTCTGCTGACGTGAGCATGAATCCAGAAATCCTTAGTTTCTGATAATCACTGCCTCGTGTCGTCGTCTTGTTTCATCAACGCAGCGACGAGGGAAACAATCAACCACCGAATATAAAAACTACTGAAGTCCAACTTCTTCTTTGGTTATCGAGGTATAGATGTCAACTCTCACAAGACAGACGCTGATAGTTCCCTCACTCCACTGCTCTTAATCAGGTTCTGAATGATAAGCAGTGAATGTGGAATTAGCCTCTCGATACCTGATATATATCTTTCAAACTTGATTCTCCTGGTTCCCAGTCTATTCCTCCAACCTGAAGCTGAGATATCCGCGATGGCGTCAGCGTCAGAGCTCCTGTTTCCTCGGGTGTTTTTCCCCTTTGACCACCGGAGGCACTGGTTCCCCGGTGGTCTTCCGGAGCCTCTGGGACCCTGAAGACGTCAGGAGAAGTAAAACAGCTCTGAGACTTCTGGATTAGAAATGTAAATGTCATCAGGCTTTAATGAAAACCCAAACGGATCAGGACCTGGTTTCTGAAGCTCCTGTGAGAAGCTTTGTTTCGTTCACAGCGAATCAGAGACGGAGAGATTTCATCTTCGTGATTTTTTAAGTAAATGCGTCGGAGAATCTGTTTATGGACATAGATGTGCTTCAGACTCGGATCACAAATAACTGCTCCGGCACTCGACTCCCAGGAGCTGATCAAATGTGTGTTCTGTGCTCCTTCAATTGCCAGAAGGCACTGAGGCAATGAGCCGGCAACCGGTGGTTCGAAAGGCTTGAGCTTTGTGTAACAACATGTCTGCCGAGGTCTATTTGCCGGCGTTTGGAGAAGTTATATGTTTCCCTGGCTGCAGCCGCCGAGCTAATGGGAGGAATCGCACCTGCAGGAGGAGCTCGGGGAGGTTCTCCCTCGACTTCACGCTTCTGTGAGCGTTCTGCCTGGGAGATGAAGAATCGGAGGCTTTTCAGCGTCAGTGCAAACCTGCAGCTTCACGTTGGGCTCGTATTGGAAAGCAGACAGAGCAGAGCGTTTGGTTTATATCCAGTCGGGTGTGGACATGTCGTCCTGCCTCCGACTGTTTGTCTCAGCGGGTGGGGAGAACAGCGGCGCCCACACAAAGGTCAGAGGTCGTTCTGGACCTCGCAGCTGGATAAAGAGAGACTCGGGTATCTCATGCTGCACAGGACGAGCCAGGACAGATGACGTGTCGACAACACCGGGTCAAGTTTTAAGATACAACACGTGTCTGTGAAGCTGCAGAGGAAACCTGTGTTTGTTCACACGTCTGGATTCTCTCATGTCTTCAGTCACTCTGCTGAAGGTCGACTCTCTGTCAGCGTCTCTCAGACCTTCTCTCCTGCTGCAGAAGTTTACAGCTAATTCCCAGACAAGTTACCTGCTGCCTCGCACACAGAGACGCCCGGAGCTCTGTTAACACACACAGCTAACTGGTGTTTAACTTGCTATGACTCACCTGAGTAGCTGCCTTTGTGAGTGTGATTTAAAGAAGCCGCTAATTAAGCCGTTATGGTGAAACGAGAGGAAACAGAAGACACGTTCAGGGTTCTTCACTTGTTGTTCAGCAGCTTCGTGTGAAGTATTAACACGTGTTTTTAATTCGGGCCAGTTTGAATCGCACAGAGAGCTAGTGCAGCAGAAATCACTTTATTAGATTTCGCACTTTACTGTGTAAACGCTGTCGTTAACCTTTCAGGGAATAATACACAGACTGATTATATAATCTATCTATAAGAACGAGACCATCATGGGGAGGAGGGTTCTTGGCGGATGTGTGTGTGTGTGTGTTTACTGAGTAATGTTCTCGTATTTGATTTATCGTGCTTTCAGAAAACAAAGTACCCTGAAGCAGAAGCTCACCTCGAAGCACGTCTCAGTTATTAGGAGGAGAAGAAGTAACTAAGAGATTCATACAGTGTTTATGAATCAGATACTTAAGTATTTCTGAAACCTCAGTACTGACCTAGTATTTGTTTTCCTTCTAGGGGGCGGAGCCTCACTGTTCTCTCCTCAACAGACCGACTCACACAGACCTGAGTCTTTGTGTTGTGAATCTCTAATCACAACACAAAGGTTGTTTCATTTTCTGTTGAGTTAAAACACACACAGTTTGAAAACAGACCTTAAAAATAGTGTGGGTGAAATAACGACCTTCTGCTGGCTCGGTTCACTGGGACCTGTGAGAATGAGCGTTGTGTGGGCAGAACCGTGTTCTCCTCATCCTCTTCATGTCCGTGTTGTCGGAGGTGGTTTCTTCTAATCCTCACAACGTGGGTTTGGGTTTTTTATCTTTTGGCGAAAAAACACTTTGAACCCAGCGAGAGGCGCTGGTTGTGGGCGGCCGCAGTGTGAAGGGAGGCTGCGGGTCAGCTGTCAGGAAGTGTTAGGGTCTAAACCCGAGGTGTGTGTGTGTGTGTGTGTGTGTGTGTGTGTGTGCGGATCCCTCCTCATCCTCCCGTTACATCACTTCAGAGGTTTTATGAGTTTCCACTGGAGGATTTCACAGGAAGAATCCAGACATCACGTACACACACACACACACACACACACACACACACACCAGCCTCCCTCTCGTTATGTGGTGTACTTCTGATCCTAATATAATGATGCCACAGGATACACATTGTCTGGCCGCAGCCGGGGCCGACAGGCAGGTCATGATGCAGAAGTAATGACTCTGCGGTGCGGCGGGCGCTCGCTCCCGGGACGTTTTATTTTCTAACACCGTGAGCTCAGTGCCACGCGGTGGGTTCACGTCTCCCTGTGGTCGTTTGTCTGCAAACCTCCGACATTCGGTTACTTCACCCTCGTGGCCTCGGACTGGTTTTAGTGAGGAAACACCACGAGGATTTAATGGTTACACACCAGCACGTATTCATCACGAGTATTCTGGTGTTGCAGCTTCTGGAAACAGGTCGCGGCGGGTTTTTATTGAAAGATGGACGACGTGTCTCGTGTTCTTTCCACGATCCAGAAGTGAAGCAGAAAGTATCCTGGGTGCAAGCGCTGCCATTCGGAGTCTGTGTATCAGACTCATCGTAAACATGAACATCAGTGTGATGAGAAACCATCTTTTGTTGTGTACTTCGATTTTTTGAGTTAGTTCCCATCTACTAACATGGATTACGCAGGGTTGGAGGCCTTTGCTGTGCTCGGCCACTAGGGGGCTATCAGGAGGATTTGGCTTCAGCCGTCCTGTCGTCCATCTTTGGATTCAACCCCTGCATCACTGAGTTCTTAAAGACAGAATCAGAAACATCAGTAAACAAGAAAATACATGTAAGGTTGTATTTTACAGAGTCTTGTAAATTGTAACCTTGTAAAAAAAATAACCTCCCAACAGTGTTTGAATGTGAAGCCGTTAAAGATAAAGGTTAAAGCCCAAAAATGAGAAACACGGGAAAGAGAAATTTGACATTGACCTTCAAACGATGATTTTAAAACTTGTGTAGAGCAAAAAGTTCAGTTTCCTTTCAGAATATAAAGTCATTACAAATATATAAAGTAGTTTTGCATGGCAGGTTGGTGTCATGGTGATAAATGTAGAATGTAAATAAGGTTTAAACAACAATACGCCAGTTATTGTTAACTGGAGATTTAAAACTTCTCAATCCAACCCACTGGTTTCCTGTGGCTCTGCTGTGTCTGAACTTTAATCCAATTATACAATAACCTCGGTGTTTCCATTAAACTTAATAATAATCAACATCACCATCGGTAGCAACTCGTGTTCCAGCAAAACATCCGAATCCCGGGGGAACAAGCGATCACTGGAGCGACGCCGGCTCTGAGAACCCACCGAGCAGCTCGACTTGGCTGGAAATCACATTAACTCAGCGGGAGGCTGTGATTGTGAAGCCATAAAATTAACTTTTTAATGAAGTGAAATGGAATTATTTCTGCTTGACACGGATTCCTGAGCGCCGCGAGGATTCACACCTGAGCCCGAGAAACCCAACGCGTGAGGAAACAGAATCGCACTCTGCGTCGTTAGGTTACAAACCGCTGTGATTACATTCACATCTCGGTCGGAGGAGACTCGGGAAGCTGTTCCCCTGTTTGTCTAGGAAATTAAAACAGATCAGTTCCTCGTGTGTCTCGGGTTTTATTCGTACAAATGTTTGTCGACACAATATCGGCAGCGAACTGGTTTTATCGAGTAAAGGACACAAACGTGATAAACGGCATCACGGACTGTTTCCATGGACACCGACAATCTGACCGTTACCTTATTCTGATTATGATGTTTATACACGTCGCTGATAGAATATTCTGTTCTGCTCATTTAATGCTCGATGCTGCTGTGGAGCCTTTTCACTGTTTTCTTTCTGATTCAGTAAAAAATCTTAAACTCTTTATTTAATAATGTGACCAAGGTCTTCATCAGCTGAGAGTCTGAACGAGCTCCACGTGTTTGTTTCATTGTTTCATTTCACCGGGTTAGTTTGGTCTTAATTTAAAAAAATTACATTCGTGTAAAGTTGATCAGAAGATGCTGTTTTCCTATCAGGTAAATATTGTAATAAGCTGTGGACAAGGTACTGAGTCGACTTCCCAGCGTACACCCTGTTTCTGTTGTTTTGAAGTCGTGGCAAAGGGTGTGTGTGTGTGTGTGTGTGTGTGTGTGTGTGTGTGTGTGTGTGTGTGTGTGTGTGTGCGTTCATCCTCCTGTTGTTGGCCCGGTTTTATTCATTTATTTAATGCGGAGACTTCCTGAAATTCAGAGAAACACAAAATCAGCTACAGGGGAAAAAAAACGTCTACTTTGTCTACGTTAATAAATGTTGAGTATTCACTGAAAGTTTCTCAAACTCCTCCTCTTCACTCTGACTTAACCTGGACGACTGCATCGTGCAGAGATTCAGCTGAAATGAGATTTAAAAGTGAAAAACATTTACAGAGTTTGACTCGAGTGGCAGAAGTTCACTTTTAGTTTTGAACCCGGTTCCTTCCAGCAGTGAGTGGTGCTGAATGTCCCACTGCTCAAGACAGAACTTGCTGAGTAAAGGAATAAAGTTCTCTGCTGAACTCACAAGTTTCCACAGCTTTATAGTTTGTGTTACTGTATAGCGCCCCCTGTTGATTCGTTGTGGTCTTGATGGTGTATTTTCGGGGTTTTCACCGTTTTAATCCAAGTTCAGTGGACGAGGCTGAGATACAACTTTTCTGACAAACTTCTTCTCTACTGGCTCGTCTTCGATATGATTTAGTTTTAATACGATGCCTGAAATGAGACAATCTACAACCAGACAGTGTTTTATCTGAATCTTACGTAAAAAAACTAAAACTAGGAACAGCGACGAAGAGAACGTGGTCGTCTTCATCCAAAATCTAAATTTCTGTCTGTCCAGACTGAAGCACAATCTAATTAAAAGTAAAACTAGGTTATCAGCGTTTACAAGCTTCAGCTTCAGGTTGTAGAAAAGTCGGAGTCGTGTTCACGCACCAGGTATTTAACTAAACTGTATTCGTGTGGTTTTAACATGAGATCAGTTCTACGCATATTTTAATTCTTTGATGCAGCTGGATCCGACAGCAGTTGGAAACTCAACCCCTGCATGTGGCTTCACCCTCGGAGGCTCGGAGTCGCTCCTGGCAACGCTCTGGTGTTCACGAGATCCTGGCAGCAGCATCACACGTCTCCAAAAACCCATCTCAGGCTGTTTCAGCGTCGTGTCTGTGCGGAAACATGCAGTGTTTCATGTGTCCTCGTATGGAACTCCGAGGTTTCCTCCAGAACCTAATCACAAAACTCAAATACGGTTTCTTCTCTATCTCCTTGTTCTGGAAGCTGCAGAGGAACAATCCTCAAAGTTCACCTGTAATATTTCATTTCTCATATAAACTCGAGTAGTTGAATCTGTGAGGAGAAGGTGGAATCCAGCAGCGTTGGAACGTTCAGAGGAACCAAAGATATCAGGAAACACCAAGAACTGAGCGACAGATGCTCCGACGTGAACTGGAGGTTTCCAGGTCTACTGGTTTCCAACTTGACTTCCTGATGATCATCTGCAGCTTCTCAAGACCCAGATCAGGGAATCTGATAATAACTGTGGGGACATAACGCTGCATGTGACGACTGGTTAAACACACTGCTCGTCCACACGGAGACGATTCACCGAGTCTCGTCTTGAAGACTCTGCAGAGGAGGAAAAGTATTAAAATCCCGGTGAGCAGAGTTTTATCATTTTGAGCCACAACATCAGACCGATGATTGTCCTGTTATTGAAAAGCAACTCTTTGCTGAGTCATTATGAGCTTTGAGTGCAGGTTTATCACGAAGCTGCTTTCAGATTAGCGCTGATGGAGCCTGTAATTATAAAAGTACTTTTATATTAAAGTACCGGTGTTTATAGCGATTTGAGGCGTCCTCCGCTTTTCCTTGTTGTCTCATCTCCGTGTTTCACTTTCTGTTGTGTCTTGATGTTTAGTTAAAGGTCGTCTCAGGATGAATAATCATAACTGATGCCCACATTCAAGGTTGTTTTATTACCCAGAATACAAACGAGAATTATGACTCATTTAAAAAACGCTCTGTCAATGTATCTGACATCTCCCTGAACCGTCTCCGTGTCTTTAGAACTCGATCACTTTGTTAGGAAACCTTTGTGTTCTGAACTCTTCGTGTGTCTGTTGTGGTGCGAACCTCGTCTGAAGGGAATGTTCACAGAGTTCCATTCTCCTCCAGGGTTTTTCAATCGGTGGATTTTCTTTGTTGCATTGGTTAAAATAGACATTTTATGTTTTTCCTCCATCGCTGTTGGTTTCTGTCTCGGTTATGGACCAAGAAAGAAATCATTGAATTTAAATTTCCACGGCGAGATGTGTCCCTCGCCTTGAAGGACGGGCGAGTTCTCCGATCGGCCTTCGAGATGTTTTGTAAAAGTTTTGCAGAGTTAAAAAGAACAAAGTCGGAAAAAATGAAAACACCGAAGCTCCTGAAACACCTCGTCACAGACGCGTGACAAACAACCCACCAGGAGACCAGTAGGTGGCGCTGTGACTGTAACTGAATATTGTCTTGTAGGTTTCTTCAGGCTTTAATCGTACATGTCATATTTATTCACGCAGCTCGATGTTGTCAGGGTTGAGATTCTGTGTCATCGCTCATGTTCCTTCATCGTTGCTGCAGTCGTCCAATTATCTGTCATCAGTGCGACGTGCAGTCATGGATTTGACCTTTGACCTCTTGCATGATGCAGACCTGTTGTTTTTTTTAAAAGCACCTCTGGCTCGATTTGCTCCCTCGATTCCCTCATTACTCGTTTTCCGTGATAATAATTAGACGCTCCATTCTAATGATTTGTTAAAACTCGAGATATTCACGCCTCAGGACTCTGAACACTAGCTCTCAAGTGTGTTTGGATAATTTCTCTTTGGCTCAGATATATATTTAGACTTGAGTCTGAATCCTCACCGGAGACGCTGATGTCGTCTTTTGCAGTTAGTTAATTAAACTTGATTTGTTCAGGAATTCCCGTTGAGATCAGACTGTTCATCTTTGTGCTGAAGAGCAGTAACGGGTTTCCTTGGTAACAGGTTGGTTATGAATCTGAGCAAATTGACGTTAACAGTCGGGAGATGATAAAAACTCCTGCGTGGGAAGTTGAAGGATTCCATTCGATTTCCTTTTAATTAGAATTCTCATCAATTTATACATCGCTTTTTAAAAAATGTATTTTTACCGTGTTTGTGCAGGACCACTGGATTCTGGTCCGTCTGTATTTACTCAGCTGGTTCTGACTCAATCTGTGTCCTGGTGCCAAGAACCATGGTGTGTGTGTGTGTGTGTGTGTGTGTGTGTGTGTGTGTGTGTGTGTGTGTGCTTTTAATAATCGTCACTTCTGGTTTATCAGCGGCAGCACAGGAAACATGACGTGATTTTATAAAACAACATCGTTTGATTGTATTTGTCTTTTAAAGCTCGACGCTGACACCGACTGAAAAACATGAAATACAATTTAAATACTTTTTGATTACCACAGAATCAAAATGCACCTGATGCTGAAAGTTCCACAAATATTCTCCTTTCTCTTGAAACATCTGAAAAACGTTTTCATCCAATATAAAAAAAGCATTTTTTAATATCCACCCACATGTTTCTGCAGAGTTCTCATCTGTAGTTTACTGAAAATGAAAATCTGTTCTGACAAAAACATATTTTAAAAGATTCATCATCAACAATGTTACCTTAATCTAATTACACATTATTTTAGCTTCAATCGATTATGTAAATCTGATTACATAATCCCAGATAGACAACCCAACAATGTTCAGAACAACAACTAGTTTAATTTGTCTTAGTTGTGTTAAAATGTTTTTCACCAGGAGGGACCACACCTCATGTGATTTAAAGGTTTGGATGGAAATTGATATATTCTATGTTGAGGATGAATGGAGGTTGAGTGACGGGGGGGGGAAGGAGCATCTGATTGGCTGAGGGAGATTCCTGGTGGGGGTTCGGTCTCAGACGTCATTCCACTCCAGCTCATTACAGGATCTGCAGAGCGAGAGATGAAGGATGAACTTCATTCATTTGAAACTTGAACTTCACCTTCTGACCGGTTCTGTGTGAGCGGGTCCGACAACGAGGACGAGTCTCTGCACACCCACGGAACCACGCTCTCGTAATCAGTCACGTTTGAATCCCTGTTTTGCTTTTTCCACAGTTTTGGCAGCTTTCAACATTTCACACAGGTTTTACTTTATCACGTCTTGTCGCCTCAGGCTTGACTTCAATATGTAAAAAAAATCATTAAATTTAATATAAAGAGACAGACGACACAAACTTGGGAGGATTCTTCGGGATGAAGAGGTTTTAAAAAAACGAGTTGTTGTGTTTTGAGGTCCATTCCAAGGAGTCTCTGTGAATTGTTTAGCTTCATATTTGAATCATGGGAAATAAATAAGCAATGACAAATAACGTCTCACCCAATCGTTGCTTCTTCTTCTTTCCCCCCAGAAGCGAGAGTTTCTCCTCTGGTCTGCAAACAGGCACAATGAATAATTTAATCCCCGTAGGTCTGCATCACGGAGACGGAAATATACTTAGTGTCAGATGGATATTAATGTTAATAATGTTAAGTGTATTTGAATCCAATACGCTGGCTTGACAATGCAATCCCCTGAAATGTATTGCACAAACATGCACCTCACAAATATGAGGTTGTGTTTTTTTTCCCCCCTCCGCCGCCTGAAATCAGCGGCGTGCTCGATGTGTAATCTTCGGCATATTGGTTTGTGACAAATGGTTCTGGCCGAGTCCGGAGAGGAATGGAAAGCATCTGTAAACAGCCACGAGCATTTATCACAGGGACATTAATCTTGATCCATGCGTAGCGTCTGTGTGAACCCGGTGAATTTATTCAAACATTAACTCCTGTGAATCTGAACGATGTGGGACGTGGCTCGTTGGCGTCGGGTCAGCGGCGCCACCGCCTCCTTTGAACCGGGTCACCGACTGAGCTCCGGAAAACACGTCAGCTGGGCATCGTGAAGCAATGGTGATACTTACTCTCTGAAAATATAAGATTCTATCAGAAGAATCTAATGTTTGCAGGTTATAGATATTTATAGAAGAAAGTAGTTTCAGATCCAGATGTTTTGACTTCAGGTGCATTAATGTTCATGTGCTCAAATATAATAAAATTCTATATTTCCTTTATTTATATGGTGATTTTCCTTTGGAAGCAGGTTGTTGTACTGGAAACATAAAACAGTGGAGAATTATATTAAAGTGTAAAACCAATGTATTAGAAATAAAGGAGAGAGATGATTAATTTGATTTAGAAGACGTGTGATAAACAGAGTCTCTGCTTAAGAAAGAGTTGAAGTAATTAAAGTTTCCCAATTCAAAATTCAAAAAATAGCTTTTATCAACGGTTCAGTTTATTAGACTAAATATTTTTGCTGCTGAAGGACAAAAATAAATGGATCAGAAACGCAGCTGCAAAAAAAACAACAATAAAGAAATGAAAAGGCAGTGAAACCGATCAAGGACGTTTTTAAAAACATTAGTAGAAAGTTTAACTGAGTGATTTTTGTTTGTATAAAAACAGTGAAATCTGCACGACTATATAAACAGATGTAAAAGTGAATATATACATCGTACAGTTCTGGATTGATTGTAGTATGTTAGTTTTTGTGAAGAATAACATTTAGAAACAGTTTAAACATAAAACTGATCGAATGGTCACAACACAATGTAAATGATGAATATGAGGTCGTGAGGAAAACATCTTCATCTGTAAACTTCCTTATGTCGACAAAAAACACGCTTCACACAAAGTACAACTTGCTGCACAACAAGAAAACAAATGGTTGAAATACACGAGTCGGGTTTTATCTTTAGCAAGGCATCGAGTTCAGACCTTTCAGCACCACGGACAGTGACCGGACTGATCTATCCATCTATCCATCTATCTATCTATCTATCCATCCATCTCTCTATCTATCTATCTATCTATCTATCTATCTCTCTATCTCTCTATCTCTCTATCTATCTATCTATCTATCTATCTATCTATCTATCTATCTATCTATCTCTCTCTCTCTCTATCTATCTATCTATATCATCTATCTATCTATCTATCTCTATCTATCTATCTCATCTATCTATCTATCTATCTATCTATCTATCTATCTATCTATCTATCTATCTATCTATCTATCTATCTATCTATCTATCTATCTATCTATCTATCTATCTATCTATCTATCTATCTATCTATCTATCTATCTCATCTACATCCATCCTCTCTCTCTCTCTCTCTCTCTCTCTCATCACTCCTCTCTCTCACTCTCTCCTCCTCTCTTCTCTCTCTCTATCATCTATCTCTCTTCTCTCTATCTATCTCATCTCTCATCTATCATCTCTATCTATCTATCTATCTTCATCTATCTCTCTCTCTCTTCTCTCTATCTACTCTCTCTCTACTCTTCATCTCTATCTCTCTATCTATCTCTCTATCTCTCTCTCTCTCTATCTATCTATCTCTCTCATCTATCCATCCATCCATCCACCCTCTGAGGGTTGCTGTCTCCACGTGAGCAGATCCTGCTTCATTGTGCTGCAAACACTTTACAAACATTAAGTTAAACATTTATTATCTGCAGCTCAACAAGTGTTTGACCTTTGTGCTGAAACCTTCTTGTGATTTACTGAAACAACAGTTTGACTCACGAGCTTCAGCGCTCCCCGACCCGGGGCCGAGCGTTCCCTCTGCCGCAGAGCGGAGAAGCTTCTGGCTCCAGGTTCCTTCAGTCTGACAATACACTGATTTATTGCTGAGTAATTCTCAGCCGCAGTGTGTGTGTGGTGTGTGTGTGTGTGTGTGTGTGTGTGTGTGTGTGGTGTGTGTGTGTGTGTGTCATTTTCCGTTGGGGAATGGAAATTGAGTCGAGGGAGGCTTTGCCTCGGTGACACGTTGTAAAGGGGCTTTTATACGCTTTATCACAATGGACTCAAATTGAAAGTGGATTATTGCACCTGGCTGCTTGTAGCGGTGCTGCTGTCCTGCCGGAGCACGGCTGCACTGGGATCCTATAAGACCTATAGGGACCCGACAGATCCACAGGCTCGCACTGCTGCGCGTGAGGGGAGAGGAATCACTACATCACTGTGGAAACAAGGTTAGGCAGTGGGAGCCACTGGTCTGATTCATTCATCCTGCTGCTCTGCAGGTTCACTGCTGTGAGCTGCTCTTTCTTTAAAAGTTACACAGTAGTTTCAAGTTCCAGCTCTGAGCAACAATAACTCAGGAGTGGACCAGCGCTGAGAGTTCACGACCGTCTGGAGAACGTTTGGAAAGAGACTTCGATCCTGTTTGTTTTACACAACTTCTCTGTTCCTCAGACAGGAACCGAGCAGACGTGATGTTCAAACCCAAAACCCAGGATTCACAGATTTCTGCTGTCAGAGACGGCCCGTTAGTTACTCTGCACGTTCTCCTCTATGGTGTCGTCATGCAGGATGTGAGAGGAACAACAACAAGGAGCTGCTCATGATCAGAACACCTCTGCATGAATTACATTTTTAAACTCATGTGATTGATGCAGGAGAAGTCGAGAGGCTCGTGTGAGTCACAGAGTGAAATTGAGCAGGAAGTGGCGGCTGCTCGTTCGCAGTGAGCCGAGCTGGAGGTTTGAAGAGTTTCCTGTCACGGCAGCTGATGAGTTCACGAAGCAGCAGGAGCTCCACTTCACACAGGGGCCATCGTGATTCAGTCATTTCAGGTCACGTGACGCTCCCACAATCCTTGTTCTGTCCGATACAACAGCTGCAACGTGACCAAGACGTCTTTCTGAGAATGAAAAGTACTGAAAATCTCAAACAAGATAATATTTAGTTTTTAAACTAAACAGTTTCTTCCTCCTCTGCAGCTTTGAAGAGAAGAATAATCTGACTTTGTGTTTTCGCTCTGAAGCAAACATCGGCTGACGTGACAGCGTGACGGAGGCCTGCAGGGGGCGCCGCTCTTCACAGAAACATATTATATTCTTCTCCTCCTCTTCATCCATCCATCTTTGTACCTCTGTTTTATTTCAGCATGTTTCTCTCCTCCTCCTCAGCTACACCTCTTTCTACATCTTCTCCCCCCCCTCTCTCTCTCCCCAGCCGGTGCTGCTCTCCCTGCTCGCCCGTGTCCCTTCAGTATGCATGAACCGACTCTCTGAGGGCGACGGCTGAGAGGAGGGAAGTCGACACTCGCGCTGTGTTTCGTTTATTAGAAACTTTCAAAGAGTTTCAATTTCCCAGAGCAGACTGCAGCGTGAATTATTCCCTTCACTGTATTCAGCCGCCGCACTGAAGGGAATCAAGCCTTGTGCATTCGGATTTTAAAGTAATTTTGGCTGCGATGGGCAGAAAGAACTGAGAAAGGAGAGGAAACCTTCTTCTTGACAGTATATTCAGTCATCGACCCCCCCCCCCCCCCCATCTGTCCTTTCATTTCCTGTTTGTTCAAACTGTCTCTTCACTTTCTTCTCCCCCCTTCGCCACATTTCTTAATTTCTCGCCCCTCAGCGTTCTCCATTCGCGCAGCCCCCCCCCCCCCCCCGTACCTCCCGCGCAAATGAACAAGCCAGCCGGCCAAACAAACAAACAGACAAATAAATAGAAGTGGAATTACACAACAAGATATAATTCATCAGAGCACAATCAAAAGGGAGCAAAGTCAAACACAAAGTCAATCTGCGGAAACAAGGAAACTAAGACAGAATTTGACAAAGGGGACGTTCCCGGGACACATCTGCATGAATAATGGGGCTAAAATTGAGCGAGCGATGATTGTTAGTCTCTATTAGACGCTCCGTCTCTCGCTCTCATCAGCGCCGAGCGGCACGCTGAATAATCACTCCCTTCAAGGACAGGACGGCATCTTTCAGGGAGCTCGCAGCCGCCCCGGCAAACGCGGTGAGAGCGTCACCCGCCGCGGGCGAGCTCCCCCCGAGGGAGCCAGGCATTAATCTCAGGTCACTTCTCGCGGTGCACTCTGGGTAATCTGGTCTACCGCCTCCACCCGGCTCTGCAGCGTCGTGGCGAGGAGACCGGGTGGGTCGGTTGTGGTGAAGATTTTAATCTCGTTATCTCGCCCTCGTCTCGAACTCGTGACTTTCAGACTCTTCGACTCTGTGACGGAGCAGAAGGACGAAGCGTTGGCGTCGCTTGGGTTTCATTTGGCGGCCGTCACACACGTCATGTGATTGGACAAGAGAGACGTGTTGATGTCAGAATCCCCTCCCGTGTTCTGTCCCGTTCTGGGTCCACTAATCTGAGCTCGGCCTTTTTAGAGTTTGGGTTTTTATGTGACTTTATTTATTCATTAATGTTTTTACGAAGTGAAACTGACAAGTTTGGTCAAACATGAACGACATCAGATGACGAGTCAGAAACTACATGTGCAACAAAACCGAATACAAAGTTTTGAAATCTCATTTCACAGTAGATATAGTTTGAACTCTCTGCTCAGTTTCTCTTTGACAAATAATCGAGTTTTAAAAAACCTAAACTTGAATTTCTTAATTTTAGTTGCTAATATTAAATCAGTATTATTCGACACTAAAACGATTAAAAATTTTTTTTTTAAAGTCTGAATTTCTGAAAAAACATTACGAATAAATTTGTTATATTATTAAAAGGAAGTCATAATATAACCAGAAAAAAAGATGAAATATTACAAGAATAATTTGTAATCAGCGAGTCTTGAAATTGTCTATTTCAAAAGAAAGAAAGACAGAATCAAATCTTTCATTAAATCTCTACATTTGATTTGAACTAAATTATAACTTTCTTCTCAATTACAAAAAAAAGAAAGTTGTGTTATGATAAGTTTATCAGTGAATCAGTTTCCTGATCCTCTCGTTCCTCTGACGCTGTGATTCCTCGGGACTCGATGGTGAGATCACGTCGGTTTGATAAAGAGGCCGAAGCAGGAAACATGTCAGATGTGATGTTATTGACTGAGCGGCTGCCAACCTCATTATCACACACATCTGTGCATCCATCACGTCTCGGCTCTAATCGCGTTAATAGATCACGGACGTTTCCACCGGTGGAGCGCAGGTGTAACTAATAACCCCGATGGCTGGTTTCCACCCGGTGGCTGCGGCGCCGGCTCCTGGTGGTGGCGTGGTCGCTGGCTCTCTGTCGGGGATCAGAGCCATTATCCACGTCAGCAGCCACAACACAGTCGTTCTCATTACACGATTAAAAAGAGCACATCTGGAATCAGCTGGACACGGGAGACAGAACTTCTCTTTTCACTTCTTTCTCTGGAGCGTCTCGTGTTTCGGTCGCCGGGTTGCGAGCCCCGAAGCAGCGTTTAATGTGTTTCCCCCTTTTCGACGTGTGGAGATCTTTACGGAATCGTGACAAAAAGAAATAGCTTTTCTGTGGTAAACATGCTGGGATGAGACGGGGGAGCCGCTCGGAGTCGGGGGGGGGGGGGGGACAGAGGCTCCAGTGTGACGGGGGGAGAGGCCTTCTCTGTGCCGAGACTCCGATGAACACAGCGGTTGTTGGGGAAAAGGTCAGGGGAGTGTGTTGGTATTCTGCAGCCGTGGAGCTCTTTGGCAGGACACTCGACGGCGCAGCGGGCACTCGAGCTTGAAATGATGTTGCTTCTTTGGGCCGGGAGGCGATGGCTCCCATGCCACACAGCATACGCAGGACGCCATAAATCCTACAGTGTAAATAAAGACCTGCTCCGCTCCGCCACGTCTCGCTCCCTCTGTTTCCTCTCCTCCTCTAAACACTTTCTTTCCACTTCCACTCCTCGTCCCCCCTCGTTTTTCTGCCTTTTGTTTCTCTGCTCCCGGATTTTCTCGGGGTGGCTGATGAACGACCTCCTCACACCGGCAGCTGTGCAGCCACAGACAACACTGATTTAATTCTATTTTCATCATAATTCACTTTCCTCTGCGTCTGCTGGATCATCTCTTCTTTAGTTTTGTTCCTCGTCTCTGAGGTCTCGTCTTTCTCAGTTGTTATGCAAAGACCTTTGTCCTCGTTTCCTTCTGACTTTGCAGACACGAACTAAAAAGCCGTTTGTGGCAGGTTGTTATGAGGAAGAAAAGAGAAGGTAAAGCTCATTTAGTCACAGTTTGACTTTATTAACTGCACAGCAGGCACTGACAGAGGTTTATCCTTTGACAGATGTTCTGGATGCTGCTTGCAGCGTTCGACCACTACCCCCCGTCCTCCACACACACACACACACACACACACACACACACACACACAGACACACACACGTGCAGTCCCTAATTACAGCCTCTGCCGAGCCTCAGGCCCGGCAGGTACCAGCTCGCTGCCATTTTAGAAAGACTCACTGCAGAAAATACCGAACACGTCAAAACCAAATGAACATTTGCTTTGATGTCTCACACACAGAGGGCGACGCACTTTGACGGAGACGGAGACGGAGACAGAGACAGAGACAGAGACAGAGACAGACACGTGTCTCCCTGAGAGGCTCGACTCAGAAACGCTGCATCGCTCACTCACGATCAGTGGAAGCTGCGAAACGTTCACACGCTGAGTTGCAGAGTTTCTCCCCGTTTGCCGACATCCGATCGTCATCATCAGTGACGGAGCTGAAACAGGGAATAAGTCAAAGTGTAATAAGTCTCATATTTACTGTGACTCTGACAGAAACCATTTTTCATCTTCTTTGATTTTTTTTTGTGGTTTGGTACATATCCCATCTTCTAACATGGAGGAGGCAGAGTTTTTGCAGCCAGCCACCAGGGGGCGATCCAGGTGGTTTGGCTTCACATTTGTGAGCTGTCATGTCGTCCATCTTTATTTACAGAACTCAATTCAGGGGCCGCCCACTTTGGAGTCAGCAGTATTATGTAATATATAATATAATACACCGTGTTTATTTAGATTTAGACGTTTTGTTCATCGCCATTAACTCTTTGAAAATCAGTCCATCACTGAGCGCAGTGCATTGTGGGATAGGTCGGCCTGTGGTCCGCATGTTGTGGTCCGCATGTTGTGGTCCGCATGTTGTGGTCCGCATGTTGTGGTCCGCATGTTGTGGTCCGCATGTCGTGGCCTCTGTGGGACTTTGAAACGAGTCGGCCTGTTTGCTGTGACTCCATCTCCAATAAGCAGAACAGAAACTGGATCAATGTTTCTAACCGGAGAACATTTTATGAATCGTGATTTGGGAGGAAAAGGTCGACGGGAACAGGAAGTGATGAGTTAGGATGGAGAGTCCTTGTGTTTCATTCTCCCAGTCGGCTGCTCCAGCTCGGACCATATGCTGGAGATAAGTTATGTTCTCTGGACTGTGTCTCTGCCCTTGGTGTCTTTGCGGTGCAGTGGGGGGGGGGGGGGGGGGGGGGGGGGGGAGTGGCCTGGCAGAGCGATCGCTCTTTTTCCAAAGGGGGGGGTGATTTGCATTTTAGTCGAAGATTATTCATCAAGGCTTTTGTTCCAAGTTCCTGTCCCTTTAATATCATTTCCATATCTTAACATTTCAGTAACCTTGGGACTGGCGGAGGAGGAATCTGGTGCAGATCCACGAGAAGGTCCCTGACCTGGTGCAGATCCACGAGAAGGTCCCTGACCTGGAGCAGATCCACGAGAAGGTCCCTGACCTGGTGCAGATCCACGAGAAGGTCCCTGACCTGGTGCAGATCCACGAGAAGGTCCCTGACCTGGAGCTCGTCTTTAAAACGACTCAAGTGAACATCAGCTGTTTGAAGAAGACTTGAAACTAGAGACTGAGACGAACTCCTGAATGTTTACTGACGTTATAAAGTCACTTTCTATAGACTTCTATAGAAACTACCAGTGGAGTCGCCCCCTGCTGGTCAGTACACAGAAGACAGGTTTCAGTTCACTTCCACTTTCCACTTTCCGGACCCGGAGACTCCATTTCTATTACCAGTCTATGGGAACGTGTTGAAGAAGTGTAATGACTTCACCTCTTAGCTGCATGAAGCTCATTTCATCATATTATCATGTGGTCGGAGTAATCTTTTATTTCCGAGTGAAGCTCATTCATAATAATATCCAGAGTGAAGCCAGCACGCACAGAATAATATTTGTTCCTGTCTCTAGGCTTCACAGTTGCAGCCTAATTTATTATTTGCCGACTGGAAAACGCACCAACAAGAGCAGTGATGAATTACAGAATAAATTACACTGAACAGAATCCGTCCGCTGTTATCGAGACGTTTGGAAATCCTCCCCCGTCGAGACTCGTGTGATGTGAGTTCAGCTTCTGTCGTGAAATGAAATCCTTGTTGTTCACAAACCACAGAGACGCACTCACGTCGGCTCTGTGTTGTTTTTAAAGTAGTTTGCTCGTGTTTAAACATCTCATTAGGTCGAGCGCAGCCACGATCCTGTTGAAGAGGTTATTATCTCCTGTGTGGAGAAGGAAGCAGAAGATCTTTGAGGAACGATAGTACGTGAGGAACAAGCCCCACTGATCTTCTGTCAGAGGTGGAAAAAAAACATTTCTGTGCCTCGATTGGGCAAAAACTTACTTTAAAAATATATATAACTTTCATTCATTTGACGCATTAAATATATAAAGTGCACTGAATTTAAGTCTATATCTTAAAATTCGCTCTGTTATTGAGACGCAGCCTTTTCTTCATCGAAGATCTCGGAAGTCGCCTGATTGGCCACATGCACTGAACGACCAGATGGACCCAAGAAGAAATTTATCATGATTCATGAATTTATATTCAATGCACAGGGAAAATGTCACGTGTCACCATGATGCTGAGATTAGAGGCGTTTCTCTGGGGTTTGTTGGTCCCGCCCACACACACACACTCAACCAATCAGGAGTCAGTCTCAGCCTGGTTTTATATCATAAAGATAAGAAGGAGCTGAAATGACAGAAACATCTTTACAAACATGTATTTAACATCTACTACATCAGCTCGTGTCGTAACGTTAACGGTCGACTTTCTACTTTTCGCGTTTGTCCGATAACACAAGTTGTCAAATCGCTTGTTGGGCGTCGGTAACGTCAGACGAGGAATCAGTTGTCGTTATATTTGTCATTATAATCAGTTGTGTGATTTCTCCTCTTCTTGATAATTTCATATCTGAACAGAGATTAAAGGTTTTAATTCAACCAGATTACGAAACGAGAAGAGTCTGCGTTTTGAGATTATCCGTCTGTGAATGAATCTGTGTTTTAGTTTCTGTAACTCTCACATCTTTATCCTTTAAAGCACCTGGAAAAAAAAACCCCCAGACATTTAAACTCAGCGACAGGAAGAATTTCCTTCTTCTATAATTAGTGTGTTTCTCCGGATGAAGTTCAGAAGAAGCTGTTCCAGTTTCCCGGCTGTGTAAGAGAGAAGCCGTCTGCAGGCTCAGATACCAGCGAGCAGGAGAGGGCTGAGCGGGGGAAACCTTTCAATATACAAACGTCTTTAATAAGTTTGGGTGAACTCAGCAGTTTCAAGTCAGCTCATGTTCTGCTGTTAAACAAACACGGTTCTGCTCAGTTCAGGTTTTTAAATCTTTTACGAGACCGAACTTTCCCCCACAGACGTTTGCTTCCTTCCGTTTCGGCTCCTTCATCCGTCAAAGATCCAACTTAACGTTAATGATTTGGACGCAAACCTGCGATAAACATGGAAACAAGTCGTGTTCATATCTCATTTTTGTTTTCCTTCAGTTCATGTTTACTTTGTGCTGCAGCTTCAGCACTTTGGTTTCCTCCCGACACACGATTCAGTCGACCTGCGACGTTCTCTGGTCTCCTCCTCCTCCGAGGAAACGTCTCTGATGTTGAGCGACAGGTCGTCAGGAGGAGGATGATCCGCTGAATATCTGCTTCTGTAAAGCGGGAGGGAAAGCAGGGAGTCGTGTCTTTGGCGTGAGCTGGATGTGACTTGACGTGCGTCGATTGAGACGTAATATTTCCCTGTGTCTGAGGTGAGGAGCCGGAGTCTCTGGTTGCAGAGAACGACGAGATCGGCAGAACGTGAAAAGAGGAGAAACGGATGTGACAAGACTGAATAAATCTCAGCTCTTAGGAGACGGTTTAACTTTGAGATGAGTTTCTGATGATTCGACGGCTCCAGTTTCACGTCGCCGCTTCCAGACGCAGGTTTTCAGGTGTGGTGAAGCAAAGTGTTTATTTAATAATCAAAGAGCGAGAGGAGGTGAAGTTCTGCTGCTTCAATCAGACCGAAGTCACGCGGCTCGGAGACAGATCCTGGTTTGATTCTGAGGTTCTTCTGCAGCCTCACTCGGGCTGGAAGCCGCCTTTCAGTTCAATGTTATTATGAATCTCTCTTCTTCACTGGTGCTGTTGTTCCAGGGCAGGAACCAGGAACCAATGGTTCCACTACAGGGTCCAGGGTCTAAATTAAGTTCTAGGGAAATGTCTGAAGCCCCGAAAGCTGATTGGTTGAGTTCTCCAGTGGTTTATATCTTTGCAATAGTTCATCAAATGTGTTTCCTGTTCTGAAATCTGTTTAGGGTTGTGCTTGTCTCATTTCGAACAGCAGATATGAATCTCTCTCATCTTTAATTTCTTTAGTATTTCTGTGGGTTGTTCGTGTTTAATCTGAAAACATGACGAGGCTGAGCTGAAGGGAAACGTCCGAGCGTGAGTGAGCTCGTGAATAAAGAATCTTATCTCTGTGCCATGAGTGGAGAAGGATCAAATACAGGTCTTGTGGACACTAACAGGAGTCGAGTTCCGTCTCGTCACCGTTTCCAAGATTCACCTTTTTGTTTCTCTCTCAAACATCTGGATTCATCACTGAGGATCTGTGTTGTGCGTTTGCTCCCTGACCCGAGTGCAGCTGCAGCCACTTCACAACAACCCGACCCGGGGCATCAATCCTGCCTCAGACTCCCAACAGCAAATAAAAGTCCTCATTTCTAATTGAGTTCCGGTGTTATTGCATAGTAACTCAAAATAATGGGAAACTTCTTTAATTTTTAGGGATGCACAGTAAAACGTTCTCTCCCAATACCGATCCCAGTTCATAACTTCGGGGGTTTCCAGGGATTTCTGCGGCGCCACTAACTTTATTTTTTAATCTGTGTTTGATTTGTGTTCTCGGTTTGCCGCTGCAGAAACCTAATTTCCCCCGAGAATCATTAACCACGGTAACCAAGTCGCTCGTGTGACACCGGAGAATTATACAGAGTCAGATCAGTACTTTAGCAATAAACTCTGTATAATTAAATTAGGATGAATGCAAGATGAATGCATGTTGGACGATTAAGAAATGAGACTGGAGGTAAAGCAGCTTGTTAGCATGCTAACGTCAGTGGAAGCAAAGAAGTGAAGTTTACATTCTGCTGAACTTGTTTCTGATTCTGATAAACATGAATGTATGGATACAGTGTGATTGACAGCTGATAGCGTCCAATGGGGGCAGGTGGCAGGTGTGGGTGGGTGTGTCCTCCAGCTCTCAGTCAGGCTCCTCCCCTTAGTATTCAGATAAAATACAGGTAGTTGAGTGAACTCCCTTTAAATTTGGATTCAGTTATTCTGCTTTTTACGACGATGATCAAAATATAAGTTTAACTTGTGCGGAATCTGCTAATAGGCTCGTGAAAGGTAAATGTCACGTTGTCAAAGCTGAAGTAAATTAGATTTAACTTCTCCGATGAGAAGCTGGAGCCTCGTGGCGCCGGTGGTTTCACACGGTGCGGTGATCAGAACTCCTCAGCTGGGTTTGAACGGACTGAAGAACAAAGAGGAAACTGAATCTGCTGCTTCTCGTTCTCCTGGTTCAACAACATCTCCGTCTGGGTTCAGTGTGAAGTGAGGTCACGCTCGCCACTTCCTCCAACTCGCTAATTACCTTTGCTTTTAAGGAGCATCGTTAATTTCCGTGGTAACAGTAATTCATAATGAACACGTTGCACTTCCGCGGTAAGAGTTGATCGTGCACGAGCTCGCGGTGGCACCGTTTGGAATAAAACGCTGCTCTGAGCTTCTCCGGAACAATCCTCTGTGACAGGAAGTGGCAGCGGACCCAGTTTCTGCCAAACACGTCACATCAGCAGAGATGGAGCACAGGAATAATTGTTTCATTGCTGCGTTTGAAGCGGGTCCATCCATCAGGCTGCTCCACAGTCAATGTGCTTAATGTGTAGATGAGGACGCGTCCCGGCGCCGACGGGGGGAAGTGGCTGAGCGAGTGGACGGTTCGGAGCCCCCCCGATGATTCGGGGAATCCGTCTTCATTGTACACAGAGACGTTGACGGGAGGGAAATTCAAAAAGGAGATTTTATTTCTGACAGGACGAGTATGAGCTGGTTTACACTCGTTTCACTGAAATGTTCCTTTCACACTTCGTGAGCAAATTAGTCTCTGAAACAATCACAGACCCAGAATCACTTCAACGGAAGAAGTCAAGAGAATAAACCTGGAAACGTCAGGTTATCTCTCAAACTACAGACAGAGACAGTTTCATAGTCGACGATCAGATCCTCTTTGGTCCTGTTTGTAGTTTTATTACAGTGTTTTCACATCTGGTTGGTTGACAAAGAACTACAACTCACAAAGAGACAAAGACACAAACTATACATGGAAACATTTCTCTTTATAAAACAAGGGGCACTGCAGGAGGGAATAAACATTCAATCCATTTGAAGCTGCTTATATGATCGTTTGTCAAATCGTACAATGTGATGCAACAGTATCAGGATTGTAAGCTGCCAAAAACTGAAATAAAGTAGTAGAGAAGTTTCCTTAAAATGTGTGTGTGTGGTGTGTGTGCAGTGTGTGTGTGTGTGTGTGTGTGTGTGTGTGTGTGTGTGTGTGTCTGTGTGTGTGCAGGCCCATTAGCATTCAGGACGTGCAGCGCTGCCTTTGTATGACTGCAGGGACTCAATGACCTGAAGCTGTTCATACAGTAAAAAGCCGCTGACAACAGATATATTGTCAGATTCAATCATATTTCTTTATAAATCAATGCAGATTACGCTGCTGCTTTAACCCCATTAAGCACTTTACATGTTCTCCGCCGTCTTAACAGCATCAGGAGTGTTTTTCATTCAATACACTTATAGTTTAATTATTATTCTGTTTAGTTTGCTCCTGTTGAGAAAACCACTTCAGTGACGTCACTTCCGCTTCATGTGAACAACCAGGAGTAAGAACTCACCTCAGATACTCAGACCAGGGCCAGCAGCGGAGATTAGACTTCACAAAGACTAGAGGAGCAGAAACACGGATTCCTTCTGTGGAACAGATGATTACACCGGTGTCAACATTCACACTCCACTCGGGTCCAGTGCTGCCACACCGAAAACACCCAGTCCACCTCAGACTGCTGGCTTTGAACATATCAAACACGCTCCTCAGCAGAGATGAGCTTCCCATCGCCGCTAATTAACATGCGTCAAATTCTCCATGTTCACCGAACTGAGGTTCTGGTGTCAGAGGACGTGTGCGTCAAACGTCAAGAAGCCAAAACAGAAGTGAATGAGCTTGAATCAGCGACAGATCCGCTCTTTTCTAAACATCACAGAGGAGCCAGGTCGGGTTTGATGAGCGTGAGCGGCCGACTGCAGCAGTTTCATGAAGTTCGTGGTGTTTGAGCTTCTCTGAGTTCAGGGTCGTGACAACACAGATGTTCAGGTTAAGGTCCGGTCTCTTGTTTAATACTTCAGTGTCTCCGTCAGGGTCAGAACATCGGTTCATACTGTGATGTGTCCTCGAAGATACTATACGAGTTATAAACTATTTGTTTTAAGGCCAAGGAAAAGTGTCACGTTAGTCTCCTGTGGCTTTTGGGGGAAATACTGCAGCACTACTTTTATAATACTGCTTTTACCAAGATTTCTTATGTCTTTGTGTGTAATATTCATGTTTCTATGTTTCTGAAACACTTTGTTAACTTGTTTTAGAAAACGAATAAAGTTGAATTATTATTATTTTAACATACAGAGTTCAGTACCACACTCGGGAATATTCACCCAAATATAGACACTCGGGCAAATCTAGAGAAAGTTTCAAAGTTCAAAAAGAGGAGTTGTCCATCTGCTGGACGTGGGAACAAACGAACCCAGATCCCAGGAACCAGCAGGCGGATCGGTCTTTGGCAGGAAGTGATCACGAGAGACGAGAGGGTTCAGAGACGGAGACGTTCAAACAGAGAGGAGATCAGACGGAGCATTAGAGCGACATGGTTCAGACTCAGACTCACAGAGACTCAGGCCAGCGCTCATCAGATCCAGTGTCCGGGGGCTGATGAGGAGACTCGGGCTCAGACGGGGTCGGCTGAAGGACAGACGGAGATTCACAGATATTCAGGAGAGACGCAGTACTTCCAGTGGCAGTTAACAATATTTACAGTAGTACTTCCAGTGGCAGTTAACAATATTTACAGTAGTACTTCCAGAAAACAGCAGAACCCATTTTGTACTCAAAATAACCAAATTGTGTTATTTATCATCACTTTCAAAATCCAATAAATGTTCCTTCAAGTGTCAGTTTGAAGTGTTGGGCTGTGAAACCCGAGCAGAGCCTGAGCAGCGCGTTCTGAAAGAGGCTGACAGCGATTAGGCTGCTCGCTATTTGCATAATGACAGAATCCAGTCACTTCTCATCTGCGGCCACAGAAACTGCCGGTTCCCTGTGATTCCACAGCTTCCTCATCACAACCAGCAAAACTTCACTTCATCCCTTTAACTGTTTTCTATAAAGACTTAGGACTTACAATAACAACATTTCCCAGTATATACTTAGCTTCCTGATTGTAGATACAAAATTACGTTGACGGCCTGAAAGAGACAGAAAATGTTCCTGAAACCTGTCTTCTGTGTACTGACCAGCAGGGGGCGACTCCTCTGGTAGTTCTATAGAAGTCTATAGAAAGTGACTTCTCTCTTTATAACGTCAGGAAACATTCAGGAGTTCATGTCTCAGTCTCTAGTTTCAAGTCTTCTTCAAACAGCTGATGTTCATTTAGTGAATTATGATCATTTAGAGTCAAACAGACCATAAAGCACCGGATGTGTTGGGGGGTGGATACCACGGTGTGATTGACAGCTAGCACCGTCCAATGGGGTGAAGGTGAAGGTGGGCGTGCAGTTGTGTTTCTGATGCTTCCACCTTCACTCTTCACGTGAACGAGTTAAACTTCATGATTCACCTGCTCGCGGCTCATTCTCATTCCGTCTCGCTCTCCCCGTCTCGTGGTGCGTGGCGTTCCGTTGACAAGCCGAGCAGAACGCCAAAGGTCGGCGTCGCTCTCTCTGCCTCCGAGTGGGAGACGCTCTCCCTCCCTGAACTAGATCACACCATAAATCAGCGGCTTGCGTTCTAAGCCAGCCAGTAATCCAGCCAGGAGGGAGGCTGTTTGTGTGGCTGTTGGAACAGCTTGTCAGTGACACGCAGGTTCTTTAAACTGCTTTGATTGTGTTTCTATCTGACGTCTTATTAACACTATGAGGTATGAACATCGGTGGGTGAAAAGTAAACTGGTGAGGTTTGGTGCAAACTAGAGGATTTTCTTAACTTTTTAAGTATTTTAAAAACTCAGACGTAATGAAAGATTGAACCCATTTTGAACTTTATAATCGTGAGAACACAAACTGGAGGATTTGGGACGACACAGAAACTCCTTTGATCAAACATCAGTGAAGAGGATCAGGCAACGTGGATGAGGATCAACGTCCAAAACTAAGAAAGAGAAAAAACTATGGAGGAAGTCACGGCGGAGAAAGAATAATAATTGGAATGCCCCCTCCCCGATAGTCACAAGGGGGCACCAGTCCTAAAATCTGATGTAGAACTCCGCCTCCTTTAGTCTTTTAAAAAGATTAAGATCCACATTTTAACGTGTAAAATCTGCATTTAAACATCTGCATTTAATTTGTGGACATGCTTCGATGCATTATTACAAACTCCCCCTCAGCCTCGAAAACGTTTCTCACATGCAACCTGGTGACCAGCACATTTCTCCCGTCCACCAGAGGAACAGCGAACGTCCACCTCCCGTCCACCTCTCCTCCACCTCCCGTCCACCTCTCGTCCACCTCCCGTCCACCTCCCGTCCACCAGAGGAACAGCGAACGTCCACCTCCCGTCCACCTCTCCTCCACCTCCCCTCCACCTCCCGTCCACCTCTCGTCCACCTCCCGTCCACCTCCCGTCCACCTCCCGTCCACCTGTCGTCCACCTCTCCTCCACCTCTCGTCCACCTCTCGTCCACCTCTCGTCCACCTGTCCTCCACCTCCCGTCCACCTCTCGTCCACCTCCCGTCCACCTCCCGTCCACCTCCCGTCCACCTCCCGTCCACCTCTCGTCCACCTCTCATCCACCTCTCGTCCACCTCCCGTCCACCTCCCGTCCACCTCTCGTCCACCTCTCGTCCACCTCCCGTCCACCTCTCGTCCACCTCTCGTCCACCTCCGTCCACCTCTCGTCCACCTGCTCGTCCACACTCCGTCCACTCTCCGTCCACCTCTCGTCCACCTCCCGTCCACCTCTCGTCCACCTCTCGTCCACCTCCGTCACATCCGTCCACCTCGTCCACCTCTCGTCCACCTCCCGCATCCACCTCCCGTCCACCTCTCGTCCACCTCCCGTCCACCTCCGTCCACCTCTCGTCCACCTCTCGTCCACCTCCCGTCCACCTCTGTCCACCTCCGTCACCTCTCGTCCACTCCGTCCACCTCCCGTCCACCTCTCGTCCACCTCTCGTCCACCTCCGTCACCTCCCGTCCACCTCTCGTCCACTCCGTCACCTCTCGTCCACCTTCGTCCACCTCTCGTCCACCTCCGTCCACCTCCGTCACCTCTCGTCCACCTCTCGTCCACCTCCCGTCCACCCTCCTCGTCCACCTGTCGTCCACCTCCCGTCCACCTCTCGTCCACCTCCGTCCACCTCCCGTCCACCCTCTCGTCCACCTCCGTCCACCTCCCGTCCACCTCGTCCACCTCTCGTCACCTCTCGTCCACCTCTCGTCCACCTCCGTCACCTCCGTCCACCTCCCGTCCACCTTCGTCACCTCTCCGTCCACCTCCGTCCACCTCTCGTCCACCTCTCGTCCACCTCCGTCCACCTCCGTCCACCTCTCGTCCACCGTCCACTTCGTCCACCTCTCGTCCACCTCTCGTCCACCTCCGTACTCGTCACTCGTCCTCCCGTCACCTCTCGTCCACCTCTCGTCCCCTCTCGTCCACCTCCGTCACACTCCGTCCCGTCCACCTCCCGTCCACCTCTCGTCCACCTCTCGTCCACCTCTCGTCCACCTCTCGTCCACCTCCGTCCACCTCCCGTCCACCTGTCGTCCACCTCCGTCCACCTCCGTCCACCTCTCGTCCACCTCCGTCCACCTCTCCTACTCCGTCCACCTCCGTCACCTGTCGTCCACCTCTCGTCCACCTCTCGTCCACCTCTCGTCCACCTCTCGTCCACCTCCGTCCACCTCCGTCCACCTCTCGTCCACCTCCCGTCCACCTCCGTCCACCTTCGTCCACCTCTGTCCACCTCTCGTCCACCTCCCGTCCACCTTCGTCCACCTCTCGTCCACCTCCCGTCCACCTCCGTCCACTCCGTCCACCTGTCGTCCACCTCTCGTCCACCTCCCGTCCACCTCTCGTCCACCTCCCGTCACACCTCCGTCCACCTTCGTCCACCTCTCGTCCACCTCCGTCCACTCTCGTCCACCTGTCGTCCACCTCCGTCCACCTCCGTCCACCTCCGTCCACCTTCGTCCACCTCCGTCCACCTTCGTCCACCTGTCGTCCACCTCTCGTCCACTCTCGTCCACCTCCGTCCACCTCTCGTCCACCCTCCCGTCCACCTCCGTCCACCTCTCGTCCACCTCTCGTCCACCTCCGTCCCCACCTCCGTCCCTCCGTCCACCTCTCGTCCACCTCCGTCCACCTCTCGTCCACCTCTCGTCCACCTCCGTCCACTGTCGTCACCTCCGTCCACCTCCGTCCACCTCGTCCACCTTCGTCCACCTCCCGTCCACCTCTCGTCCACCTCTCGTCCACCTCTCGTCACCTCCGTCCACCTCTCGTCCACCTCCGTCCACCTCCCGTCCACCTCCCGTCCACCTCGTCCACCTCTCGTCCACCTCTCGTCCACCTCCGTCCACCTCTCGTCACTCCCGTCCACCTCCCGTCCACCTGTCGTCCACCTCTCGTCCACCTCTCGTCCACCCTCGTCCACCTGTCGTCCACCTCCCCCCCCCCCCCCCCCCCCCCCCCCCCCCCCCCCCCCCCCCCCCCCCCCCCCCCCCCCCCCCCCCCCCCCCCCCCCCCCCCCCCCCCCCCCCCCCCCCCCCCCCCCCCCCCCCCCCCCCCCCCCCCCCCCCCCCCCCCCCCCCCCCCCCCCCCCCCCCCCCCCCCCCCCCCCCCCCCCCCCCCCCCCCCCCCCCCCCCCCCTCTCGTCCACCTGTCTCCACCTCCCGTCCACCTCTCGTCCACCTCTCGTCCACCTCCCGTCCACCTCCCGTCACCTCCGCATCCTCCACCTCTCGTCCACCTCCCGTCACCTCCCGTCCACTCTGTCCACCTCTCGTCCACTCCGTCCACCTCTCGTCCACCTCTCGTCCACCTCCCGTCCACCTCTCGTCCACCTGTCGTCCACCTCTCGTCCACCTCTCGTCCACCTCCCGTCCACCTCCCGTCCACCTGTCGTCCACCTCCCGTCCACCTCTCCTCCACCTCTCGTCCACCTCCCGTCCACCTGTCGTCCACCTCCCGTCCACCTCTCGTCCACCTCCCGTCCACCTCTCGTCCACCTCTCGTCCACCTCCTGTCCACCTCCCGTCCACCTCCCGTCCACCTCTCGTCCACCTCTCGTCCACCTCCCGTCCACCTCCCCTCCACCTCTCGTCCACCTCTCGTCCACCTCTCGTCCACCTCTCCTCCACCTCCCGTCCACCTCTCGTCCACCTCCCGTCCACCTCTCGTCCACCTCTCGTCCACCTCCCGTCCACCTCCCCTCCACCTCTCGTCCACCTCTCGTCCACCTCTCCTCCACCTCCCGTCCACCTCTCGTCCACCTCTCGTCCACCTCTCGTCCACCTGTCGTCCACCTCTCGTCCACCTGTCGTCCACCTCTCGTCCACCTCTCGTCCACCTCTCGTCCACCTCCCGTCCACCTCCCGTCCACCTCCCGTCCACCTCTCGTCCACCTCCCGTCCACCTCTCGTCCACCTCTCGTCCACCTCTCGTCCACCTCTCGTCCACCTCTCCTCCACCTCCCGTCCACCTCCCGTCCACCTCCCGTCCACCTCCCGTCCACCTCTCGTCCACCTCCCGTCCACCTCCCGTCCACCTCTCGTCCACCTCCCGTCCACCTCCCGTCCACCTCTCGTCCACCTCTCGTCCACCTCCCGTCCACCTCTCGTCCACCGGCGCGTCGCACTTTGAAATGACGGATCTGTGGCGTCCGACTGTCGCCCGTGATTCTGCGAGCGGTGGAAAGACATCACAGTAAATTAAAGAAATCTGCTGCGCCGCTCTTTTCTGTGTGGTCGTAATGTAATTACAATAAAACACTGCTTGACGTGTTCCGATGACAGAATTTTAATCAAGCAATTAGAGTTTGATTTCTGCAGATGAAATGTCTCTAACAAGTTGGATTAATAACAGTCGCACTTATTAACCGTCTCGGTGCAGAGAGTTAATACAGAACAAACAGCAGTAATAAAGGATCGTGATTCATTTATGACTCAAAAGAGTTAATATTTAATAGTTAAGGCAAACAGATACCACTGCAGCTTAATGAGGAGCCGGCAGCTCCGTCCTCAGAGGAAATGAATATTCATTAATACGATTATCACAGAATATGAAGAGATGGAACAGACATTTCTTGTTGAACTCATTATATCTGAACAGAGGAACAGAGGAGCGGCCGGGCCACGTGGTCGTGGACGGCGGTTAGAGAGCTGATGAGGAGGCTGTCACCGAACAGTCGAGCAGCTCCAGAGGTCGAATGGAGGCTGGACTCAGATCAGATCGCACTGAGGCTGGACTCAGATCAGATCGCACTGAGGCTGGACTCAGATCAGATCGCACTGAGGCTGGACTCAGATCAGATCGCACTGAGGCTGGACTCAGATCAGATCGCACTGAGGCTGGACTCAGATCAGATCACACTGAGGCTGGACTCAGATCAGATCACACTGCGACATCTAAAGAAATTAGATTTCAGTGATTGACACAGAAACTCCTTTGATCAAACATCACTGAAGAGGAACAGCGAACGTGGATGAGGATCAAGTCATGGAGTCATGAAGCCTTATTGGTCAATTTTGGTAAATATCAATGTTTGAGATCAGGGAGGCTCGTCACAATTAAGAAAATATTTTATAATTTTTTGATGCAGCCATGCATCAGAGATGCAGCCATGAGGAAAAATCAGGAAACTCAAAGAATCAAATCAAAGCTGAAGTAGGAAGTTTTCAAAGCATCGACCGTTATCAGATATCCTCGTCCTGCTCGTGAAGCTGCACCTCTCGTCCACCTCTCGTCCACCTCTCGTCCACCTCCCGTCCACCTGTCGTCCACCTCCCGTCCACCTCTCGTCCACCTCTCGTCCACCTCCCGTCCACCTCCCGTCCACCTCCCGTCCACCTCTCGTCCACCTCCCGTCCACCTCTCGTCCACCTCTCGTCCACCTCTCGTCCACCTCTCCTCCACCTCCCGTCCACCTCCCGTCCACCTCCCGTCCACCTCTCGTCCACCTCTCGTCCACCTCCCGTCCACCTCCCGTCCACCTCTCGTCCACCTCCCGTCCACCTCTCGTCCACCTCTCGTCCACCTCCCGTCCACCTCCCGTCCACCTCCCGTCCACCTCTCGTCCACCTCTCGTCCACCTCCCGTCCACCTCCCCTCCACCTCTCGTCCACCTCTCGTCCACCTCTCGTCCACCTCTCCTCCACCTCCCGTCCACCTCTCGTCCACCTCTCGTCCACCTCTCGTCCACCTGTCGTCCACCTCCCGTCCACCTCTCGTCCACCTCTCGTCCACCTCCCGTCCACCTCCCCTCCACCTCTCGTCCACCTCTCGTCCACCTCTCGTCCACCTCTCCTCCACCTCCCGTCCACCTCTCGTCCACCTCTCGTCCACCTCTCGTCCACCTCTCGTCCACCTCTCGTCCACCTCTCGTCCACCTCTCGTCCACCTCCCGTCCACCTCTCCTCCACCTCTCGTCCACCTCCCGTCCACCTCTCGTCCATCTCCCGTCCACCTCTCGTCCACCTGTCGTCCACCTCTCGTCCACCTCTCCTCCACCTCTCGTCCACCTCCCGTCCACCTCTCGTCCACCTCTCGTCCACCTCTCGTCCACCTCCCGTCCACCTCCCGTCCACCTGTCGTCCACCTCCCGTCCACCTGTCCTCCACCTCCCGTCCACCTCCCGTCCACCTGTCGTCCACCTCCCGTCCACCTCTCGTCCACCTCTCGTCCACCTCTCGTCCACCTCCCGTCCACCTCCCGTCCACCTGTCGTCCACCTCCCGTCCACCTCTCGTCCACCTCTCGTCCACCTCTCGTCCACCTCCCGTCCACCTCCCGTCCACCTGTCGTCCACCTCCCATCCACCTCTCGTCCACCTCTCGTCCACCTCTCGTCCACCTCCCGTCCACCTCCCGTCCACCTCCGTCCACCTCTCGTCCACCTCCCGTCCACCTCTCGTCCACCTCTCGTCCACCTCTCGTCCACCTCCCGTCCACCTCTCGTCCACCTCCCGTCCACCTCCCGTCCACCTCCCGTCCACCTCCCGTCCACCTCTCGTCCACCTCCCGTCCACCTCCCGTCCACCTCTCGTCCACCTCCCGTCCACCTCCCGTCCACCTCTCGTCCACCTCTCGTCCACCTCCCGTCCACCTCTCGTCCACCGGCGCGTCGCACTTTGAAATGACGGATCTGTGGCGTCCGACTGTCGCCCGTGATTCTGCGAGCGGTGGAAAGACATCACAGTAAATTAAAGAAATCTGCTGCGCCGCTCTTTTCTGTGTGGTCGTAATGTAATTACAATAAAACACTGCTTGACGTGTTCCGATGACAGAATTTTAATCAAGCAATTAGAGTTTGATTTCTGCAGATGAAATGTCTCTAACAAGTTGGATTAATAACAGTCGCACTTATTAACCGTCTCGGTGCAGAGAGTTAATACAGAACAAACAGCAGTAATAAAGGATCGTGATTCATTTATGACTCAAAAGAGTTAATATTTAATAGTTAAGGCAAACAGATACCACTGCAGCTTAATGAGGAGCCGGCAGCTCCGTCCTCAGAGGAAATGAATATTCATTAATACGATTATCACAGAATATGAAGAGATGGAACAGACATTTCTTGTTGAACTCATTATATCTGAACAGAGGAACAGAGGAGCGGCCGGGCCACGTGGTCGTGGACGGCGGTTAGAGAGCTGATGAGGAGGCTGTCACCGAACAGTCGAGCAGCTCCAGAGGTCGAATGGAGGCTGGACTCAGATCAGATCGCACTGAGGCTGGACTCAGATCAGATCGCACTGAGGCTGGACTCAGATCAGATCGCACTGAGGCTGGACTCAGATCAGATCGCACTGAGGCTGGACTCAGATCAGATCGCACTGAGGCTGGACTCAGATCAGATCGCACTGAGGCTGGACTCAGATCAGATCGCACTGAGGCTGGACTCAGATCAGATCACACTGAGGCTGGACTCAGATCAGATCACACTGCGACATCTAAAGAAATTAGATTTCAGTGATTGACACAGAAACTCCTTTGATCAAACATCACTGAAGAGGAACAGCGAACGTGGATGAGGATCAAGTCATGGAGTCATGAAGCCTTATTGGTCAATTTTGGTAAATATCAATGTTTGAGATCAGGGAGGCTCGTCACAATTAAGAAAATATTTTATAATTTTTTTGATGCAGCCATGCATCAGAGATGCAGCCATGAGGAAAAATCAGGAAACTCAAAGAATCAAATCAAAGCTGAAGTAGGAAGTTTTCAAAGCATCGACCGTTATCAGATATCCTCGTCCTGCTCGTGAAGCTGCACCTCTCGTCCACCTCTCGTCCACCTCTCGTCCACCTCCCGTCCACCTGTCGTCCACCTCCCGTCCACCTCTCGTCCACCTCTCGTCCACCTCCCGTCCACCTCCCGTCCACCTCCCGTCCACCTCTCGTCCACCTCCCGTCCACCTCTCGTCCACCTCTCGTCCACCTCTCGTCCACCTCTCCTCCACCTCCCGTCCACCTCCCGTCCACCTCTCGTCCACCTCTCGTCCACCTGTCGTCCACCTCCCGTCCACCTGTCGTCCACCTCTCGTCCACCTCTCGTCCACCTCCCGTCCACCTCCCGTCCACCTCTCGTCCACCTCTCGTCCACCTCCCGTCCACCTCCCGTCCACCTGTCGTCCACCTCCCGTCCACCTCTCGTCCACCTCTCGTCCACCTCTCGTCCACCTCCCGTCCACCTCCGTCCACCTGTCGTCCACCTCCCGTCCACCTCTCGTCCACCTCTCGTCCACCTCTCGTCCACCTCCCGTCCACCTCCCGTCCACCTGTCGTCCACCTCCCGTCCACCTCTCGTCCACCTCTCGTCCACCTCTCGTCCACCTCTCGTCCACCTCCCGTCCACCTCCCGTCCACCTGTCGTCCACCTCCCGTCCACCTCTCGTCCACCTCTCGTCCACCTCTCGTCCACCTCCCGTCCACCTCCCGTCCACCTGTCGTCCACCTCCCGTCCACCTCTCCTCCACCTCTCGTCCACCTCCCGTCCACCTGTCGTCCACCTCCCGTCCACCTCTCGTCCACCTCCCGTCCACCTCTCGTCCACCTCTCGTCCACCTCCTGTCCACCTCCCGTCCACCTCCCGTCCACCTCTCGTCCACCTCTCGTCCACCTCCCGTCCACCTCCCCTCCACCTCTCGTCCACCTCTCGTCCACCTCCCGTCCACCTCCCGTCCACTCCGTCCACTGTCTCCACCTCGTCCACCTCCGTCCACCTCCCGTCCACCTCTCGTCCACCTCTCGTCCACCTCCCGTCCACCTCCCGTCCACCTCTCGTCCACCTCTCGTCCACCTCTCGTCCACTCTCCTCCACTCCCGTCCACCTCTCGTCCACCTCTCGTCCACCTCTCGTCCACCTCGTCCACCTCTCGTCCACCTGTCGTCCACCTCTCGTCCACCTCTCGTCCACCTCGCCACCGTCCACCTCCGTCCACCTCCGTCCACCTCTCGTCCACCTCCGTCCACCTCCCGTCCACCTGTCGTCCACCTCCCGTCCACCTCTCGTCCACCTCTCGTCCACCTCTCGTCCACCTCCGTCCACCTCCCGTCCACCTCCGTCCACCTCCCGTCCACCTCCGTCCACCTCGTCCACCTCCCGTCCACCTCTCGTCCACCTCTCGTCCACCTCCGTCCACCTGTCGTCCACCTCCGTCCACCTGTCGTCCACCTCTCGTCCACCTCTCGTCCACCTCCGTCCACCTCCGTCCACCTCTCGTCCACCTCTCGTCCACCTCCCGTCCACCTCCCGTCCACCTGTCGTCCACCTCCGTCCACCTCTCGTCCACCTCCGTCCACCTCCGTCCACCTCCCGTCCACCTCCCGTCCACCTGTCGTCCACCTCCGTCCACCTCTCGTCCACCTCTCGTCCACCTCTCGTCCACCTCCCGTCCACCTGCCGTCCACCTCTCACCGTCCACCTCTCGTCCACCTCTCGTCCACCTCCGTCCACCTCTCGTCCACCTCCCGTCCACCTCCCGTCCACCTGTCGTCCACCTCCGTCCACCTCTCGTCCACCTCTCGTCCACCTCTCGTCCACCTCCCGTCCACCTCCGTCCACCTGTCGTCCACCTCCCGTCCACCTCTCTCCACCTCTCGTCCACCTCCCGTCCACCTCGTCACTCGTCCACCTCCCGTCCACCTCTCGTCCACCTCCCGTCCACCTCTCGTCCACCTCCCGTCACCTCTGTCCACCTCCCGTCCACCTCCCGTCCACCTCTCGTCCACTCCTCCTCGTCCACCTCCCGTCCACCTCCCGTCCACCTCTCGTCCACCTCTCGTCCACCTCTCGCCCACCACCTCTCCTCCACCTCCCGTCCACCTCTCGTCCACTCCTCCACTCGTCCACCTCTCGTCCACCTCTCGTCCACCTCCGTCCACCTCCCGTCCACCTCTCGTCCACCTCTCGTCCACCTCTCGTCCACCTTCCTCCACCTCCCGTCCACCTCTCGTCCACCTCTCGTCCACCTCCGTCCACCTGTCGTCCACCTCTCGTCCACCTTCGTCCACCTCTCGTCCACCTCTCGTCCACCTCCGTCCCTCCCTCCACGTCGTCACCTCCCGTCCACCTCCCGTCCACCTCTCGTCACACTCGTCCACCTCTCGTCCACCTCTCGTCCACCTCCGTCCACCTCTCGTCCACCTCTCTCCACCTCCCGTCCACCTCCGTCCACCTCCGTCCACCTCCCGTCCACCTTCGTCCACCTCCGTCCACCTCCGTCCACCTCCGTCCACCTCTCGTCCACCTCCCGTCCACCTCCGTCCACCTCTCGTCCACCTCCCGTCCACCTCTCGTCCACCGGCGCGTCGCACTTTGAAATGACGGATCTGTGGCGTCCGACTGTCGCCCGTGATTCTGCGAGCGGTGGAAAGACATCACAGTAAATTAAAGGAAATCTGCTGCGCCGCTCTTTTCTGTGTGGTCGTAATGTAATTACAATAAAAACATGCTTGACGTGTTCCGATGACAGAATTTTAATCAAGCAATTAGAGTTTGATTTCTGCAGATGAAATGTCTCTAACAAGTTGGATTAATAACAGTCGCACTTATTAACCGTCTCGGTGCAGAGAGTTAATACAGAACAAACAGCAGTAATAAAGGATCGTGATTCATTTATGACTCAAAAGAGTAATATTTAATAGTTAAGGCAAACAGATACCACTGCAGCTTAATGAGGAGCCGGCAGCTCCGTCCTCAGAGGAAATGAATATTCATTAATACGATTATCACAGAATATGAAGAGATGGAACAGACATTTCTTGTTGAACTCATTATATCTGAACAGAGGAACAGAGGAGCGGCCGGGCCACGTGGTCGTGGACGGCGGTTAGAGAGCTGATGAGGAGGCTGTCACCGAACAGTCGAGCAGCTCCAGAGGTCGAATGGAGGCTGGACTCAGATCAGATCGCACTGAGGCTGGACTCAGATCAGATCGCACTGAGGCTGGACTCAGATCAGATCGCACTGAGGCTGGACTCAGATCAGATCGCACTGAGGCTGGACTCAGATCAGATCGCACTGAGGCTGGACTCAGATCAGATCACACTGAGGCTGGACTCAGATCAGATCACACTGCGACATCTAAAGAAATTAGATTTCAGTGATTGTACGAAGAAATTTAATTTATTACTTGAGCTCGACTGATATGTGATATTAGGGAGAAACACATTTCTGCTTCATCGACCGTGATAAGTGTGAAACAGGTGAATGATTCCTGAGATGTTGTAATGATTAAGAATTTGAGTTTTGATATTTTACAGTTTAACAACGAACTTCATTTAAATAACTATAAATAAAATACAACCAAATCGAAAGAGGTACGTCACATAACATATAAACATAAGGCTCATCGTCACTCATAGTTTATAGTTTTCCGATGCAACTGATTTGTGTCACACACACAGAAGTAAATGCTCCTCGAGCTTTTCTACAACTGAAGACGAGGAAAGTTTCCTCAGCCTTTGAGTTGTGCTCGTGAAAGTTTCCAGAGGTTTAGAGGCTTCGTACGAACTCAATAGAAACAGAGGAAAACAACATAATGAGGTGAAGTTCAATGAGCTGGAAAATCAATCCGGGGATCAAATTACAAAATTAATGTGAGGTAAAGAAAACTATAATGTTCAATTAATCTGCAGCTTAACAGAGATCAGAGTGTTCAAGCCCACAAGCTCCACATCGTGACGTGCAGAAACTTCTTCTTCCTGTTCTATGGTCGCTTTGAACTATTGGCCACGCTGCCCCCCCCCCCCCACACTACTTCCTGTGACATAACTCCCTTACGTCTGTATTGTGCGTATCCGTATGTTTTCAGAAGATGAAATATGATAAATGCAGCGAACTAACAGATGGTGCCGTCCATGTTCGTCTCCAAAGTTGAGCACATATGAGCCTCAAGTCTTTTATTTTCTTACTTTGCATTCGTTGGTGTCGGTTCTTTCTCCTCTTCCTCTCGTCCACCTCCCGTCCACCTCTTCTCCTCTTCCTCTCGTACACAAAAGAAAAAGCACCTGCAAAGTATAATTCCTCGAGGTCCCTCGTCCCCTCCTCGCTCGCGCTCATCACGGCAGAGCGCTAACGTCTAATCACGACCTCCAAACGTTTCATCCCGGCTGCCGCTTTAATTGTTTTGCCTTCACCTGCCAACGGGAAAACTTTCTTTGAAAGTTCTCAAAGACTTTGTGGGTAAAAGTTGAGAAGAGCACAGACGCATCATTTTTACCATCACTTCAATGACCTTTGTGTCTCATCAGGCGGCGTGCGGGAGGACATCGTCGGGAGGTTCACGGGAGACAGGATGACATTCAGCAGCAGGCCGGGGTTGGATTTCCTGTGATATTGCTACAGCGTTGGTGAGTGTCTGTCAATCGACTCACACACACGTTGTGGGTAGAGAACGAAATAACACAGACAGGAAGCTCGGAAGCTTTGGTTTGCATCGACTCTCCCTACGGTTTGGGTTCGGGTGGTGATTAGATATTAAGCAAAGAGCTGCTGTAACAATAAGAACTAACTGTTCACGTCCAGATGACACAGCTGAGACCTTTCTTTCCTGGTTTGCAGAGAACAAACTTAAAATTTGTAGTAAATCACAAATGAAACCTTTTAGCTTCACGTGTGTTTCAGGCTGAGATGCAGATCCCTGTGGTTTGAACGTGGTACCTCTGCTCGTCCATCCGTTATCTACACCCACTTAACCTCTGCAGGGTGACGGGGGGGCCGGGGGGGCCGGGGCCCGGGCGCTGCTGTTGGTGTTTATTGAGGGACACTGGCCAACATGGCCGTTAATGTGCCATTACAACGCTGGCCAATGATAATAGGAGTGGGTGACTGTTATTAGGTATTTACTGTGTGTGCACAGTCTTTATAGCACACGGGTCCGTTATATAAAAGAGATACTGCTCTTCATCGTAGCTGTGTGTGAGTGCAGCTGCAGGAAGAAGCAGAGGTGCATTGTGGGTGTAAAGTGGAGAATTCAAGTTATTTTAGCTTCTGTTTTTAAACTTCGGTTTGAGAAGAATCTCTCGAGGCAGAGATGTGCCCGTTCAGTTTGAAAATGCAAAGTGCAGAAGCAGCAAGTGCCACTTTCCTCTCGGCCTTATTCTAAACTCGAGTGAGGTGCTTCACCTGCAGCTGCTCCGCAGGACCAACCCAGACGTTGTGGCTGAGCTGAAGAAGGAGCACAGGAAGAAGCTCTGGATTACAGAGGGGGGGGGGGGGGGGGGGTTCTCTCCAGGTCTCTGCCTCTTTCTGCTCCTCCCTCACATCTGCTGCAGAGAATCGCCTCGTATCAAACATCTCATATTAAATGAGCACAGCCAGCAACACATTAACAGCTTTAATCGAGTTTCAAAGGGTCATCAAAGAAGATTTGATCTTAATATTTGCTTCACAGATTTAGTAACTTGGTATGGAGGACGCTCTGGACCTGGACCCTGTGGAGCGAGTGTGGGATGAACTGGGAGGTGAATCTAAAGGGTGGGTGCTCTCAGGCCAGGGCTCTGTTGCTAGGCGACAGTGGCAATAACAACAATAATGATAATAATAATAACTTGTATTTTATATAGCGCCTTTCAACACAACCTTCACAAAGTGCTTCACAACTGGATGAGTTTAAAATGATGAGTTTAATAGTCAAACATATTATCTTCAGACATTAACTGCTCATTTATTTATATTATTTTTTGTATCTCTTTTGCTCGGTTGGGAGATTTCCAGTTGTTCGTTATGGCCCCAGATCATCGTTCGTCTCGGAGTTCTGAAGAACCCCCCCCCCCCCCCCCGCTTCATATTGATTGGACCAACCCCCCGAGTGAGACGGTTTCCAGCAGCCGTCGTGTTTCACTGCCTCTCGTCAGCCTGTGACTCACTGTCGCCCTGTTTTACGGTTGTTGTACTTCACTTTGTCTTTTTCTATTTTGGTTTGGAAAGCGTCGCTGCAGTAAAGTGGGAGGGCGCCAGCGCAGGTCACTCGTATACACACACACACACACACACACACACACACACACACACACACACACACACACACACACACACACACACACACACACACACACACACACACACACACACACACACACACACACACACACACAACTGCATATAAATCAAGCCGACACAACCTCATGGGAGCACACATATGCCTTTATACACACTCAGGCTCACACTGATGGCTTTCTGTGAGATTCACTGCAGCTGTAAAATGATCTGGTGAAAGAGTGGAGGGGGCTTCAGCTCTGGAGGGTTCATTAACCGACGCACACACCACACACACACACACACACACACACACCACAACACACACCACAGGGCATAAAGTGACCCCTGGAAGGAATTCATTCATTTTTATTCCCCCTCTCACCTCATGACTGTTTATTTGCTTTCCGGCCCATTAGCTGAGCAGCTTCTCGGGCTCTATCGTCTCCCAGGGTCCGTCTCGTCTCTACACTCTGGAGCGCCACGGCGTCTCTTCATGAACACGGGACGGTCCACTGGACCCGGCTGTGCAAATCAGACACTTCTCAGTGTTACTTAGGTCAGAAGTAATGTGAGACGAGCGTCGTCAAATCGTTTACTGTTGATTAATCTTCACTCCAACAACCTGAGGTCTGAACACAGGATGGAGAAACGACACCAGAGGGGAAAAGCTGCTGGACGACGACTTTACGAACAAACACGGTCGCTAAGAGAAGTCACAATAAACTTATAAATGGAAATGTATTGTTGTTTTTAGCTGTAAAAGTACGCAGCACCCGGTCGGCTCGCTCTCATTGGCTCTCGTGGATTTCTCGACCGTGTGTCAGTTCTGCCTCAGCTCATGTTCGGTCGTGTGTGTTCAACAAAAGCCCAAAAACACAATAATCACACCCACCATTCATCTTTCTCTCCCTCCTGTCGGCTCATTTCTAATTCCTCCCTGTCACCAATCCACACTCCCACATCCATCCCTCCCTCCCCTCCCTCGCGCAGAGCGACGTGCAGCACAGAGATGTCCATCCCTCTAACGATGCTTCATTGTGCTGGAGGCGGAGGAAGAGCAACGCAGAGGCTCAGGAAGCGAGCGGGGAGAAAAGGTTCCGTGAAGCTGCCGCGTTAACGTGACACCGAGAACAGAGGCCGAGCACAAAGGAGCGAATGTTGGATCCACAATGGGTCCGTTCGTAAAAAAGGAAAACACGAACGAAACAAGAAAGAAAAATAATAGAAAATAATGTGTTTAATTAATTATTAGCGGCGGTAAACAGAAGTTAAATCATGAATCTTAATGTTCCAGATTCAGGCAAAATGCTAATTAGCATCTGTAGTCACATAAATCTTAATAACGCGTGTGACTAATGCAGCTTTAAAAAAAAAATTGCTGAAATAACATATCTTCTTATGATAGCTCCCAAAGGAGACGCCAAATTATCCAGATCGCCCCCTGGTGGCAGGCCGTCATGAATCCATGCTTCCGTTATGTTCGATCAAACATTCTATGATGATGATGTTTGTTCAAGCGTTCATGTTCATTTGATGATTTAAAAACTGAGACGTCATGATTGACAGCTGAGTAGTGTTGGCTGCTTCTCTGGATCGCTACAGCGCAGACTCCAGAACAAGATGGCGGCACCGTCTCCTACGATGGGAGGAAATGGAGACTTTTAATTAGTTCCCGTTATATATCGTCTCCAATTGTCTTTTAATGACCACACCTGGCAAGTTGCTGAATTACACTGTAGGTGTCATTGTAGGTGGTTCTATTTAAGATCCTTCGCCAAATTTGGAGATCAGGGTTTGAACCCTCGCCGTCTCCGCCCTGAACGTGTCCCTGGACCAGTTTTCTGCGCCTTGAGTGGAATAAAAACTGGGAAGAAATGTTTCATAATTCCACTAAACACACGTTCAGCAAAGACAAAGTTATTTCTGGATGACCGGGACCCGATGGGGGCCAGGTTAGGATTTGTCTGTGAGTTTCCTCCTGCTGCAGTGACGCAGTCCAGATGGTCTCACTGTGACTAAGTGATGGAGTACAGTCTGTGGGTGGTGCTCCTGATTACACCCTGTGCAGCAGTTTCCTGTCAATGAGGCTGGTTGTCAGCTCGATGTGGAGACTGTTGTGAATCTGTGTTTTTAACACTTGAAAAAAGGGGAAATGGACTCTGCAGTTGTACGAGTTATAGATATTTAAATGATTGCCCTTTTCCTCCGGTTGTCGCAGCAGGTGCTCGGTGGGTCGACCTTGTTCCGCTGGGTTTACGGCCTCGTCCTGTATTTTCATGTCAGCATATTCATAGCTTGCAGTGAACCATCTGCGAACCCGCTCTGTGCCAGGACAACTTTCTGCCCCCGGTGACGTGTGCCAAGTTTGACCAACGCTGCGTCCTTTTGCAAATATATGTGCATATATAGAGGAGTCTGGGGGGGGGGGCACATTGCAGAGAGGAGGAGAAAATGGATTTTACCTGCATCTCTGCTGCAGGAATGAAAAGTAAAAGCTCATATAGAGTAGAAAGAGCGTTTATGATTAGTCGAGCTTCGTTGAGGGTGAAAGGGAAAGTCCCTGACCGCGGCCAGCGAACAATGCAGGGATTCAAAAGACTGGGATTCAGCAATTTGTTCCCATCAGCGAGAAATAAAAGCAAAGCAGAACTGACAGTCAAGCTGTGACAGCTCTGAGGAAATGTGTTCGAGGCCGAGAGGTCTCGTGGGCGAAGTGCTCGTCGAACCTGCTTGGACTCAATTTAACCAGGTGTAATTATTCAAATGGGAGAAATCTTTCCGTGTCAGCTCGGACGTTTCCTTACGCCCGAGCTACGTGATTCTGTCTGGAAGAGAATCGTGAGGGTTCTTATGATTCGAGACAGAATTCTGCTGCAGGATCTTGTTTTTGAGTGATGACTTTGAGTTGCTGATTGGATTTTACCTCCAACCAAATATCTGCAGTAGTGTTGACAAGGCTTAAGAAGCTTAAACGTCTCCATCGTTTAATTGAAGGTGTGTTGTGGCTTCTCTTTGAACGTACGTAACCCACTAGAGGAAAAGAAACGTACAAACATCATATGTCTCCTTCAAATATTTACTATCACTTCTCCGCTGTAAAACCAGAACAAAGCAGATTTGAGAATTGCTCCAGTCTAAACGTCAGTTCAGCCTCGTCTCCGTGTCTCAGACTCACAAACAGTGTTTATCTGTAAAGCCTCATCGTTCCCTCTCGGATGTTTCCAGGGAAACTGAGGGGGAAAGGGGATGTTGCTGTAAAATATCAGTTTTTTATTGTTAAAGAGAATATTTATGATGTAGATGTTGCCCATAGTTTGGGGTTTTCTTTGATTTGAACTATTCACAAGTCACTTTTCTGTGGTTTTCTTGTTGAGGAATCCAAAAACCAGAAGAATCCATTTTAGTCGAATCAAACTGACGGGCTGAATATGAGATTTTATGATGCACTAAACCTTTTCTTCAATAGATTATTGTTGGATTCATGTGTTGGACGAGGAAAGAGGGTTTCTGATCCACAGTCTTCAGGTCAGAGACGAGGATTCAGGCCCGGTAGGAAGAGGCTGACAGGAAAGAGTGAAGGCCCGTGTTGCTCTCGGCCCGGTTCAGGGGAGGAAGACAAGAAGAAGAATTGAAGCTCGGAGGCCAAATGCTGCTCTCAGTACTTTTCAGGAGGTGGAGATCAGGGCAGAGGAAAGAACGAGGATTAAAAAGAGATGATGGAGGAACAACAGTTTTCTTGGAGGATGAGAAGCGAAGAACAGCAGAGCAGAAAGAGGACATGCAGGCGGGGGGGGGGGGGGGGGGGGGGGGGATTCCCAGACCACCGTCATGGCCTTCTGTCCCACAATCCATCAGGGCGTCTGAGGCTGCATGGCCACACGCCACGATGACAAATGTGCTGTCGGCCGAACCCAGTCCAGCGTGACAACTTGGCCACGGAGCTGCTCAGATTGACTTTCAGACTTCGACACATGACGTGGAGAGTTGTGATCAGATCCCAGAGCATCAGAGGGATCTGATCCCAGAGCTGCAACTTCAGCAGTCGTGTTTTCATCAGGATTACGATAAATCTTCTGGTCGGATTTCAGGACCTAAGGAAGAACCCAAGAATTTTTGCAGTGGATCCAAATTAACGGGCAGATCCAGGAAGTTCTTCTCACTTTATTTAACATACTGAGATATGGCCTTAACCTTCGACCAGCAGGGGGCGACTCCTCTGGTAGTTCCTATAGAAGTCTATAGAAAGTGACTTCTCACTTTATAACGTCAGTAAACATTCAGGAGTTTGTCTCAGTCTCTAGTTTCAAGTCTTCTTCAAACAGCTGATGTTCATTTAGTGAATTATGATCATTTAGAGTCAAACAGACCATAAAGCACCAGATGTACTGGGGGGGGGATACCACAGTGTGATTGACAGCTGGTGCCATCCAATGGGTGCAGGTGTCAGGTGTAGTGGGCGTGTCCTCCATCTTTTACACTCGATTTCCTGCAGATGCACAAAGTCAACACAAGCAAACGAGTTAAAATTAAGTTTAAATCTTCTCTGAATCTTTATCACAATCGAAGGAGAAGGATCCAAAGACACAAAACAATAAACCCACTTGAAATCCTCCGACATCTGTATCTTAGTGTAAAACCTGAACAAAGAGAATCAGAGTGAAGCGCAGCTGTGTCATCGACGTCTCTTCGTGGAAACGAGGGATCGTTATCACGATGTGAAAAGAGAACAAAGCTTCGGCCTCGTTCGGTTTCTCTCTTATTACGTCTCGGTCTTTGTCTGTCCCCACGTTTCTCTCCTTTCGTTCTCCTCCGTCTCTTCACTCTTAACAACGCACATTCAATCACACAGAATGTTTCATTGTCATCAGTGATGAATGGACCTTAAGTCCGACTCGGCGTCATTCCCCGGTTTCTGAATCCACGGAAACAGCACAAAACTCCGGAGCTCACGCTTGAGCTGCAGCTATTCAAGCTACTTTCAGACTGAAACTGAAGCCGGAGGTTTTCTAGAGCAAATGTCCAAAAGCTTTTAAGCTGGTTTGAGACATAAACTACGTGTACGGCTCCTCTTCTTCATCCTGAGATATCTGTTCTTCCAGTTTCACGTCCGTCATGTTTTAGAAATAATGACGCAGACAATTGGACCAATAGACGTCCTCAGATCCATCAATGTTCCATCATCGTTGTAACGTTCAGACAGATATCAGTGAAATCTGATCTACTAAACTGATGATAGCTGCAAGTCAATTTATGCACAAAAACAATAACAGAAAACTCATTATTGAACTCATCGTTTTCCTTTGTCCAAGGTTCAGTGATTGGATTCGTTCCTGAGTGAACGATGTGCTGCTCTCGATCATCTTTCACTCAACAGAGCAAAGGCCACTCTTTCATTTCACTTCAAGTCAAATATCCTGTTGGTTTTATTATGAACGGAGTTTGTTTAACCTTCACTTTACTTTACTCTGATGAATTCATCTCAGGTCTTTTCATTTCATCAAGAATGTTTTTCATTAAAACCATAAAACAGATTAATCACCAAGAAACACGATTCGTCATCAGTCAACGTAAGTGAAGCAAACAAAGATTTGCTTCGCTCTCGTAAAATGTTGGAAATGTGCCTTTTTACATTTATTAGAGATATAGATATCAATATTTAGGGTTTAACAGTATTGTTCTCTGCGTCGTCGTATCTGGAAAAAAACACAGAGAGATGGAACTTTCACTCTGGATCACGAAAATATGTTACTATATAATATTTGGTACAGACTGGAAGCATTTTGTTTTTCAAAATGGTGCAAATATCTCGCAAAAAAATTCTAAATATGGTTAATAAAAAACGAGCAGGTCTGTGAGCGCTAAATAACCCAGAAGGTAAAAGTCGTTCCCTGCTGTGGTTGTATTTAGTGCATCACTGTCCGGGACCTGAACCCGGCTTCAGACACCGGGGATGATGCTGCGTTTTCCTTGAGCAGCATTTTGGTTCACGGACAGAATCCTTGTTGATGCTGCCTCTAGGTGCCTCTGGGAAATTATTCATTAGTCTAAAAATTGCACACTGAGTGAATCGGCTTCCACAAACTGCCGAGTCACAGATGGAGACATGACCCAGAATCACAGAGAACACTGGCCAGCCGAGGGAGAGACGTCCACTCAGAGGTTTTATATGACCTGAACTGTTTTAACAATTAGAAATGTTGAATTGATTCAAAAATAAACCTTCTATAGTTATTTCTCGGCGTCACCCCCCCCCCGAACACCGGCCCCGCGCGGTCGGGCACCAGATGCCTGCTGGGTACTCGGAAGGGCCGGGCTCGTTATTCTTGTTTTTCATTAGTCATGCAGGTTGTGGTGCGATGCGGGCGCTTGAGGTCACGCTGCTCCCAGGAGAGTCCCTCTCTGCTCCTGTGACCTCGCACAGCACATCAGCATCGTGAGGACGACTCTGAACAAACCCCGTGCATCTGTTACAGCCTGTTTAACTCTCTGCTCAGGCGCCGCGAGGCCGCCGCGAGGCATCCAGCACACGTGTCTGCACACCGGGCTCGGGCTCGGGCGCTGAGGAGGAAACGACACGGTTCAGTGTTAGATCTGCCGTCGGTTTGCATGTTTGTACACAGCGATCGCTCAGGAGTCTGTGACTTTGACGAGCTCGACCTCTTCATCACGACGCGCTCGCCCCCCCCCCCCCGGCGTCTCGCTGTCATGTGTCCAGAAACACACTCGTGTACACAAGCTGAAAAAAAACGCCGAACATTTCCTAATCACTGCGTTTTCCTCGACTCTCTAATCTGACAGCCACAACAGAGAAATACAATAAAATATTAATACACATTAAATATACAGCAGCGGTTGCTTTTTATTACTCACAAAGCTGTGCTCTCGTTTGGGACTAATCATTATTAATCTACAGTATCTCTCAATGTAAATACAAGTTCTATAGCAAACAGGGATCCGTCCTATTGGCCCTGTGTGTTTCAAGGGACTTCGGGGGCCTGAGGCAAAACAGACCTCGGGGCCCGATAGGAAAGTAGTTTACCATCACACACACTTACATGTTCTAGTCTTTAAGTACATGGAGGTTAGTGGTACGGGTCCTAAAGTACACCTTTCTGTGTTAAGGCCAAATGATGTTGTTTCAGTCTCATACAGATGTGTCTGTTCTCAGGTCAGATGTTAGAATCAGGTCCGAACGGGGTCTTGGTTCAATGTTGTCCCCTTCTTACGAGGACGTAACATGTCCATCGTGTGGTTAATCCTCACAGCTCGTACTGGACCTTGTCATTTTACTGCTGGTGTTAATGATTCGTTGGCCACTGGAGGAAAATGAGAAACACGAATGCACTTGAATGCAGCACCAGTTCAGGGGTGAGGGGCAGATGTGATGGCGTCCTACTCGTCTGAAGGACCCTCCTTCATCCTTCCTCTGGGGGATCCAGCCCTCGAACCGAGACGCAGCTCGAGTTAAACATACCCAGGATGTGTGCTCTTTTCTGAGGTTGTTTTACTTTGACAGAAACGCTCCTCTCTGCTTTACTCCACTCGATTTCCTGCCTCCTTCCTCTGGATCACCTTCAGCAGTGAGAGAGAAGTAACGAGAGAAGGGAGCTGGCCTGGATTCACTGATCCGTGCATGAAGGTCAAATAGTGAGTAGAACTCACTGGGTTGGGTAATAACAGGCGAAAACAGGCCTTCAGTGGCTGCCGCTGCTGCCGCTGCCGCCGCCGCCCCGCTGCCGCTGCTGCTGCTGCCGCTGCCGCCGCTGCTGCCGCTGCAACCTCCTCGTGTCTGTGTGTGTTTAAAATGTAATATTGTTTGCAGGTACGAATGACTGCTGGGGCTTTTTCAAATTTGACTTAAAATCTGGGGATTTTAGACTTGGACGGAGAAAACAAAAACTATTTTTTATTGAAGTTTCATCAATGTACGATACTTTGAGTCCTCACTCTGCTGGACGGTAGTTTGTTCCTGATATGAAAGAAGACAAGCTTTGCCTCTGCCAAGGAGGTTCGGTTTCTCCCCAGAGTTCGGTGTGGATCTGGATAAAGCGGCAGATCCTTGGCAGAGGAACGTGCTCTGCTGAGTCGCCATCTCCTCGAGTTGCTTGTCCACAAACACTCACAGAAGGAGTCACGTATTTTGGAATTAACACGACGACCGACTCTTGAGAAGTTGTCCAGAGTCTCCTGGATTCTTACGTAGCTGCGTTCACAGAGTTCAGGGTTAAACTTTGGTCCTGGTGAGGTTGAGTCACCGCTAGAACCTTAACAGTTACAAACCAACTTATAGAACAGATCAACACATCTATCAAACTGTTCACAGTTGTTTGTTCCGTATTGTGCGAGTTGAGATTGTCTATGTACAACCTTGTGTGTGTGTGTGTGTGTGTGTGTGTGTGTTTATGTTGGCCCATAGATCGGCGTGTCCCCTGTCAGAAGGGGCGAGTGTTTAACAAATGACTGCCAGCTCGTGGACACAGGGGCCAGGGACCTCTGCTAGGGAGTCGGCCAACAATAAATCTCAAAAATCAATATGACAGGGCCCGGGGTAATCAGTATCAATGATTTTAAACTGGAATAAGTCCCTCGGGGAGAAGAATGATAAAATCCTCCGAGCTCGCAGTCAGAAAAACATCCCGAGGATGAGGGATGGAGAGGAGGAAGAAAGAGAGGTGGAGGGGGAGAGGAGAAAGAGAATATTGATGCGTCTCTTTTCCCAGAAACCCCTGCAGCTGGGTTGGGTTCTTTGTTGTGATCTTCTCTGCTTTCTTCCTCTAAACTTCATCGCTCATTCTTCTGCTGTCTCTTCAAGTCTCTCTCACTCCATCCAGTGTTTACTCTCTTTCACACTTTCACTCGGCTGCTTTGTTACTTTTCGCTCTTTTTCATTTTCCGTCAGGTAGCAAATGACTCTTAGACCACTTTTAACATCGATCATGTTTTTACTCAATGTCTCACTGGATATTTAGGTATAATGGTACCCAGTACTTCCAGTGTAATGTGGAGTATAATCATATATGGATTATATCGAGATTCAGACGATGTTAGAGACGATTTGGTGACAAAGAATTTAGCGTTTAGCTGCAAAAGACTCAGATAGTTCCCTCAGAAACTGGTTGAAGCTAATGTTGCTATTGTAGCTCTGCAAGCGGCTGTTCGCTGTCGTCGAATATGTCAACGTTTACCGGAGTGACCAAAAGGGTCGTGGGAGTTTCCACCTCGTTGCTCTGCCACGTCCACAAGTTGTGATGCACTTTGCTAACATAGGAAACCATGGAAGTTTATTTTGTTGTTTCACAATTTTATGACATTTCTAATTAAATGATTTCATCTTCACCTGTTTGCCTCTGTGGCTCTTAGACACCGACGGTGACGTGGATCTAAGGGTCCATGTTGCTGTTGCCTAGCAGCGGTGCTCTTACAACTTAACTCTAAATCACGACTTTGCAGATCATAACCACAAGCCGTTAACAAATCCATTACTAATTTATAATAAAAGCTCCTCTGCGTGTAACGATTCTGAAACCAAGACGGAAACCTCAATACAATCTCAAACAAAATGCTTGTAAATCACTAAATAATGATTTTATTGAAAATTAGGGAGAGATTTCATAAATAAAACATATCAAATATAATCATCTGCCTTCGAAACATCAGTGTCCATTTTGGTCCAATTACTAAAGAGTTATTACACCTGCAGTGAAAAGCATAAAAGTTGAATTATCTCATGATGGAAAATAAACCCTGACATTGTTTTAAACACATTGGGAGGGTCGTTACCTCGTGGCTTCCGTTAGTGGTCCCAGTAACAAACCCACAGACGGACCACTGACCACATGACATGGAATACCCAGTGTCCAATGATGTGACACAGAATGTGAACTGAACAGGCTGTTGTTCTCTGTGAGCGCTCTCTCACTGGGCCGGGCGTCTCTTCTTGGATATGCTTGCATTCCTTTTGTTCTGTATATTCCATTCTTCATGTGAGGCTGGCTGTTGGCAGGAATAATTGGTTTGGTTGCGCGTGCACTCGCTGCAGGTCTCCAGAACATTGGCCTGTGCCCTTTGCTGAAGACGGTATTTTAATCACTTTTTCCTCTCTCTTTGGCACCAGTCAGAAATCTGTTGAACGCGATCCTGTCATGTGTGAAACATCTGGGGCGTCTGTGGGTAAATGTCAACAAATAACATTTTGTCAGCATTTAAACATTTATCTGCCCCCCCCCCCCCCCCCCCCCCCGCTCTGCTGCAGCTGCCCCGGGTTCCCCCCTGGATGTATTTTAAACCCAGATAACGCTCTAATACCCGAACACTCGCTGCAGCCGGAGCTCCACAAGCATTCATTTCAAATGTGTTTTTTTTCTTTCAAGAGATAAATGTTGGCATCCAAAATAACTTCCATTCACAGGAATGCAAACCCCTGAACGCAGAGCAGGCCGGCATCGTTTTGGCTGCAGTGATAGCAGAAGGGAAAGCGAGCTTGCCAAGCCACGGAGTACCAGCTGCACAGCATGTCTTTTTTTCAGGGAATGCAAATGTCCTTTAGTGCGTCGTTGGACCCTACATTGACGTCTTTACCACTCCAGCTGATTTAAAACAAGTGATCAATACGGGTGATCTTCAAGCCTCCTTGCAGCTTCATCTTGGTTCTGGATTCACATGCAGTTTGTGACCTTTACTGAATGTCACCCTCTTTCCTTGACTTTGTTTGCTTTTCTTGAATATTAAGTCTGAAAGCAACATTAGAACCCTCCTTAAAAGTACAATGAATAATCACACGCATAACGTGACTCGTCCTCTTGGCCCGAGTGTTCAGCCAATGAAATGAACCCAATGTTAAAACCCCTGCAGAACAATGCGAGGCCAGACTCTCCCAGTCAACCTCCTCTCTGTTACTGGGCCTCTGAGCCTCGGACTGTGGATGCCTGAGATACTCGGCCCGGTAATTCAACAGTTGAGGGATCCGGAGACCAGCGTCCTGTCCTGTTCTGCACTGCAGCACATTTGTGTTCGCAGCAAGGGTGTGCTTTTCAGCTTGTAATAAAGCAGTGGCCCCCGGCAAGAATTAATGATTGGCTGCAACAACGGCAATTAGCAGCATCAAACACATCAGCGGTGGTTGACAGCAGCATGTGCCAACGGGCAACAACAAAATATAGTTAATTGGCATCGAATATAGTAGTTAGCATCTGTAAATTCAGTTAGTCTTTAACGCAGCGGATGTGGTTAGCTTTAGCAACAGCACTGTAGTTAATGGCAAGTAGTTAGCATCACAGGTCTAGAGCAGCAACAGTGCTAGTAGCTAGCAGCGTCAGTAGTGAGGTGCAGCAGTAGTGTTTAGCTATAGCTGTAGCCGTTAGCGGGAGAAAGAGGACTTCATGGCAACAACAGCAGTTAGCTGTAGCCGCTAGCATCAGCTAAAGCAGTTATCGAACAGCAATAGTGGTATTTAGCTATAGCATTAGATGTTAGCAGTAGCAGCGTAGTTAATGGCCACAGGTATACGTAGCAATAGCAGTTGGCACCCGGTAAAGCAATTAGTAGTGATAGCTGTAGATCGTAAAAAAAGAAGTCAGTATGGCAGACGTAGTATTTAACTATAGAAACAGCAGTTAGCAGGAGCAAGAGTACTTTAGCAATAGCATCAAGGCAGCAGTTAGCAATAGCAGTTGGCACCAGCTAGAACAGTTAGTAGAAGTACTAGGAGTTAGCTGTAATATTTAGCTATGGCTATAGCGATAGCGGTTAGCACCAGCTAAAGCAGTTGCATGAATCAAAAAGGTTAACAACAGCAACAGTAAATAGAAGTAGCAGTAATAGTTTGCAGCAGCAGTAGCATTAGCATTAGCTCCAGCCGTTACCGTGCTGAAGTACTTAGCACTAGCTGTAGCACCAAGGAGCAGCAACGTGGGCAGTGATCCGAAGTTGCACGGACTGAGGAGTTGTTTACATCTCGTCTTCTCACCTGCGTTGGACAGGAAGGATGTAGCTCAAGCTCCGGTTCGACCTTCCGTCCGTCAACGCCGCTGAAGCTGCGAGCTGCAGAATATTCTCTCAGTTACACGGTGAACAGATGCTGTCAGACAGGGAAATGCCACGATAGATCAGAACAGCACATTGTAAAGGTCACTGTGGGAGGGGGGGGGGGGGGGGGGGCGTCGTCTCATCCACCTACACACTGTAACTTTCCCACAATGCCATGCAGGGATTAGCGCAGGCTTGGGACTGATGAATTGTGAGGGAGCGTAAATCTCCTCGGTGGAAGAGGCTGAGAAGCTTCTCCATTTCCTTCTCGCTCCGTCACTCCACTTACGTCTCTCTTTCATTCCCGCTGCTCATCCTTTCGTTTCCCGGCCTCCTCCCATTGTCTCTCAGCTCATCGTTCTCTTCTCGCCCTCCATCATTTCTCAGATCTGTACATTCCTCTCTCGCTCTGTCTGCTCATCTCTTCCAGGGGATCAGCAGCCATCATTCTGCCGGCAGATGCTGACTCATGAGCCGATGAGTGTGTTTGTGGGTGAGAAGCTTGAGGAAGTCTGAGGTTAATCTTTTGTCAAATCTTTGTTTAACCTTTGCTGCCACACATGAGTCTTCTCTATGCGTCTGTTGATATATTCACCTTCGCTGTGGCCACATTATTCAGAGGCTGCATTTGAAGACAGATTGTGGCACGACCAGGTTGTTCCATTTCGAGAAAGCTACTTTGAATACAGACGATTAAATGAGTCCCTCCCTTCCCGAGCACTGAAGGATCTAGTTGGTTGATCTCAGCCAGGTCAACCTATCGCAGGATTCATCGTGCGACGGGGACAAAGCCGACAAGTTGGCTCGCAGTTGTGCAGAGGCTCAAAGGTACGATGCGGCGGTATGGACACAAATAGGAAATCCTCTGTAGATCTATAGATTTCGGTTTGGGCTCTGCGGTCTACCTGGACCTAGTCCTCAGAAAGCAGTCCATGAATTAGACCTAGCAGGAAAAACTAATCTCTGGAGAAGTCTGCAAGTATTTGGCGTCATACTGTCGATATGATATCAGTGTTTCTCTCTGGGAACATCTCCTGCCACAGCGAGGACAACAAATAAATATCCACTCTAACGCGTTGGTGATTCACCAGGTGATCGAGTGCTATTCTAACAATCTAATGGAGAAACTGCCGCAAGTCATTAGTGTGGTCGTGTTCAAACTGAGATAAATACTGTAGTTTTAGTGTCGTTAACTCAAATGAAGATTAGTGATATGCAGCTTTAAACTTAGTATGGAAAACTATGTCTTCATAGTGGTTCTTTAGGTCAGCGTGTGTGGACAGATTCCTTTAATCCAGCAGTGGAATAGACTCACGACCTTTTGCAGGGTAAATAAGGAAGATGCACTCGGTCCCCCCGCCCTCGCACATGCACACAAACACACATGCAGCAGAGCAAACAGACAATCAGTAAGATGTTGACATGTCCTCTTTCTTTAACAAGTATTTCCATTTTCAGCTAAAGGTCAAGGGAAAACTGAATTTATGGATTTTCTTTTGTGTGTCCACTGCACAGCAATGCCCTCTATCCACGCTACATGTTGTGTGTGTGTGTGTGTGTGTGTGTGTGTGTGTGTGTGTGTGTGTGTGTGTGTGAGAGGAATCAATGATGAGGCAGTTAAGAGCCAGGAAGCTGCAGACGATGGAGAGAGATGGATGAAATTGCTTTTATGTGAATCCTGTATTTCGAGGCTCACACACATGGCGCGTGGTCATAAACCCGTCGAGCCTCGTCTCTGCGGACCTGGAGCGCAGAGTTCAGGCACGATACACAGCCGCTAATAAGTCATCAGAGCTGTGAGAGCTGAAAGAACCCGGAAGGTCCAATATTCCTGTCTTCACACACAGGAGGCTCGCAGATGTCTCTGGATTTACAAGATCACACTTGTTTATCGTGTTTTCCCCCAGTGGCAGAACAGGTTCGATTCTGTTCAGAGGCAGTAATGAAATTCCTTCAGGTTCCACACTCTGCTGTTTGTAGGTCAGTTTATATACATGGGTTAACTTTAATTGAGCAATGAGATGTTTTACTCACCTAATGAAGAGCTTCATCACGTTCATCAGGGCGACTGTGGCCTCAGGTTTAAATATATAAAGATGCACGACATGTCTCCATTTCCCGTTTTGCAAAAGTCAAGCTGAATTATCTTGGCAGGTGATGACATGTTGGTTTATTTAACGTCTACTATGATTTAGTTTGGTCCATGTCCCATCTACTAACATGGAGGAGGCGGGCTGATTACTTATAGTGCAGCCATTCACCAGGCAGCGATGGAGATGATTATGCTTCACTTTGTATACGGTCGATGTCCATAACTAGCTTATTGTTGTTTTAAGGTCAAGAAATGACTTTTGGATGCTGCTGCATCAAAAGGACAAAATCCATCTTTGTGCAGTTTTAAAGATTAGAACATAAATGGAGGAACCTCTGTCCAGTGAAGTTTAAAGTCGACCTGATGATGTGAAGACAATCTAGTTGGAGGAATATAGAGATTTCATAATGTCCTCTGAAACACAGAGGCTGCAGACTTGTGTGTTCAGTGAAGCAGATGTAAAGGCTGATCAGCACTTCCTGTTAATACCATCAGCACAAAGACTCAAATTATATCTTTGTCGATAATATAAACTGATGTTGTATCAGAGTAAAGTACGATTATAGAGGGACGTTAGATTAAGGTCCCCATAAGGACGTAGTGTGTGTGGTGTGTGTGTGCGTGTGTGTGTGTGTGTGTGTGTGTGTGTGTGTGTGTGTGTGTGTGTGTGTGTGTGTGTGTGTGTGTCCAGCTCATTGCCAGAGGTTGGCCTCTGGACTAATTAAGCAGGAAGGCGGTGCAGATGGTGAAACTGCCGGCACGGGATGAGCTGATGGTCATTAACACACAACTTCTGCCTCCACTTTAATCTTTCTTAGGGAGGGAGAGAGAGAGAGAGAGGGAGAGGGAGAGGGGGGGGAGAGATAGAGAGAGGAGAGAGATGGAGGGGGGGGGGGTTGGGGAGTCCGGGGTTGGCTTGATGTGTTGGTTTCGGTCTCTCTCTTCTCCTCTCTACGTCTCTCTCTCCTCTCTCTCTCGCTCTCTTCTCTCTCTCCTCTCCGCTCTCTCTCCCTCTCTCTCTTCTCTCTGGAAATCTGAGGACGAGGAGAAATCAGGTCAGACGTGAAAACACAGGAAGTGCCAGAGAACAAGGCGTCACTGCTTATTCATGTTTATCAGATAAGACAACAACAAACAATAAGTTTTCATTTCCCTTCCTCCTCGTTCCTCCTCTTTCTTCTCCACACACAGAGTCACACAGTCACACTCTTAGTGAAAGTTAGTCTGGAAATGAAACAAAGTCCTGCAGCGTCGGTTTCCATCAACGTTATCGACCTCATCTCCTCAGAGGAAGGAGAACTTCAAACGAGTGAATATGAAAAGAGAAAAGATGATGACCCGCTCTTTGCTCGGTGAATTCTCTGGTCTCTGATATCAGGCGTCCCTTCAGGTGGGCGCACCACCTCTCCGCTTCAGCTCATTGGTTTCCAGCTCATTTCTCAGCCGCGTTCCCGCAAAACATTTCCAGAGTTTGGAGTTTCCCCGAGTCCTGCAGCTTCCGAGGAAATCGAACCGTCATCCTCCCCAAAGAGTCGGAGTTTTGCTTCTTCTTCTTCTCTTCTTCTTCAGGTTGAACAATCACGTGTCAGTTAGAATCACATCCTCTCGACGGGACGCCGTCTCTCACTGGAAACATTTGCTTGTTTGCTTTGTTCTCTGTTGTGCGGTTGTTTGTGAGCGTGAGGATTTTGCGTATGTATTCTCCCGACTTGTTTTTGCCTGACCCTGATTTGACATGCAGCGAACAACACGCTCGTACTAACAGCTACAAACAAGCACCTCAGCTTTTCCAAAGGTTACTTTGATCACTGCAAACCTGAGTCTGGATGTAGAGACGTAGGAGATCAGAAGACAAACAGCGTGTCTGGCAAAATCTCAAAACTCGCTGAGCCTGAGAGCAAGAAAGTAGCTGCCATGCATCGATATTTAAATTTAAAAGAAGCTTTAGCAAAAGAGTGTCTCCACTTCCTCTCGTGCAAACATGAAGACAAAATATTTCAGATGCAGGTGCCGGCCCTCAGCACCAAAAGCTCTGGAACCTCCTCGTCTTTCCGAGTTGACGTCTTCGTCTTCTACGTGTACGGCTCCTCTTCTTCATCCTTTGAAGAAGAGGAGATGTTTGTGTTCTTCCAGTTTGAAACATCATCGAAGTTCCCACTTACTCGCTGTGAATCCTCCGGAGAATCATCTCCAGATTTTATAGGCGGTGACAGCAACTAATTCATACGTTGACATATTTGAGTCTGGATGATTTCAGGAGATCGTCCGGAGAACCTTATGAAAACGTTTTAAGTTAAGATCATTCTCCTTCCTCTCAGTGAACTTTGAATAAGAAACGAGGGTAGTAAACAAGGGAGATTAAATCGAAACGAGTATATTAGAAATCTGATTTTCTTTTCTCTGTGTATTTAAAAACCTGATGTATATTATTCTTGTTATTCCTCTGGTGTATCTGTGATGTTTATTTCAAGTCAACCACAGCTGCTGTTAATAAGCAGATATTCATTCCCTGCAGGAAACAGTCCCAAACAAATGCACTGTTCAAACTACTGATCCCAGTTGTTTTTCAGGTCTTTACTCAGTTTAATTTCTCCTAATCAGACCTCATGAACTCTTAGTCACAGAGTAGAGATGTGAGAAGACACAAATATCATAAATATCATTTCCATGAAGTCGTATCCAGATGTTTTTATGCGTGTGTGTCGTCTTCTGTGTGTTTCCTCTGTGTCGTAGACGTGTTTGCAGAGACTTTTATCACAAGGTAAATTTCCCCCTGGGTTGAAACTGACAATCGATAAACAAGCGAATAAATAAAGTGCGTGAGGAAACACCACGGGCAGCTTCCTGCAGTTGTATGATAGTAAAATGAGGTGTTTTGTATTCACACACAGGACAGTGAAAAACTGTGTGTTTTCAGAATAATAAATCATCTCAAGGCGGTGACGCTTTTAAACTGATAAACAACCATTGGATCACTTGTAAAAGCCGTAAAACTCTCCAATAAACACGTCCGCTGGTAATTATTCTGAGCATCTCCGGCTCGTTTCTGCCTCTTCGCCTCCTCCTGCGGTAACTGGGTTATTTCATCTCCTCCGCATGAGACGGTGGAAATAAAGTCGTGTGCAGGAGGAGGCTGCGGCAGCCGCGGGCCGACGGCGGCCTATAAAACACCACACGTCACTCTCACAGCAGCCGCTCGGCGCTGCGTGATCATTTGTGATGGCACAAACACAAAACAGCACTAACAGGAAAACAGCAACTCGGGGGGGGGGCCTTCCCTGAGACGGGGATGGAGTTTTTTAATTCCAGCCCTCAGCAGATAGGTGTCACCCTTCATTAACCTGCTCCGACTCGCTCGTTAACTCACATCCCGGCTCTAATTGGGCGGCGGCCTGTGTAATGGACGCCGTATTCCTGTAAAAGTGTAAAAGAAAAACGAGGAACAATGGTGACGTTGATCCTCAGCGTTCGGTCACGAGACACATGCAGAGAGAACGAAGGCTGTTTTCTGAAAAGAGCCAAATGAAAGGAGTCGGGGGCGAGACGACGACGAGCTGGAGCCGCGGCTGGAAGTGTCAAACGTGGCAGGTCCTGACACTGTTGTGGCAGCAGCTGCTGTTGTTGCTCTAATGACTGAGAGAAAGTTCCTGTTTAACGAGCAGTGACATTATCGCTGCTGGTTCCTGCTTCTTTTTACTCTCAGAGTCCAAGTGAGGAGGAAACCTTTATCTGAACGAACAGGAAGTCAGTGAGTCGCTGGGCAGATACTCTGTGTTTTGACACAAAGGTAAAACCCACTTGTGGATTCTCGTCATGAATATTTGAGGGTAGAGCTGCAGCAACTTCTCCAGGAAGTCGGATCCTTTGCAGGAAGTGTGTGTGTTTCCACCTCAGGGACCAGGTTTTAAATTAACAGTTATTAACAACTATTAACATCAATTAAAAGAGCAAAGGTAGTTATAAATTACTGTATTTTCTCATATTAATACTGCTCAAACTGTTTCAAGTTGCATAGAACATCCAGAAGCATAGAATTTCTAAGTTATAATAGACTTAAAAGTGGACATATTAATAATCATATTAGAACGATAATGTAAAAGGGCTGAACTGGTGGTTTTTGTTCTGTGATGTTGGTTCTAAACCTTTATTAACCATGCGATAGAGAACTGGACACCACGAGCAGAACAATGTGTTTTACATCATCTCCTCATTTTTTCACGAGCTGAGTTTAAAGTTTCTGAATCCACACACTCGCCTCCTTTCACACCCTCTCAGACTCAAAGTGTTTTTCACGAGTTGCCGTTAAGTAAAAGCTGCTGATTCGCCCACTTTTCTTTGAAACCTCCATATGCTGCGTGGCTCCTCTCCGCTGAGCCGCTCACTCCTCACACAGTATTTTTATTCCCCGACCTTAAGGCGGATCATTAAAGACTCAATCAAGGTGTGTCACCGTGTCAATAACGGCTCTGCACTCGCTGACACTGGATTTACTGAAGGTAAATGTTTTGGCAGCTTTAGTGTCATCGTACCACAGAACTGCCGCTTGTACTCTATTTGTCACTTCAACACATGATGATGGGAAAAAAATACAAAAGCACCCAGGGATTGTGATTCAGGCACAAATGAACATGCATGAAGCTTCACGTCACATTTATTCATACAACACGTAAAAAACTACAACTAGAGTTAAGTCAAAGAGCTTAACAGGCATTGGTGTAAAAGGATTAGACAGAAGAAGACACAGAACACGATTAATAAGATGGGACTTTAATTTAGATTTAAATCCTCAATAGTGGGACGAGAACTGATGTGGAGCAGGAGACAAGCTTTTAGTTTTACTGAGGAGTCGATGTGAGGATGACTGAAGGGACTGGGGCAGAACATGGAACCAGGAGAACATGGAACCAGGAGAACGTGGAACCAGAGAACGTGGAACCAGGAGAACATGGAACCAGCAGAACATGGAACCAGAGAACATGGAACCAGGAGAACATGGAACCAGTCAGAATATGGAACCAGGAGAACATGGAACCAGGAGAACGTGGAACCAGCAGAACGTGGAACCAGCAGAACGTGGAACCAGGAGAACGTGGAACCAGGAGAACGTGGAACCAGGAGAACGTGGAACCAGTAGAACATGGAACCAGGAGAACATGGAACCAGCAGAACATGGAACCAGGAGAACATGGAACCAGCAGAACATGGAACCAGGAGAACATGGAACCAGCAGAACATGGAACCAGCAGATTGCCGTGGATGTGAACACACCCAGTTGTCGTGTACATGCCAGTTGCATGTTTATTCAACGCTTATTCATATTGAACATATACCACACGTCCAAATCGCACCAAATTCAACGGGGAACATTTCTCCAGATATGAGCCACAGTCAGAGTTTGAGACCGAAGTGTTCAAACCCCGATGAGCTCATTTCTGTTTAGGTTCTAGTTGAGATCAGAGCTGGAACCCAGATCCAGGAGATTCTGTTTAAGGCCTTAAGACCACATTTTAATGAGTTGTTTCTTGACCCATTTCTCATCCTTCCTCCAAGTTTCATGGAAACACCTTCAGACGTTCTTAACGTCATCCTGCAAACAAACAAACACATGGGGGGGGGAGCTCCTTGGTGGATGTAATTAATGTGGATTTTTAAAGGAATTAAATAACACAACCTGTCAGAAAGACTCATTACACCTGCTCCGTGAATCTGCACCAGCTCTACAGGTTCATTCTCAGCTGTAACATTATACGTGTGCATGAGTTTGGACAGGACATCGATCCCATCGACCGTCCTCTGGCACCTGCCGAGGCTCCGGGGCCTCGGCTGCCAGCTCCCACCGGGCGGCATTACACTCGGCTTCATGGCAGCGGATGTTTTTATGTTTACATCTAGTTCGAGCACTGACGACAGAAAAAATAAAGTAAATGCGATTCTGGTTTTTAATTCGGGGCAAAACAAAGTTGAGTGAAGTTGAGTGAAGTCAGGAAAGTGCTGCGCTCGGCGCTCGGCGCTCGGCTTCTTGTCTAATGACATAAGAAGCTGTGGACGCCGGATATTAGAGCTGGAGCTGTTTTCACAGAATTAAGATCGATCGTTATTAAGTCACTTATTCTCTTTTCTCTTGTGTTGACAGAACCGAACTCACCAGAGAACCTGACGTTCTGTTACTTCTGCTCCTCACACTTCCTGTTTCCCTTCATCCTGTCGCTTAGAACCAGTGAAACCACAACAACATAAAGTCTTTCTTAGTAAATGAAGCTATGTGATGTCACTTTTTTAATATTTAGCCGCCGGCTGCGAACGCTGCTAAACGTGATTTAACATGAAAACACAGGAAAAGTCCACACAGCAGCAGAAGTTTGGGCCGAAACGAGCGCTCGGAGACCGGACACCGTCTCCAGAGCGCCGGCAAACTTCACGTGTGAGGGATTCTTTTTGGGAGGAATTCTGCTGATCCGGTCCCTCGGTCCTTCGCGGTTCTGCCTTTTCTCTCCGTAATGAAAGCGATGACTGTAGGAGATGTGTGATCCCACATCAGCACTCCCTAATTGGAGAAACCTGGGGAAATAATGATGTGGGCCGGGAGGAGATGATCAGCTTAGAGACGAGTCGCCCCTCACATGCTGACCCTGTCTTTCCTCCTCTCCTCTCAGGTGGTCAGAGAAATCCCCCGGACCCTGTCAGAAACTCTGCATCAGCACACTCATACACTGAGGTAAGTGTGTGTGATACTCTCATGTGCATGCATGAAGCTTGATGTGCACGTTCGGTTGTGTTGTGTGTGTGTGTGTCATTGTACAGCGTCTGAGGGAGTACACATCTTTTACTTAACTGTAAAGGAACTTTTCTTCTGTTCGTCAGAGACACACACGTTTTTATCTGAGGTCTCTGTCGCCAGGAAGGAAGAAGTTAAGGATTAGTTGGTTTTTCCGTGGTGAACTGATTTGGTTTTGGTGGTTTGGTGAATGTTTCTGGCAGCAGGACCGAGAGAGAGACACTTTAAGGTTCTATGAGCGACTCACACAGATTCACACCAGGTTAAGGTTCCAGGATTTTCTGAAACAACAATGAATAAAATAGACGAGAAATTGACTTCCTGAACCGGAGCAATCTTTTATTATTTTTAAAGATATTGTTTGGGGCGTTTTAAGCCGTTTTTTGAGAGGAAAGACCAAGTGAGAAACGAGGAGACAGAGAGGGACACACAGACAGAGAGGGACACTGGACAGAGAGGGACACACAGACAGAGAGGGACACAACGGACCACTGAGTCCACAGACCCCCATGCAGAGGCCGGCCAGCTCTGCCAGGTGAACTGTCCGGCGCCCTGAGCGGAGACGTTCTGAAAGTGGGCGCTCGCTGTGACTGGTGGACATACTGAAGGACTTGAGCTCTGATTGGTGGTTTTCTTTAAACCTGGAAGTTGTTCTTCTATCTGAGATCCTCAATTTAAAAAAAATAAATACTGCGATTACTGTATATCTCTCATGCAAAAGCAAATCTGGGTCATTTGACAAACAACTCGATTCAAACTTCCATTTACATTCATATCCAGAAGTATTCACGTTTTCCCGCTGCACACATGCAGCGACAGACCTGAAAATACTTTCACGTCTCTTTAGATGTTTATTTTCCCCCAAAAGCTGTAAAATGATTCTCCCCCGGGATGAAAACACTTCTTCAACTGGTGCATTTAATATTCAGCCGACATGTGTGGATGTATGTTGAATGCTTGTCTCAAAGTTTTCACACGCAAACGCTCTTTATTTAATTTAAGCTTTATTCTCACAGGAAGTTGACTCTGTGTTTTTCCAGCTTCGTATTTCATCAGTTTCCAGACTTTTCTTAAAAGCAGTGAATATGTATTTTTGAACACTGAGGGATGAGCAGTCAGCTCCCGAGAACCTGCCGCTGACAGTTACGCTCATGTGACTGTCTGGCATCAGCACGATAATGATCCTGAAGCAAGAGGAAGTCAAAAGAGAACAAAGAACATCAGTGGCCTTTGTGTGAAGAAGGTGTGGGAGCGCGGGAGAGAAAGGGAAACAGCTGGGAGGAAGCCAGACCTTTTTAAGACAGACTCTGACTGACAGGTTGCATGTCGGCCCGAGGTCACTGATTACCAGACAAACACACGATCCGGCACCGACGACACCGCAGAACAGGAGCTGCCGGAACCCGCTGCAGGAGCTGCAGGTTGATGCATGAAACCGAGGATTCGTATTCCCCAGGTGCCTGAAGGAAACAGGTTTCTGTGACATTTCTTCTGCCTGGAAACGTCAGAGAATGTGAAGCAGCTTCTCTCAGAGTCCCTAACCACTCAAAAGAGGAAACACAACATGAAACAGACTCAGAACTCGTTTTGCAGTGAAACCACAGATTCATTTACACATTAGTTTTACTCAGGCAGTGACACACGGACAGAATGTGTTAATTTTCATTTGGATCATTTATTATTTTTCCCCTGTTTTAAAAACAGAGAAGCTAAACAAAAACCTGCAGGGAGGCAAATTACAGAGTGAAACCAAAACTAACCAGATCAAATGAAAACAGCGGAGCAAACACATGAAACTCGTCAGACTTTCAGCTGACAACACATCCCTTCCTCCAAAAAAACATATCTGCAAATATTTCAAAGTCCACACCATCATTTTATGATACAGACTAAATCGCTCTGACTTGACAAATCTCCAGATTTGAGATGTGGTTGTTTATAACACTCAACGTCAGGGAGCTTGTGTATGAACCTTTCGTTTCATTCACATATTGAGGAGGAACATTTGGATTTTGACTGTGAGGACGCAGAGTCTCCACGGTATAGAAGCTGGGACCTGATCCAGAACCTGCTTGAAAGAAACTGGTCCGACCCAGATAGACTCGCGAAGGGCGAGAAACACACTGAGAGAAAACAGGCGGATGAATGGACGAGTAGAAGAAGAGCTGAAGGGAATCGAGTGTTGAAGCCAAGAAGTGCCTGATTAAAAAAAGTAAACGACTAAATAAAGACCCAGTTTCTAAATGTCGGACAACAGTGGCATTTTGTTCCCCCCCCCCCCCCCCCCCCCCCTCAGGGAGAAACACGTGGATAAAAGCAGGTCAGGGAGAAGTAACAGGAAGGAGCAGCGAGGAGAGAGGTACAACAGTTTATCTTCATGAAATCCCAATTTAGTTTCTGATAGTGTGACGGTCAGGAAAGATTGAAGAGTGGGTTTCCAGCCTGACGGATGTGGAGAAAAGGAGCAGCGAGCGGCGACAGGACGGGAGCTGGGTGAGAGGATGCGGAGATGCAGAAGAGTGAAGTGGGGAGATAAGTGAAGAGGTGGGCCGAGCGAAGGAGGGAGGAGAAGAAACTGAGATTAAAATGTGTAGAGGAGGAGAAGCAGAGGCGGGAGGAGGAGGAGGAGGAGGAGGAGGAGGAGGAGAGGGGCAGATGACGACCTGGCACGTCTCCGGAGGATCCCGGCGGCGATCCAGCTGCTTCTGAAGGCCACTTTGGAAAAAGCCAGTTAACGGTGCCAGCAAGGAAGAGAGAGAGAGAGGCTGAGGACGAGAGGGGGAACAGGAGCGAGGGAAGAATGAATATGAAGGAAGAGAGACAGAAGAGTTCCTGGACACGGGGGGGGGGGGGGGGGGGGGGGGGGTCACAGTGTGAGTCACAGACAATGATAAAACATTTCAATCTAAAAGCAAAATAATTCAGTTGTTTCATTTGTTAAACGATTGTTACCTGAATTTGAATTAAGTGAAAATAAAAACAAGCATCTCGAAGAAAACGTGTTTGAATCTGGAGGAGTTTGAATCTGGGCTGAGATCGTGTAGTTGACATGTCTGGAGGAGTTTTGAACTTGGAAGTTCGATCGCCTGATGTTTAAGTTCTTCACGTTAATTTCATTTTTCCAGGAGGATTAAACAGATATATTTTGCTAGGACGAATTTGAATTCCAAGTACGCTCGATAAAAGTTTAAAGCTCAAAATAAGTGTTGCAATGTTTCATATGTTTGAGCAAAGACAGACCACATCTCGTGGTTTCTCAGCGCCTTGTTCGCTTTTCAACTGCTGTAAATCCGGAATACTGTTGAGTCGTCTGACTGAATCTTTGAGATAGGACACTCTCTTCGTCGTTCTCCTCTCCTCCTCTCTCCTCCTCCTCCTCTCCTCCTCCTCCTCCTCTCTCTCTCCTCTCTCCTCTTCTCCTCCTCTCTCTCCTCTCTCCTCCTCCTCCTCTTCTCCTCCTCTCTCTCTCCTCTTCTCTCTCCTCCTCTTCTCCTCTCTCTCCTCTTCTCCTCTCTCTCTCTTCTCCTCTTCCTCCTCTCTCCTCTTCTCCTCCTCTTCTCCTCCTCCTCCTCCTCTTCTCCTCTTCTTCCTCCTTCCCTCCTCCTCTCTCCTCTTCTCTCTCTTCTCCTCTTCTCCTCTCTCCTCTCTCCTCTCTCTCTCCTCCTCCTCCTCCTCTTCTCCTCCTCTCCTCCTCCTCTCCCCTCCTCCTCCTCTTCTCCTCTCTCTCCTCCTCTCCTCCTCTTCTCCTTCCTCCTCTTCTCCTCTTCTCCTCTTCTCCTCTTCTCCTCCCCTCCTCCTCTTCTCCTCTGAAACACAAACGCTGTTCAAAACAAACCTCATCAGCTGATCTCTGAGAGAGCAGAAACATCCTGTTGGCGTTTTAAAACGTTCCCTGTCACTTCCCACAGAATAATGGTCGCAGGAGGTATCCTCCCACGAGGCCTTATGATAATCGGCCCATATGTTCCGCGCTGCCGCGATGCCAATTAATTTCTACACAAAACTTGTGAGGCCACGCTGCGGAGTACGGTGACCTCCAGACACGGGTGCAATGACAAGGCGTGTTTTTACAGAGCGCCGAGCAGCGGCGAGGGACGACCGGGGGGCAGAGGGTGGTTAGTTAGCAGAGTGACCTTTCCCATAAGGCACCAGCTCATCGCCTTGTTCCTTTGTGACTAGATTAGAGATTTAAATGCAGCGGGAGGTCAGCGGGGGATTTACTGCCGACCGGAGTCTGTCACCATCTCTAACTCTTCCCCGCGGCCGTGTCGCAGCCTGAAATACACAAAGGGGGTGAGGAGAAGGTGTGGGAGACGAGAGGGGAGGCGGAGGAGATTAACAGGGGGAGGGCGGCGAAGGACGGAGAGAAACAAAGAGAGACAGAAAGGGAGGCGAAGCCAATTAGAGAGGGAGAAGACGGGAAGCAAATCAGCGAGAGAACGTGAGGAAAGGAAGAGATGGAGGAAGAGTGAGGAAGACGAGGAGGAATACTCTGATGAAAACAGAAAGAGAAAGATAAGGAGGGACGACAGGTACGATGAGAAAGAGACGAGAGAGGAACAAACGGAGTCGAGGAGAAGAGGGCGAGTTCTGATGGTGACGAATGAGAGCGAGGAGCGAGGGAGGAAGTGAAGCCACAGCGAGCGCGGAGAGGCCGGCAGGGCGGCGGCGGCGGCGGCGTCGACAGGAGACCAAAGTAACGAACCCGCCTGGAGCCGAAAACAGAAATGGACGTCAAATTGATCGCACTGCATGAAGGATTTCAGCGTCTTCTAATCTCCACACTTCCTGTTGATAATCCTGAAGCGCCATCGAACAGGACGCTGCGTCGCCGAGAGCCGGGGCGGCGCCGGTCACGTGACACCGACGTGGTCACGGAGGTTTGAGGATCGAGGTCATAATTAAAAAGATTTGCCTCGTTTATAGGAACTGGGAATTATTGGCACAGCCGAGAAAGTGACCAGTGATGTCATAGTGATGTCATCGGGGGTTACCTCAGTGTACAAACCGCACGTTGCATTATGGGAAGTAGTACCTCGTGTTTATGGAGCTTGAGGTCAAAGGTCAGCGTCACTATGACCTCACACCTTCTTCTTGGTGTAATTTATTAACGTGATATCTCCGGAACTCCTCGAGGGAATTTCTCCAAACGTGGTGCAGATGTTCACTTGGACTAACAGTGATTAGACTTGGGTCATAGGTCACTGTGACCCCCCCCCCTCTTGTGTCGGTGCTGAGCCGAACAACAGCCACATGACGAGGAGCTGAGGAGGTGAAGCACGAGCCGAGCTTCATATTCAATTGATGCTGCGCTGCTGCCGTCCCTGCTGGTCCCTGACAGAGGTCGAGGAAGAGGATGAATTATTCACATGTGCTTCTGAACTCGGCAAAAAGAAACAAAACACTGTACAACTTTAAATTCACCCAGACACACACACACGCACACACACAGACACACACACACACACACACACACACACAACAACACTGTACCTGTAAACACAAAGTCAGATCGCTAAAGAACACTAACACCGGCAGCATCATAATCCTCAACCTAACCTTTCCTTGCCTCTCTGTCCCTCCTTCATCTTTTTCCTGTCTTACCCTTCCTTCCTCCTCCTCCTCTCTCCTCCTCCTCCTCCTCCTCCTCCTCCTCTCTCTCAGCTACCTCACCTCTCCTCCTCCCTCTCTCGCTTCTTTCCTCCTCCTCCTCCTCCTCCTCCTCCTCCTCCCTCCTCCTCCTCTCTTCAGCTGATCCTTCCTTCCTCCTCCTCCTCCTCCTCCTCCTCCTCCTCCTCCTCCTTCTTCAGCTGATCCTTCCCTCCTCCTCCTCCTCCTCCTCCTCCTCTTCTTCAGCTGATTCCTTCCCTCCTCCTCCTCCTCCTCCTCTTCTTCAGCTGATTCCTTCCCTCCTCCTCCTCCTCCTCCTCTTCTTCAGCTGATTCCTTCCCTCCTCCTCCTCCTCCTCCTCCTTCTTCAGCTGATTCCTTCCCTGCACACACAGAAACACAGTTTGCAGAAAGTATTTAAAAAGTGTTAGCTTCATTAAAATATACTATCACAATAAATCTTTGACTTATTGTGGCAATAAGCCTGTGGATCTTTTGGTGTAAAGTTTCTTTTATTTTGGTGATGTCACTCACCTTCCTGTCATTTCACTTCCTGCTCCCTGGTCACCTGATTAAGACTCACCTGTACCTGACCAGTTCCGTCCCTGCCTTCCCCCTCAGAAACCCCACACATATCACAGTTTTCTCCTCGTGTACGAAGTGACTTTGTGTTTTTAGTATTTATGATTCTCGCCTCGTCCCAGCCGGGTGTGTTCGACCGATTCGGACGAACGTTTGAGTTTTTAACGTTGGATTAAGAATCTTTGATTCAAGTTTTAGTTTCTACATTTGGGTCTTTTCTCCGTGTTTTCTCCTCACACAGTTGGTGGAGACCAACCAGAGCAAAAAGCAGAGTGTTATGGTGAATACTTGATTGATAAAGATGAGATTTGCTCAACTTTAAAAGGTGATGATGCGTCAGGTTTGCTCTTTGTGGTGCTCTCCTTCCACGCGACTCGAAACTGGTGAATGTTTCTCAAAGTTTGATTTAAAGAATTTACAAACTGAACCAGAGGTTTTGAGCTTTTTTAAATGACTGCCCCTTGTTTCTGGAACAACTCTCCACTTGTGTATTTACGGGCTCAGTGCTCCGATGCGTTCCCGAGGCTCGTCCCAGTGTGTCCGTGTATCACAGTGAAGTACTTTGACTTTAGAAATCCTTTTAGAAATCAGAGTAATCAAGGGAATTTTCATCAGCGTTGGATTTAGTCCAGCGGCGAATCCTGATGTATTCATCTGATTGCCCAGCTCTATTACTCTCTCTCTCACTCACACACACACACACACACACACACACACACACACACACACACACACACACACACACACACACACACACACACACACACACACACACACACAGAGGATTTGTGTTCACCACTCTGTACTAACACCTTCCTCCAGACTTGCCTTAGGCGGCGCAGCAGAAGCTGAATTATTGAACAAATCAAGGTCCCAGGCTATGTATTTATATGATATTGGTAATGAGGCCGCTGGAGATTGTGCAGTGAGTTACTGAGAGGAGTGTGTGTCTGTGTGTGTGTGTGTGTGTCTGACCCTGAGTACACATGATGCTTCACTGAGTGCACAGTAGTCTCCTTCTATTCTTCCCACAGGAGCTGCTGTTTCATCACTACCTCCATTGTCTGTATTATCTCTGGATGCTAAGTGTGTGTGTGTGTGTGTGTCTGTGTGTTGTGTGTGTGTGTGTGTGTGTGTGTGTGTGTTGGTCTGAGGGGACAGAGTTGTGTAATATGTGGCTGAGAGCAGTCGTGTGTTCAGGAGTTCCGGAGCGCTGCCTGTGCTTTGTGCGTTCAAGTGTTCTTGTGTGACTTGTGTAGATTTATGTTGCACAAGAACAAAGCCTAAATATCCCCAGTCCGAGTTCCACTGTTTGTGCCGATGACGTCACTGTTGTGTAATCGCCCCGTGAAGGTCTCACCATCATAACGGAGATGGTCCGAAACCAGCTTCTCCATCAGTACGACACCTGGACTCTGCAGCGTCTGAAACCAGGAGGATGTAGTGATGTTGGGATCTTCAAGGTTTCATGGTAACGTTTGTCTTCGGGATGAATTTGTGGCTTCGGGCAGCGACTGTGCAAATTGTACACAAAAGACAAAACCTCTGAAAAGGTCGAATCCTACAACTGTCAGTCCACAGTGTCAGTTAGTTCTGTGTCTGTCGTCTTTTTTACGCTGTGGACACAGAAGTTTGTTTGTGTCTCCCGGCTGAAGCGTCTTCCTGCTGCAGCACGTTCAAAAAGTTGTTTTCTCATATCGCCCGAGGAGAGAGAAGTCAATTTGTAATTACAAAAGCAAAACATGATAATGGTAGAAATTGGCTGTGGGTGTAATTTTCTCAGGTGGTGAAGTGCAAACAGCCGCTACCTGTGTTTTCTGTCTGTGATCCGTTAAAACTCAGAGCGACTCCTCACGTTTCGCTGGAAGACACATTAAAGACATTTTCTTTTTCCAATTTACTGTCACAACTCCACTTTATTCATTTTGTTCACTTAAATCAGTTTGTTATTGACGTGGCTACGTTGTTGTGTTGATTTTCAATTACAACCTGCCACTTTAAACCTTGTGTGTTTTTAATCACTCGTCACTTTATGCAGAATGTGTTGCTTTGTGAGTTCTATAAGATCTTTGTATTCATTCCTTAATTGAATCACATCCACGATTCCTCCTCTGTTTGTTTCTCACTGAAAGTCCTTGATCTACACTTTAGCAATTAACCTCCCGGCTCCTCTTCACCACCTCGTCTTTGTTTCACTTCACAGCTTCTCCGTTAATGAGCGGCTGCTCTGATTGGCAGCTGTACTGGTGGAGAGCGCCGGCTCGTTGTCATGGTGGACTTTTCTTAATTAGAGCCGATTCTTAACCCGGCCTCCATAATGACTCCAGGCGGGGTTGCTAGGAGATTTGTGACACGACTCTCTGTATCGCACAAACACACACGGCTGTTCCTGTGAGGACACGGCACTGACTTCCTTTCACTGGGGAAACTAAACGTGTCTCTAACTCCACCTGAACCAGACGTCGGTCCCCAAGGTCCGTGTTTATGATGGATAACGTCCTAAAGACAAAACACACACACACACTCTCCCTTAAATATTAAGACATATTAGAAAATTATAAATAATCCATGATGAGCTGCACAAGGACAAAAGTATGTGGACAGCACTGTTGTATATTGGGGCTTAGTTCCATCGAGGAGAAATCGTAATGAGACAGAATGTGAAGCCATCATTGGGGTCGAACAATGATTTGATCATGTTTTTGAATCTTTTCCCGATTTCCCAGAGAGTAATTTATGGATCTTAATGAAGACAAATCCAGCACAGAGGCTAATAATCGCTTCTACACAGGGATACACATGAGTCTACTCCACACGGTTATCTTCAGACTCCTCATTTAGTCGCTGTGTATTTACCTGAACTGAGCAGATGAACCTCTTTATTCTGTCGTACTTGAGGAGTTCCATGTTTGATAGAGTTCACACTGCTCACTGAGTGTGAAGGTATTGTGTTCGCACTCGACACTCGGAGGTGCAGACCTCGCCGTTCCCTCGTTTCTCTCTCTCTCTCTCCCTGTGATAGATGCTCCCTCGCTCCCTCGCTCACACGTTGACTCTCACAGCTCCGATGGTCGCCTGCCAGCCGCTGACACGTCGTCGCTCAGTCGGCATCTGCCAAACGGTGCAGCGTGGAAGTGTCTGACATTCAGCGGCAGCAACCCCCGACAACACTGATCAAACAGCAGATATAAAGCTTACACACGGAGCGAGCGGCTTATCAGCAGCCCGCAGCACGGGTCTGAACTCTCTCCATGTTGCGTTCATCTCAATAGACGGGAAACTCAATGGCACTTGAGTTCACTCCAACCCGAGCCGCTCCTGTTTGATTCCATTCGGCTCCGTGCACGTCAGCCCGATGCAATCTAATGCGCTCACTGCGTCACTCAGTTCTGTGAGGAACGAGTCCTGGAGTTGTGTTTCTGTGATTGTGGAGCAGCAGAGAAACCAGCTGAGCTCAGGAGGAGACGCGTTGGAGTCTCTGCAGAAAACTGATCTGAGCAGATGAAGCGTCTGAAGTCCGTCTGACATGAAAAGGAAGCGACCGTTAAAATGGTTTGACGTTTGCACATGAACGAACGTCCATTGTGTCACTTTATGTGAAACGTAAGAGTGATTCAACCTAATGGCTTAAATTGAGATTTAAATCGTTTAAAGTCGAGTGGCCTTCATTCAGTCACAGGCGAAGCTGTGATGTTTGAAGTCCGAGTCCTCGATAGACGTTAACAATGATTTCTACTTGTGCGTCGCCTCTTTCTTGAGCTCTGGAAATTGCGAACATGCAGTAAATGCACGATTCTGCAGCTCGTATTCATTCAGGGGCAATGAGGCGTGATGAGGTGAACCAGTCATGGCCTGAAATCTGAGACAAACACAAGATGGCGACCCTCGATTTTAGCTTCACATTTGCACGACAAGAAGAAGTAGAGACGCGTCGTCCATCTTTATTTTTTTTTAAAACCCATAACGGCAGCTTTCAAATGGCCGATGAAATGGAGACACATGTTCTGGATTCAAAACATCAAGCGACATGACAGAACATCAGTTACGCTCCATGTTGAAGTGCTCACTCGTATATATTATGGATCTGGACCAGAAACTAATCACTTGTCCGTTGGCCCGTGTCCCGGCCGTCCTCCAGATTTAATTAACATCTGCTAACAGGTTTTTGGAATATCCTGCTGACAAATGAACGCCACCGAAAAAAACATCAAGTCTTTGGCCGAAGCGTTAAGCACTCTGCTTTATGGAGGCTGTAAAAGTGGCGGGAAGAATTATCTGAGTGACGTCTGCACCTTTTAAACCGGCAGCATCACCCATCGACCTAAGGCAGAACATGGCTGCCGGGCGCCGTGTTTGTAGGAGACGTGACGTCTGTAGTTCAGCTTGTGAGGAGATGATGACGTGTTCTGTTGTTTTCTGCGAGTGTAGAAGACGACGCTGAGGAAATTAGCGCCCGGGGGTCGTGCGAGGACTCGGCAGCGACGGATGGAGTCCTCGCTCGGCTGTCTTTGTGCAGGAAATGGATGAGAAGCAACGGCCTCCTCTCTAAGCCGCTCAATAAGCCCGTTGCAGAACAAGGATTTCCATTTGCATTCGGAAGCAAAAAAAAAAGAAGGAGAAGATCCTCAGATTGTGGATCAGTCGACTGAATTCGCTGCTGAACGAAAGAATCAGGAGTTTGGGGAGAATTAATGATTAATGGGCAAACGGGGAAAAGGGTCTATTTGTCCCACTTTGAGGTGTAAGTGTGGGGGGGGGGGGGGGGGGGGGGGGGGGCACTGGCTGTTGGGACAACTCAGGTCATTTCTTTTTGGATTGTTGGAAATGGAAAATGATTTTTGAGGGTTTTGACAACCACATGTTTCACCTTTTCAGATGTTACCGTGCAACTGAAAAGTATATTTCTGGTCTGAACTGCAAAGAATCTGCCGGCACCCGATTTATTTCAGCTGAATAAAGTGAACTTTGCTTTGACAGCCTGATCCTCACTTGATGCTAAACGAGAGCTGAAGTGATATTTTTTTGAAGGAGACGTGTTTATTAAAGGAGTTTTGTGAATTAAAAAAATTCTGCGAAGTTAAACAGCCTCTAACTGCCGGTGCTCGTCTGCTGCTGTTGTGGAACTCTGTGTTTTTGTAAGAGGTGGAGAATCGAGCCAAGGGCGAAACGCTCCGAACGACTCGAAGCAGCAGAACTTTCTGTTTATACAGAAAGTTCTTGTCCTTGTTGTCGGGTCCGATTCAGTGTCTCCTTGCAGCTGCTGCACAAAAACCCAGAAACGTTACTTCTGCCCCTTCGTCCTCTGAGCTCGGGCCGTTTCCCTCTCCTGTCCTTCCACCTCCTTTATTTCATTGATCCAGACAAACTGTGACAATTGTCAGTGTCACTCTGCCTCATGTGAAGGTTCCTCTGACTCTGACTCTGCCTCTGCCTCGTCCGCCGGGAGCTTTCACACTGACGACTTCCTGCGTTCTTCTCCAAAGTGCTCTCTGTCTCGCTTGCCCTTGATGGAACATAATTGATATGCGGCGGCTGCAGATCCATAAAAGCTTCTCCTCCTGCTTTTGCACTTAAGTAAAACTTTGCTAATGGATTATAAACTTTATTTACCCAGTCGTGAAATAGAAAAAGACACATAAGCTAATGCTTTAAATTATAAATGTCCGTATTGTGGTTTCAGGCTGTTAGTGTTTAACATTGTTTGGTATTTTTCTTCTGTCTAAAGGTTTCTTTAAAAAATAATTTAAAGAGCTGTATGAATAAGATAATTATAATTATTATATTTACACTTGCTCCATGTGTAGATTTTAAACTTGATATCAAACGAGAAGCTGCAGCGCTGACGTGTCTCACTGGACAGATGACGACATGTTTCACAACAACTACTTTACACATAAAGTGATAACCGATTTTTATATTGCCCACGTGCACAAACAGAAATCCACCCACAGAGGGTCGTCACCGGCTCGGCAGGTTTCCTGAACTTCCTGTCGATGGTTAAACACGACAGCGACGAGTAAAATAGATTATTCAGAATTGACTTTCCACTGATTTGCTGAACACATTTCTCAGGTGACGTTCTGGACCCGTTCAGGTTTCTGCTGTGAAACATGCTGTTGCCTAGACGCTGGATCATCGTGGCTTCCAGGGGGGTTTGGTGCCCTCGCCTGCTTCTGGATTCACGACATTGAAGTCCGCTGATTTGAACGAACCGTCCGCATCAACGGACCAATCCCCTCTGATGACCGAGCAGCGGGACGAGGGACTGAGCGGCTCTCGTGCGATGTCCCGGTCCGAGGGAGTGGACGCTGTTCGTCCTTCTTATTGACGTCTTCAGGCCAAGGTGTCGGCTTGTCTCCTGAAGTGCAGAGCTGCGACGTTTCGAGACAAAACAGACGGATCAATGCGACGTTTCAGAGACAAAACCTTTCAGGGACAAAGCAGCCGGAGACGCGAGGGTGAAACTCAGCAGTTTGCTTAAAGGCGACTGTTCTGCCGAGAGTTTTTGTTGTGTTGCAGAATATTTCACTTTAAACGGGTCGTTGACGTCGCCCGCTCTGTCTGCTGGGGAGACTTTTATTTCATGACCATTATCTCGTCCTCGTGCTGTTCCCTCAGAGGACCAGGAATGCAATCCGTCATCCAGCGGTGACAGTCACACCCCACAAAGACAGCCTCTTCGTTTCTGACTCAATGAACCCGCGGTGCCGCTGCCAAGCGACGCTAAACGCTGAATCATTTTTCATGCCTTTCTCCCCGTCCCATTCTCCTCCAGCCGAGTGTTAGCTCATCAGAGCAGGGGCTGTCTGCCGCCTGCCAGAGCCATCATCTACATCACCGCGCTCCAGCGGAAACACAATCGCTGCCTTCTATGGAAAAACCAAACGCCAGAGAATAACAGGAGCAATATGTTTCTCTCCTGTCTCGGTTCCAACAGCGTGGACGGAGCGGCCACGGGAGAGAGACTGAAACCGAACCACACGGACTGACGGAGAGAAGCAGCTGCTCCTCCTGCGCCGGAGTTTAACATCGACTGGAGAATGAAAACAGTTTAATGGAATCATTAGTTTGAGGAATTTGTCTTGTTATGAGAAAAATGTTCACAACAAAAACCTGAAGTCGACCTGCTCCTCTGATTCCTGACTTTCTACCTTGAAACACATTTAAAAATGTATATACAGAATATTAACACAGTGCTGTGTGGGAGAGGCACAGTTTGAGTTTATTTATAATATGTCCACTGTCTGTTTACGTTTACGTTTGATATTAAAACCTTTAGAGTGAACAATGCAGAAGATATGAGCATTTATCAGAATTTTAGATCCCAAAACTTTCTTTCCTCAGCTTCAGTTTCAGGAGACATTCAGAAAAACAGTTGGTGGAAGTAAACTCTGAAAGAATCGGTTCCTGACACTCGACGGTCCCTCGGCTGAACTCTGTGGTTCTGTCCCAGTGTCTCAGTAACCATTAGCCCTGCTCTCTGTCAGACTGGCAGCTGGAGCTCAGTAAGAGGAGTAAACAGGCCATCGTCCTTGTTAGCATCACTGTCACCTGTAGCTCGTATCTTAATTATCTGGAAACCAGCGCCGCACTGTGTCGAGCAACACACACACACACTCACGGCTAATCAGCTTCCTCCAGCAGATTCCTACCTCTCGGCCACTGTGCCGTCAAATTACCTCCAACCTCCTCTGCAGCTTCACCCGCGAGGAGCAGGAGCAGCTTCCATTACAAGCTCAGCAGATGGTTGGAGCCGGGCGGCGGCGCAGCGATCGTTAACCTGCTGGGCTCGTTGCTGTGTGCACCTCGTCTCTTCTCATTCAGATCTCTGCTCCCACACGTCAAAACCCCCCCCCACGCTCTCAGAGTCTGGAGAACTCCACCTGCCTGTTAGAGTCCATGAGAACCACTCGGCACTGTATGTCCTTCAGGTTGAGAAGAAGGTGGCTGAAGGTTCACCTGTGACTCTGAGGTTTCTACATTTCCCCTGTTAACAGATTTGTTTGGTAGTTTCACTCTTGTTGAGGGTGAAGAACACAGGAAGTCGCTCCTTGTTAAGATGGTGATTCGTGAATATGAGCTTGACTAATAAACTTAGATTGATTGATTGACCAGACATCTCGTCTTCTGAAGAAATCCACATCTGGTCTGAAATTAGTTCGAAAGATGTTTTTTAGACACAAACTCCTCAAGTTGACGTCTTCGTCTTCTTCGTGTACGGCTCCTCTTCTTCATCCTCCACGTCCGTCACATGTTAGAAACCTGACGTGTGCAGTGATGTGATGATGTGGATCTAGTCCTTGGAAAATCAAACGGTTTGAACCACCTTGATTTTTAAAAAAGGGGTGAAATCCATACATTTGTTCCAGACATTGGAGCCGTGAGGACACTTGATGAAGACGGTTTCTTTATTTCTCGGAGGTGTTTCCTCTCCAGCCTCATCCGGCGGCAGGGAAATGTCTCTGAGCTCATCACAGATCTGCAGCTAATGAGAAATTAATGGCATCTGGTCCCATATTTAAGCTAAATGCACATTTGTTGCAGCTGAGTTGAGCCTGAACCCTTTTGGTTCCGAGTGTTTCCAGAGATCCTCCACACGAATGGGGGTTCATTTCAAAGCTGGACTCAGCGCCGCTCCTCGTCCTTGTGGGTGAGCGTGGCGCCGGCTGCTCTCCGGGACCTTAATAAACCTTATTATGATGACTTACTCCCTGTTTCAGCTCAAACTGCACATCCGGACAAAAGGCCATTGGTCCTCGTTAAAGATGGATGTGCACAGACTGACGCAATTCACCGAGATGGGACGGAGCCGGTGTTTAGTTGCACGCAGCGAAGGTTTTGTGAGAACGGATGAGAATAGTTTTTATTGAGCTGCGATAACGATAAAAGCTATTCCCTCCAATTTAAAATATATTTATAAATCACAGTGATGGAGGAAGCTGAAGGTGAATGACTCAGAGGGAGGAAATAAAACAAGGAAGGATATAACGTGGGAAGGAAATAAAAAGTAAACAAGGAAGGATATAAGGGCATAATGAAGGAAGGAAAAATGTAAAAGGAAGAAACTGCATCGGGAAGGAAATGAAGAATTAAGAGAGGAAGGTAATGAGGGATGAAGAAAGAAAATGAGGAGTGAAGGAAGGAATGAAACAAGGGATGAACTACAGATGGAAGGAAGGAAGGAAGTAAACAACGACATAAAGAGGGTAGGAAGGAAATTTGGCAGGATGGGGACGTGGAAGGAAATGCAGAAGGAAGTTATATAACAAGAATGAGAAGAAACATGGAAATAATTGGAAGCAAGGAAGGAAGGAATTAAGGAAACGTGTCGTGAAGGAAGGAGGGAAGGGAGCAAGGAAAAAAGGAAGGAAGAATATAAGGAAATATGACAGGAAGAAAATAAGGAGCAGGGAAATGAGGAAAGTAGGAAGAAAGGAAATAAAGAAATATGTCCGGGAGGAAAAAAGGACAAAGAAATGAGAAAGGAAATGGAAATAAGTAAAAGATGGAGAAATTACGCTAAGAAGGATGGAAGGAGGACATAGTAAGGAAGGGAGGACACGCAGGAATAAGGAAGGAAGCCTGGAAGAAGGTGTGGGAACATGCTCAGCTGGAGCTGAGTGACAGTTTGATTGGTGGATAGTGATTTCAGATCGCTGTGATTTAACGGAGCTCACTTCCTCAGATACAGAGCGACGTGCCTCCTGGCGAAGAGGAAGAAGAGAAGGAAACACAGCAGAGCAACCATGAAACCCGGGGGAGGAAAACTGTATTTTTGATATATCCACTGTTAATAATACAGGAAGATTAATAAATACACACGATACAAAAGTTTGTGAAGGAGGGAAAGTGGTGAGAAGGCCTCGGTTCTGGTGTTGTTTTCCTTCAGGAGAATCGTAGACGCTTGTTTTGTGTTGATTTTCTAAACGACTCATTAACAGAAACGATCTGGAGGAGAAAACAAAGAGTGACCGACTCCTTCCGGCGTTTAACGGCTGAGTCGGCAGAACGCAGGACGCCGGAGAGTCACCGGAGGGAGACGGCAGGAAACCGATCGGTTCACTGCATCGGCAGCAGACGCTGAATTAGTCACTAGGTGCTTTTTAAAAAACAATTACAATCGGTAACGTGCGTCGGAGGAGTCTTCATAACGTCACCACATTTAAAACTAAGGCAACATTTATGATTCTAGTTTTGATTTGAATGTCAAAAACCTGTTAGTGATTTAGTTGCTTGGTGATTTAGTTACGTGGTGATTTAGTCGCTTGGTGATTTAGTTACGTGGTGATTTAGTTACGTGGTGATTTAGTTACGTGGTGATTTAGTTACATGGTGATTTAGTTACTTGGTGATTTAGTTACGTGGTGATTTAGTCACGTGGTGATTTAGTCACTTGGTGATTTAGTTACGTGGTGATTTAGTTGCTTGGTGATTTAGTTGCTTGGTGATTTAGTCGCTTGGTGATTTAGTCGCGTGGTGATTTAATTACGTGGTGATTTAGTTGCTTGGTGATTTAATTACGTGGTGATTTAGTCGCGTGGTGATTTAGTCGCTTGGTGATTTAATTACGTGGTGATTTAGTCGCTTGGTGATTTAGTCGCGTGGTGATTTAGTCGCGTGGTGATTTAGTCGCGTGGTGATTTAGTCGCATGGTGATTTAGTTACTTGGTGATTTAATTACGTGGTGATTTAGTCGCTTGGTGATTTAGTCGCGTGGGGATTTAGTCGCGTGGTGATTTAGTCGCGTGGTGATTTAGTCGCTTGGTGATTTAGTCGCGTGGTGATTTAGTGACGTGGTGATTTAGTCGCGTGGGATTTAGTCGCTTGGTGATTTAGTCGCGTGGTGATTTAGTCGCGTGGTGATTTAGTCACGTGGTGATTTAGTCGCTTGGTGATTTAGTCGCGTGGTGATTTAGTGACGTGGTGATTTAGTTGCTTGGTGATTTAGTTACTTGGTGATTTAGTCGCGTGGGGATTTAGTCGCTTGGTGATTTAGTCGCGTGGTGATTTAGTCGCGTGGTGATTTAGTCGCTTGGTGATTTAGTCGCGTGGTGATTTAGTGACGTGGTGATTTAGTTGCTTGGTGATTTAGTTACTTGGTGATTTAGTCGCGTGGGGATTTAGTCGCTTGGTGATTTAGTCGCGTGGTGATTTAGTCGCGTGGGGATTTAGTCGCTTGGTGATTTAGTCGCTTGGTGATTTAGTCGCGTGGTGATTTAGTCGCGTGGTGATTTAGTCGCGTGGTGATTTAGTCGCTTGGTGATTTAGTCGCGTGGTGATTTAGTGACGTGGTGATTTAGTCGCGTGGGGATTTAGTCGCTTGGTGATTTAGTCGCGTGGTGATTTAGTCGCGTGGTGATTTAGTTGATGGGATTTGAACCGTGTTTGCTTCCGGTGAAAGTGGTCGTCACGCTACATTAACAGGTTCTACCCGTTCTAACGAGGTAAAGCATGTTCATATTGACGAACCTTTATTTCGTGATACATATTCAACCACGTCTTCCTGCGCTCGGCTCTGAATCGCCAACGCGGGGCCGTAATTGGCTGTTGTCCTCCCCAGAGTGAAGCATGCTGGGAGTGATGCAGACACATGGATGAGAGGCCAAACAACAATAACATTCATTATGTATCAGACGGGGACGCACCTGGAGGGACAGACAGACAGACAGACAGACAGACAGACAGACAGACAGACAGAGAGACGGAGCAGGAAACTGACAGACGCTTGATGAATGATGGACAAACAAAGAGTGGAGTGTAACGTCCAACGTCCAATCAGACACGCACACACACACACACACACACACACACACACACACACACACACAGTGAGAGACGTGGATTTACACGCTGACAGAAAGAACAGGCAGATTGGTTATTTGTTATTCAAGCGTTTCTCCGCAGCAGAAATGATCTAATTTGATGAATTAAACATGAAAAAGGTGGAAGCGGATAAATGATCTCACAACAGGAGTCAGAGTCTGAAGTATTCAGATACTTTACTGAAGTAGAAGTACTGATACCAGGCAGTGAAGCAACCCCACAGCTGGAATGAAGTCGTGTTTGTCTTTTGTACAGATGTAGTACAAATATTTTATAGTGTAAATATTCAAATTCGAACTAAGTATATTCAAAAACATGTTTAAAAATAAAAGTAAAATCCTCATTTTGCAGTAAAACGGTCTCAGTCCGTGTTTTACTACTTCACAGGATGTTTTTGGATTCGTGTTCCTGCTGCATTAACGTATATGATGCATTTTACGGCTGTAGACATTTTCAGCTTGAGCGAGTTTTAACTACTTTCTATAGACGACTGTAGTAAGTCGGGGAAGTTTTATCTACAGCGTCATGTCTCCATAAAATCATCTGTCGCTTCACACTCGCACAGCCACACGTCTACAACTTAAAAACAAAATACCTGGTCTCAGTTTTGTGACGATGCATTTTCCGGATCATCAGAACGAGTTTTTAAAAACTGTATCTTGCATAAGAAGTTTAGATTATTATTTTCACTCGTAAAAAAACATTGAGATTTTCACCGGACAGGCTGTTACAATATTTCCCTCCGAGATGTAGAAATATAAAATTCAATCAAATGAAGAATTCCAGAATTTGTAATACTGTAATACAGTACTTATTATTATGTTATTACACATACTGCAGCTGTCGACCTGAGTTTGATGGATATAGTTTGATTTATTTATCATTTGGAATCACCATGAATGTGTGTCGGTTATTTCATGACACTCCGTCCAGTTATGATTCCATGTCCCATACACTAACATTGGGGAGGTGGGGTTTATGACCCATACTGCAGCCAGCCACCAGGGGGTGATCAAGATGATTTGGTTCCACTTGTATGGAGCTGTCATGTCGTCCTTCTTTACTTAAAGTCGACAAACTGGAACAAAGGATTTAACTTCACAAAGATGTCGACGACACAAAACTCTGATCTTTGTGTATAATTCGAGTAAAATAAAAAAACTTTGTGTTCCTGTACGACATCGGATCAGATCAGCGAACAGTCCGATCCAGAACTGGGAGGTCGGACTTGTACATGATCTCTAAATACTGTATATTAACCTTTGACCCTTCAGGGCTTTGGACTCTGCACCTTTCTACTCCACTGTCCTGAGAGTTGAACTGAAGCTGAAGTGAAGCAATTTATGTTTCCTTATCTTTCCTGAATACACTAAGTTACCAGTGTCTAGTGTAATAAATCCTGCCTGTCCAGTTATTATCTGTTGTGTTATCGCGCAGCGTCTGTTCAGGTTCTTGTGTTGTTGTGCTGCTGCAGCCTCCGAAGAGACCTAGCTAACATCTCTAATCTCAAGTTGTTCTTCATATGCATCGTGCGTCCAGGAAGTATCCAGACCCTCCAAGCTCCACTTTGAAATGTAACTCCGGCGTTTTCAGTTTTAGATTCAAAGTACAAAGTGAAATGTTTTATAATTATATCCAAACCCTTGAAAACAAGATCAGGTACGTGTCATTTCTCTTGATCCTTCCTGAGATGTGTCTACACCTCGTTCGGAGTCGACCAAAGTTCTCCAGCTGCAGCCACAGCTCATTGGATTGGACCTTTGTAAAAGCTAACATCTGTATGAGTGAATGACGGGAGCACAACACCAGGCCACGAGGTGGAAGGATAACAAACTCCTGAACAGATCTGTGGAAGTTGGTGAAACGCGGGGAAACAAGCATCCATTGGATTTTGGTGTGGATCCAGACAAAGGAGTGGATCAAGGAACTTTTTTATCAATTTCTCTAACATTGTGTTTTGACACTAATGTCCGTGAGTGTGTATTTGATGCAGCTTGACTGAATTGAAGGGGCCGTTGGGCCGTTGGGCGTTGGGCTGTGGCTCTGCTGAGCTTCAGCCCTCGAGGAGTTTGGAATAAGGCCTGGAGCTGGTTGAGCAGCCAAACCGATCCAAGGAGGGAGAAGAGCCTGGAAACAGTCTCCGGGCGGAAGCTTCTTCTCCGTGAAGGAAACACACGTAACAGAACCGAACTGTTTCCGTCACAAACGCGATGCTAAGATGTGGGCGTCCTGCTGGAAATCATTTATTTCAGCATAAGGTTTGCAACACGAGAAAATGTGGGGGAAAGAAAAGTGAAGGGTCTGAATAATTTCTGAGCGCCCGTCGACTGCTTGTTGTGTTTATTTATTTACTTTGCTTTCGAGCGACGCGTCTCGGATGGGGGGGGAATCAGTCAATCAGCTGAAGCATGTGAGCGTGAGAGAGCTGTGGGAGAACGTGTGAGGCGGAGAGACGGGAGCAATTTAGAGAATGCAAATTCCTCTCCTCCACGGCGAGGGAGGAGAAAGCCTCTGAAAGCTCCTCGCACAAAGCTCCACTTTCTTCCTCGTCCTCCGTCTCTTCACTGCCACACTGATCCCATTCTCTCTGCCTGCTTGTTTGTGGGGAGGCTGATGTTTGTAGGTTAGGGGGGGGGGGGGGGGGGGGGTGCTCCGTGCTTTGATGCTACATCCAGCAGTTTCGTTGCTTTCTTCTTTGATAAGAAGAAAGCACGGTGCAGGGTACTTTTTTGTATTTTTATACTTAAAGAGGTTAAAAATCCTTGTATATGCTCAGAAACAGGTTTAAGCTGCAGATGTCTCCTCACTTCAAATTAAAACATTCATTTGATTCTGAGTCTTTGTTTTTCAATCCCACATGAGACACAGGGAAAACGCAGCTGCTCCTTCACCAGCAAAAAAACTAAAAGGAGAATAATATGGTTGCTTAACGGACGAGGCAGCTCCTGAATCTTAAGTAAACCGGCGGGACTCCGGCCGCAGGCACCAGGGTGAAGCCTCTGTTGTTCCTCGGGCCGCGGCTGGAGCTCCACTGGATGATGTATTAATCAATAAATAAAAGGGGAAATCCCTAATAGGCTGGTGGTGAAGAGGAAGGGGAGGCTACGTCTCGTAATGGATGTGGTGGAGGAAGACGCGCAGGGGAGGCCAGACAGAGGAGTTCATAACTGACAGATCTTTAAACAAGCGTCCGAGGGAGGAGATGGTGGAGGGGCGGAGGTGGAGGGGCGGAGGCGGAGGGGCGGAGGGGCGGAGGGCGGAGGGGCGGAGGTGGAGCGAGTCACAGCCGAGTGGAGGCAGAGAGAGAACAGGAGGTGAAGCGCTCCAGACGGGTTTAATGGAAGGAGATCGAGCAGGTTTATGGAAAAGACATAAATACAAACGTCAGAAAGAGAAGAAAAAGTCATTCATGAACTTAAAGGAGCTTTATGTTATGTCATTATTCATTGTTTGCCCTCACATTAGTTATGTAACGATAACAAAAACGTACATATCGCCCCTTACAAGAAAAATAGTAAGGTTTTCTCATCATAAATCAACACTGACTTATATTTATGGTATTTGAAATGAAGTTATCGTTAGCTAAGTAATTGGCTCGCCTTTATAATCATGTTATAAGAGAAAGTACTTTTATTTTTTATTCTATTTTGGTCCTTGTCCCATCAGCTAACATGGAGGAGGCCGGGTTTATGACTCATGGTGTACTGCAGCCGGCCACCAGGGGGCGATCAAGATGAGAGTTAAAGTGTTTTCGATCTGACTTGTTGGAAAGAAAGTAATTCAAATTAAAGTTATTGACGCACTCAACAAGTTCTCAACTTAATAAAGTACAGCAGCTTTATTTTAGTTTGTTTGTTCTTTCAAAAGAAACTCATAAACACAAACCTGCAAACCCTTCTAAAGTGGAATTAAATCATAATAATATAATACTAATAATACTTTTCTGTAAACACAGACATACAATATTAAAAAATCCCTCCCTTTGAGGAACTGTTGAATAAAACTCAGACACGCAACAGATCCAGTCGACTGAACATATGGAAAACATAAATATATCCAAACACGCCCCCACATGCTAATAACACTCCAGAGGGGCCGGACTCAAACATCTGGAATTTTTTAAAAAAGGAAAAAGGAGGCGTCGTCATGACAACACAACACCTCAGGCAAGGCCCGCCTCTTTAAACTTCAAACCAGAGGCCCACATGTGTCTGTGGTTCTAAATGTGGCAGGAAGGCAGGGCTGCGAGTCAGAGGGCCGGGGCAGCAGCAGAGAGAGCGGAGGAAGGGAGGGAAGACAGCAGCGGGTCACAGGACTCCACCAGGCGTCCAGGAAACAGCCAGCGACTCAGCCAGCGACTCGGGGCCTCCACCAAAAGAGGCGGGAGCACTTTGTTATTGGAAAAGCTGACGAGGGAGCGAGGCAGCGGGGAGGGCAGAGGCAGAGAGTGACTTGAGCTGTCAGTGAAGGCCTCACGCAGCGTCTCAGAAACAACCCAGTCCCTGTTCCCTCCGCCTGACACCACTTCACTGTGCAGCTCCCCGGGAGGCAGAGGGACAAGTGAGGAGCCAACGAGAAAGCAAACATGGTGAGTTTGGATCCGCTGCCTGGTTTGGACTCATTAACGCCGCTGGTGGGCTGAGCTGCGTTAGTGGACCACATTAAAGCTTCCGCTCTTTTAGTTTCTTTTGGAATAAGATTGAGTTGTTTCTGTTGGTTTCCTCTGAGGAAGGCGAGCAGAGAGAAACCATTACAGCCACTTTACACGTACGCAGCCCCGGAGACTGAAGCAGTTAAATTCATTTATTTCTTGGGGAACTGAGAAAGTTGAAGCTCAGGAACTTTTCCTTTTTTTCATTTTAACCTCCAGTAATGAAATTGTTGTGAAATTGCAGGAGCAGTGAATTACTGAGCGTCTCCCGCTGCCTCACACACAATGTGTGGTTTGTGTACATAGAAGAAGAAGAAGAAGAAGGAAGGAGAAGAAGAAGAAGAAGGTTGGGTCGACCGCCCCGCTTCCCCCAGATCAGTCCCGGCAACACATTTGGTTTCAATTACTTTGTCCCTGAGGGAAACAAGCTGCTATAAATAAGTAACAAGAAGCCGAGTGTGGACAGACGAGCTTCCAGTGTAGAGGAGGAGTGTGATACTGCCCCCGGTGGGAGGGGTCAGCGGCTGCAGACTACGTGTGATGTGGGCGGGGGGGGGGGGGGGGGGTCTCGTTCTGCTTCTGTTTCTGAGGAGCTAAATAAGTCATTTCTGATTTAACAGCTACACGGTCTCCAGTGAAGGTTTGTTAGGTCCAATCAGAGCTGGATGTTGTTTGAAAGCCTTTAGATGAAGTGACGGTTTAGTACGATATACTTTCTGTACGAATAACTTTATCTATAACACGTGATAAATGGTGAATTACGTGTATTTTATAGTTCTTCACGGTGACTTCAACCCGTTCCCCTACGTTTTCACACAGAGCTTCTGTGTTCCATGGAATTTGGTTCAGATGTTCTCGTTCCCCTCAGTGTGAGATTAGTGGTTGTTCGGGCAAATTTTTGATTTGACTAAATATCCTCAAATAAAAACCAGTCCTGCACATAGCTGTCCTGCAGCCTGGAGGAGCCGGGGATCAAACCAACAACCTTCTAGTTAGTGGACAACCCTCTTCGCTTCCTGAGCCGCAGCCGCCCCAACTTTTTATCATGCAACAGGAAAATGCAAGAATCTTATTTCTGACGTTGCAGTAACTCTGCTCGCCTTTTCCATCGGAGACGATTCCCTCCAACAACGTGAGCTGGAATTCAGCCTCATTTCTCCGTGAGTGTGTCGGAGGTCAGGTTTTTAGCGGGAGATCAATTATAACAATTAAATATTATGATAACACAAAGTGCTGCAAATCTCATTTTTAAATCTTTAGTTTTCATAATAAATATGACGTTGAGGCAGTGAGTTCATGTTTCTCTACAAAAAACAGAGCTCACCCAGAAGAGCTTGGTTTTTCCTTCTCTAATTAGTAACAGGAGGAGCCGGAGGAAACCCACAGATGCTTTTGTTTCCTGTGAGCGTCCAGCAGTTATTTTTAGCCTCTCACACGTTTACACATTCACTAACATTTGTCTGAAGTTGTCTCGGCCGTCAGGAAAGCTCCTCGGTCCGTTTCCCTCCGCTGTGACTGACGTGTGGCGCAGACCACCTGCTGCCGGACACGCGGCAGCTGTCGCTCCACGCGGCTATTTTAGGAGCTGAGATATTCCCCCCGGCCCCCCCGACTCACTGTCTCTTCTGTGAGAGTGTCTGTTACCTCAGCACAGTCGAACCTGCAAATATAACTGCAGCACATTCACGAGCACTGACTTCAAATATGAATCCTACGTCTCAGTGTTCCTGTTTCCACTGAGAAGCCTCTGTCGGCTGTTTGATGCTCCTGACTCGAACCTGTAGGAGCATCAAGCAGCTGAGTTTTAAAAAAGACAGATGAATATTTATTTTGCTGTAGTTTTAAGAAAATGCTTTCAATACTTGTTTCAGTGTCGTTGGTTTAAACAAAACCTGCAGGCGTCGGTTTTCCATGTTGGTTTTATTAAACACTGGTTCAGTTCAGACATGTTGACTCTGTGACTCTCTCACGCTGAGCCTCTGACTCTGAGCCTCTCTCACTCTCTGACTCTGTGACTCTCTGACTCTGAGCCTCTCTCACGCTGAGACTCTGACTCTGAGCCTCTCTGACACTGAGACGCTCTGACTCTGTGACTCTCTCATTCTGACTCTCTGACTCTGTGACTCTCTGACTCCCACACTCTCTGACTGTGACTCTCTCTGACACTGAGACGCTCTGACTCTGTGACTCTCTCACTCTGACTCTCTCACGCTGAGACTCTGAGACTCTGACTCTCTGACTCTGAGCCTCTCACGCTCTGTGACTCTCTGACTCTGAGACTCTGACTCTGTGACTCTGACTGCAGTGAGAGCTGTCCACAGTTTGCACTCAGTAGATTTGATCCTCTTCCAGCTCGTCTCTGCAGCCGCAGCAGTTTTGCACACGAGTCGTTTCTCATCAGATCAACTCAAACCCACCAAGTTGTGTTTACCCGGCGGACAGAGCACCAGCGGGACGTGGTTCAAGCACAAGAGCGTTTTCCTCCAGATGATGATTATTATTTTAAAACTGTTTTCAATCTTTCATGACGAACTACGTGGTTAAAGTTGTTAAAGAGAAGACGTGGAAATGTGCATCTGCTTTATTACGTCCAATATTTGGTTGAGCTCAGGTTGTCATTTTCTGAGAGTGACGTACCGGGACTACTTCCTGGTGAGGACTGGCTACTTCCTGTGTCTGCACTGGTTGCCTGTTAACTTCCTGTGGGATGGTTAATTGTTGTTTTTTCAGGTTGTGGTTTGTTGGGTCTAAAACTACTGATGTCAGTTGTGAGTTTGTGTATCGGTGGGATGTTGATGCTGCGGCTCCACCTCCGTGATCTGAGCCGACTGACACTCCAAGGTCTTTGGCTCACATTCCCCCCCGACCTCTGTGATCCCTCTCCCTCGACACTTTGTCCTTCATCCTAGTTTCCTCACGTCTTCCTCTACCTCTTCAGAAAAGTTTGTGTTGTTATATTCTTCATTTGAGACGGGCACTTTTAAAATCCGAGTCATAATGACATTCAATGAAACAGCTGTGATCTTTGCAGGGGATTTATTTTACAGATCAAATCTTCATCCATGCCGTGTTTCTATTATTCATTTTATCTCCGCCCTCCTGCAGGGGGGGGGGGGGGGGGGGGGCGAGAGGACGGAGGGAGGCAGAGGAGTCTGAGACGAGGAGTCTGAGACGAGGAGGTGAGAAGAGGGAGGAAAGTGATGCAGGAGAGGAAAAGGGGGGGATTTGCCGAGCGAGTGATAATTTGAGGATTAGACGTCGGAGCGGGAATCGGGCGAAGCCGAGCCGAGCTCTTTCCCGCTTCCGCTCGGCAAAGTCATTTCCATGTTTGTGGCCATCTTGCCGGAGGGTAAACTGCGCCTGAGTGCGGGGGAACCACGGGGATTTGTTAAAGAGCCGCACGGTGGAGAGAAGCTGAGATCGTATCGACGGCGACGCACCGACGTGTGTGTTCGCTCAATTCCGTCTGCAGCTGTTTTCCTTTCCAAGTAATGAGCTGCATCTCTCGGACACCCGCGGGTCCATCCATCACCGTCCGCTCAGTATTTGTTTTCTGTTGACGAGCGATCCAGACATCACGCAGGTCAATTAAGGGGGAAAGTTCTCCTCGCTGTCATTTCACATCATTACAGCTCCTCTGCCTCAGACCTCCACTAAACTGAGACACTATAATTAGAGCCAGGGGTCAATCACTGCTTCTGCTGAAACGTGCTCTCACGCCTCGGAATGAAACCAATAAGATCTGTAAAGAAAGTTAGGATCTGCACTTTGATTTCTTCTCCAGCGTTTTCTTCAGGTGTTGATTGTTGATTCGTTGGTTCGTGTTCTGTTCCCTCGCTGATTGTGCGACGCCGGACTCGATGATTGCAACAACAAATGGGAAATGTTCAAATGATGTTTCTGTATTTAAGAAAACAGAAGAGTTCACTTCCCTCTCAGTTCTGAGGCTGAAGTTAAAACTCTCAGTAATCAACAAAAAGAATTGTTAAAGACACAAATCTATTTCCATCCGCTCCAATTTTATGGATTGAAGGAATTCGTGAAGGTTGTTTCTGTGATTGGCTGAATTAAGGTTCACTTTAGTTTAAATGATTTAAACATAAGTACGGTGGCCCTGAGGGGGAAAACTCAAAAGAGTTTCAGAGAATTGATTGACATTCTCTAGAAATCAGTGTTTTCAGATTTGTTATTGAGAAACGTTTGCTCTAGATCTAAAACAATTAACAGCTTCTACGAGTTTACGGCAATATTATCTCACAATGTACAAAGAGAAGTTAAATATTAAATGTTAAGATAAAGCCTTTTTTATCTCAAGGGCAGGACCTCCTTGTTCGTCCTCTTTCCTCTGGAACACACAGATCACTTCTCTCCTGTGTTTCTCTCTCTCTCCACTCTCTCACTCTTTCCTTCCTGATATCTGCAGTCGCTCTGTCTCTTCCACTTCTGTCCCTCATTTCTCAGTTTCTTCCTTTTGTGTATTTACCCTGTTATTCTTTTCTTTTTTTTGAACTCCATCCCGTCCCTGAGAGACTCCGGCATGACCGATTGGCACTTACCATAAAAAATTGTTGTTCTAAATAGTCCCAGACTCCCAAACAACCCAGCGGCGTGCATACAAATGAATGTGGAATGTGCTTGAGAGAAGACGGACAGTTGCAGCTGAGCACCTATAACGGCGCGGTGGATGAGCGTGTTGAGCCGTAAATACCACAGATGTTTACGGGAAACCGTCTTTCAAGTGCAGACAGAAGTCAAAGCCGCCATCAGTCAGTCGGCTCGTGACCCGACGGTCGAGGAGATTATTGAAAACCGGGTTTTATCCCGAATGAAATTACACTTTACATGAAAAATACCCCAAAAAAACGCAGACAAGAGAATCGGCCGTTACGAGGCTGAGTTATTCTGAGCTCCACAGAAACGTGCGGTTACACAACATGGCGTCCCAGTGACCTTGCTCCGACAATGAGCTGCCGGCACGACTCTGTGATCCAGAGCAACGGTAGAAACCTTCATCATCTGGACGACATTCTCTCTCAATGCCTCAAATATGATTACAAATCACTGAACCCACATTGACGTGTTTAAACTCTGGCTAATGTGAGGTTTTATTATTAATACACGATGTTTCTGTACTACGCTGCTGGCTGGGCAACATGGATTTCTATGAATAAGCAAAGTTAGCAGACAAATCCTCACACTTGGTTTCCGATCCCACGTCGAGAGGCGTCCGAACCTTCGACCCGGCGTCGTCCAATGGTTCAAAATAAGAAGACGCTCACCCTGGGTGGTCAAATCTACGACTCCAGTATCTCACCTTCCTCTAAAGACGTCTTGGGATCCCGAAGGACACTCGTCACGAAACACTGAAAGGATTATCTTTCTTTCTTCCATTGTTCTTTCCCAGCTTTGGTTTGTGTTCCTCTGTTTTGACGAGCGCCATGTTCCGTCTGTCGGGCTGTGAGTTCCTCCTCCCGGCTGCCGCGGCGCCGCAGGTTCAGTCGGTTTCTTTATCTGTTGCCACTTGTGCCACAAAGCGAAGGACCCTCGTCTCTGTGAAGCACTTTGGGTAAAAGGGCTCTTGAAAAATAAATGAAATGAGTTTCCGTGCAGCCGGCGCAGGGAAGGTAGATGCTGGTGGATAGTTGCTGAGTTTCAGCTCATTCTTCTGTTTATGAATCGAGGACCATTTTAATTATAAAAGTATTTTCATAACGTGACTGGTGACGGCAGGAGGCTGGAGGCGGAGCTTCTACATTCCAGCAGTGGAGCTCAGAGTCAACGCAAAACAATCAATTCATTATTTACAGTTCACGACTTCACACGAGATGTTCCCAGACCTGCACTTTCCAGAGGTTCTGTGTGTGAGAACCAATGTCCGAGTCAGTGTCTCTGGACATGTTCTGGATCTTCTCCTGCAGCCTCCTGGTAAAATATCTGTAAACTGTTGTTGTGAACGAGTCGGACCCGAAAGGTTTAGTCAGATAATGAGCAGTTACCAGAAGAACCCTGGTCCGCTGCGTCCGTCATCAACAGGTCGAGCTGGTATCCGCCTCGGCTGTTGATGGTTTCACTGGTTTTATCTGGACAACAGGGACCTGCAGAGTTTGATTTCAGGCTGAAGCCAGAAGAAGTGGCTGTACAATGATCCTCTGCTGACGCCCAACACCAGTTTCAGTGGAGGAGTTGTTTTCTGAAAGTTCAGACGTCTCGGTGAAATACAGATGATTGATTAACTGTTGAAACAAGAAGAGAAAAACTTTGTTCAAGTTTGAAACGTCTTTAAGATCATGGTTAAATTGACCCGACCTACGACGACACATCCAGGAACCAACCAGGATCCTTGTGCTAGAACGACCTTCCCCTTTTTGCTGTTGCAGTTAATTAAATGAAACACATTAAATATTTAGAAATATGCACCATGTGAGCACAAGATGCACTTAAGTAATTAAGGTCGTAAAACAAGATGTTTTTGTACAGGAGAGGATTTCATGCAGAGCTGCAATAAATAATGCAGAACACGTCTTAGTAAAAATTTAGTGACGTAAATCAAATTAGTGGATGTTAATCAAATCACCAAGAAACACGAGGTAAACTTTTTAAACACGGGGGGGGGGGCAGTTACCTTTTTCATGAGGTTGGTAAAGAACAGAAAGATGGAAACTTGTTACGAACCTTAGTAAACAAGTTCCCAATATGTTAATAAGAATAAATTATATCTAGGAAGAAACAATATCTACATCTTATGACTTTCAATGCACTTCACTTGCATTTTTCACATTTACTTACAAACTTTCCTTATGAGGTTTAAATGAATGTCTGTGTTGATATTCCTATCCTCCACTTGTTGCTCGATGAACTCAGTCTCTTTACTCCGAGCACACGAGCTGTTTTCCTGGACTCCAGCGGTTTGGCCCTGTGTCACGTAAACGCTCCAGCGTCCCACTTCAACACGACTCGAGCTACATCCTGGGAAAGAGCTGCTGGCTCACAGGAAGAAGAAGTGGCTGCTCCGCTGCCTCCCCCCCCCGCCCCCCGTCACTCCAGTGTTTCATTGGTATTACACAGGGATTGACGGTGATCCAGAAAAATATCAGAACCCTGATTCTGGCTTAGCTGCGCGTCCGTTGGCTGGATCTCTCTGCCTATCGGACGAGTCCGTGGGGGATTTCTCAGAGGAAGCTTGTGGATTTTCCGTGGCTCAACAAGATGGCACAGACAACTTCTCCTTCCAAAAGCACAGTAAATAAATATTAATCTCACAGCCTAAGGCAGAGTTCTGGAGACGGATCCTTGGAAGCACGACTGTGGTGTTTGCTGTGGGCTTCTCTACTTCTTCTGAGCTCCGCGGGGGGGGGGGGGGGGGGGGGGGGGGTTCTGCCAACCGAAAACAAACTGTCAGCCTCTAAAGCCCGGGTTCTGTTTATCCATGAAGCCACATTGAAGAATAAAGAGTATTTGCAAATTAGGTTTCCTGTCAATATTGCAGGAAAAAGAAGAAAGAAGCAAAGTTCTAGAAATCATCATTTCAAAGTGTTCATGCTGAACTTCTTCAAAACGCTTTGACCTCAGCTGTGTAAACTCTAAACTCACTGTTGTGGGAAAGTCGTGGTTTGGTTTGGGCCCCGAACTATTCGGTGCGTCCTTGAGTTTAGAGAATAGGAGACATTTGTTTTTATTGTTGTTGTTGAGTAACTTGAGAAGAAGAAGCCGCGACTCGTGGGTTCGAATGAATTCAGTTCAAACATCTGGAGGCTGAACATTCAACTTCTCACACACTGTCAAACAAGCAACGCTGCTGAGGGCGAACAACCGAGCTTCAGTTAGCATCAGATAGCATCAGATAGCATCAGATAGCATCAGATAGCATCAGATAGCATCAGTTAGCATCAGATAGCATCAGTTAGCATCAGTTAGCATCAGATAGCATCAGTTAGCATCAGATAGCATCAGATAGCATCAGTTAGCATCAGATAGCATCAATTAGCATTAGATTAGTTGGAACATTTGTGTAACGTGTATTGAAAACAGTTTCCTTCCATCGCTGGAAACAGGAAGTAAAAGAAAGACGTGTGATACTAAACTTTCCAAGCTGCTGATGCTAACATGTACTTTAATATCAGGGCCTGTTAATGTTCCTGTTTTAAATTTAGTTCAATTCAATGAGTTATGTGTTTTTTTTTAGCTTTTGCCTCCTGTGTAAAGAAAAATGTAAGAAAATCTGTATCTTGTATTTATCTATAAACTTAATTGTACGTGAACATAAATTATCTGTGAAAAGTTCTCCAACAGAAAAACGCTCTGCAAATAAAGTTCTGGTTGTTATTATTCAGCAGCATTAGTTCCCCCCCCCGGGGCTCCGTCCACCGCCGAGCGTATGAGTGTTTATGGTTCACGACACAATTATGATTAAGCTGTTAGCCTCTCGTAGCGGAGGAGGAGGGGGGAGGGGTGAGGGAGGGGGGGGGGAGATAAAGAGAGACGGCGAGAGGAGAGAAAGAGAGAGAGGGAGCGAGCAAGGGAAGGAGACAGGCAATTTAGCATCAGTGTCTCTCTCCCGGGATGAGGGCGAGCGGCGCGGCGCTGACCTGTCGCCGTGTCGGGTCTGATCTAAGAGGACGCTCGACATCTCTCACACAGACATTCACTCTTCTTCTGTTTCCTCCTCCCACACAGGTCTCCTCTCGCCAGCTTCCATTACGGCAGCACTCGAGGTTTAGCTTTTCTTTTTAATTTCCTCTCGAGCGATGACAGATAACTGCATCACTTAATGAGGCCGATGGGCGGACTGATTGATTTAAGTGTGTTTTCTCACACGGTGCCCGGCCGTGTGTTTTCTAGCAGACGCTAAACGGAAGGAGTCGAGCGACGGAACGTGATGAACGGTTCCGTGGATTCACAGAGAAAAACCCATTTACATGAGAGGAATGAGCTGTGACGCTTCTCGTGCTTTTACTCTGTACTTCACAGAAACTAAAGTCTATTAAAAAGCCATTAAGCACTTCACTAACTCAACGCGAGTAACTTCCGGAGTGACGGGCGCGCGATGGTTCAGCGGTTTGGACCACGGCCCTCTGGGATAAAGCACGGGACTCGTACTCGTGTGTCAAATATCGTGGACGTCCCGCTATCGCTGTTTTCCGGTTAGGAATTAATTTGCCGTTCCGACCACAGCGGTGAACGAGGCCACATAGTGATTCAGTTCCTTTAATTAAATACTTCCGCCCGGAAGGTTGTGTTCACCTCCGTCCGTTAGTTTGTCAGCAGGATGACGCAACAACTAGATTCTACAGTTCACCATCAAATCACCTGACTGACGTGAAGTATTACTGGATAATCTATTGTAGGTAATTGGGAAGAGTTTATAGTTATAGAAAAAGCTAATTGGTAATTAACCATTGGACAATTGAAAGGGGAGGCGCCCCCTAGAGGCCGTTGTCAACAAGTCCATCCTTGAAACTTGATGGAACGTGGGCCTGAAACGAACTTGACATTGATCCGTGAAGTGTTTTGTCATTTTCTCTGATTTCTCAGGGAATAACTCAAGGATCATAATGAAGAAAATCTGGCATATTTAGAAATCTGATGTCTATGAGTGTGTTGTAGTTTGATTAATAATTGAAGTGACAGTTGGGCCTTCGGGCCGTATGAGGGGGTTTGCCTTGAGTCGCCTGTAACTGCAGCTGTCGTCTCCCGAACTTCAGAAACATCAGAAACCTGCTGGAACTTTTACATCCAAAGAGAAACTGTGTGAATTTACATTTCTGTAAATGTGACAGATCATATTTAGGAAACGTGGAAGCCTCTTTACGCTGGAAAGGAGCGATCGCTTCCATATCTCACCGCGTCCGTGTCCAGATTCTGCCGTCGCTTCCTGTTTCCACCCCCTCATTCCTCAGCTCCCTTCATACGACACCCCCCCACCATCCTTGTCCTTAATTCTTAAACCCTCTTCATCTCTCCTGCCTCTCCGAGTAAGCTCTGGAGGGTTTTGTCCTCTGCCTGGTTGAAGTCCAACGCCTCTTAGTCACCGCAGGGTGCCGATCCAGGCTCGCAGCTCAGCGCTGTCACCCCCCCGTCGTCTCTCCGGCTGAGAGGGATGTGTTCAGGTGTGTTTCTCTCTGCGGCGCCGCGATGACGTCCGCTCTGGTCCCGCTCTCCCTTTAAATCCAGTCATGATTGAACCTTTTTAACTCGATAATAAAGTCGTGCAAACAGAGGAGCAGTTCGCTCCGGTGACATTAAAGATTAAGTCAATTATGCTAGCTAAGCATCGCCTCAGGGTTTACAGGCTTAGCACGGAAAGGTAGATGTGTGATGAGGATCCAGACGCTGGTCCCACCTTGTTCTGATAATATTTATTTAATGTTTATACAGTTTTAATTTGAGTTGGGGGAGGTAGTGATGTGGAAGTATGTGTGTTCGTACATTTCTTAACACGGAGCCCGGGAAGAGAAGCTGTTGCATCATAACCGCTGATGGGAGTCTGAAATATTAAAAGCGTGTGGCAATAAAACAGTAACCGGGAAAGGAACTACAAGACCTGAGTGCATATATGCATTAATAAAAATAAATGAGAAAGTGGAATGTCACTCAGTAGAGCTCATGTCTGCACCGAGGCCCAGTTGTCCCCTTAAATTCAATCAGGCTGCACCACATCACAAACACTCGTGGAAATCACTTCTCTGAATGTGTCGTCTCGATCCAGGAACTGTTCTCTGAGAAATTGGTCTCGGAAAGTTTGAGATTGTGAAAATTCCTGAATCTACACTAACATTAGATTAGTTTATTCCACCAGGTTTAGTGGAAATACGTTGAGGAGCTTCCGTGTAATAGAACCAGGTCCTTGTGCGTCTCAGAGCTCTTGTGTGTGAGTGGATCTCGAACGCAGCCTCAGTGCGTTCACACCTGAACTCGGAGCTGAACAGAAACTAAACAAGGAATCAATCCAGACGTTAGAGAAACAAACAAAGTGACACTTGAGTTGCACTAACCCAGAATTCTTCTTTATGATAAAACATCTGAGATATCAGAAGCTCCCCCTGTCTCCAGTTCCCTCCTCGACTCAACTGTGAAGTGACAAAGCTGCTTTCCATCGCTGCCGTGACCCGATGCCGCTCGTCTCTGTGAATCTGGAGCTGGGATCCCGTCACACAGGCTCCGACAGACATCCTCATCACGAGCTCAGCAATATGCTGTTGACGAGCATGTTGAACTGTTTACACAAACAGAGAGAAAACCACTGAGATTCCTCGTTTTCAGTTCAATCTCTGAGAAGCAGCGTCGTCGGATCCGGAGCAGATTCATTAACGTGTTTGCTGTGATTCTTTGACCTTTCCAGTGTCTGTGAGCGTGAACTGCACACGTCTCGTCTGTAATGGGCCAGAAAGCAGCTGCCGGGCGCGTGGCCCCGGTGTTAATGAGGAGGAGAGCCGCCGCCGCCGCCGTTCGGAATAACACTCGAATAACTCTTTATTTACAGAGAACGATAAACACACCAGTGTTTATCTCAGTGACTCCGGTGCAGGAACAATAAAGTTTAATTTAATCTGTGTCCATCAAACAGGAGAATCACGGTTCCACAGCATAATAAGAGTAAACCCTCGTGTCGAGCCAGACGGATATGGATCAGAAACTAATGGGCAGAGGTGAGACGTCACCTCCAGTGTTTAGTATCATTTTAATGAGCTTTTTCAGCTTGTAATATTCTCAAAGTAATCTATGTGCCTCTAGGCTTTTATTTTTGTAAACTATACTTTTTTAGGTAAATGCTAATTAAGCGTACAACTTCTTCTGAGTTCGGTTTATTGGCAGGTGGCAACTGACGTCAAGGTTCATTACCATCATCTGCTGTGTCTCCTAATACCCTGTGTGATAAACCTCCTCTTCCTCCTCTTCCTCCTCTTCCTCCTCTTCCTCTACTCGGGGGTGCACCAGCATTATTATTAATTGTGAGGTTGCATGCTGTAGTCATGGTTCTGGGGCAGGATCAGCAAAGCAGGAACGAAGAGAAAGGACTGAAGAACAAAGAAAAGCTCAAAGTGATAAACGATGAAACACAAGTTAACCAATCGACTGAATCACGTGATTTGAAAGGATTCAAAACCGAAAGCACTAAAATCAACAGTTCCTTGCTTTAAATAAAGATCACAAGGTCGACGTAGTTACAGAAGCTTTAAATCAAAACGTGAGTTGAGTGTTTTCATGTGCATCTTTGATGAGACGTTGCCGACTCACGATGTTGAGACAGACGTGTTGGGTTTCGTGAGGAGGCTGTGTTTTCATCAGCGTTTCGTCAGATTCCAGCGGCCGGCGCTGCATCGCTGCTCCTCTCTGTTGTTTCTGCTGCTCCGAGTTATGAAGAGGACCAAATAAAAGCGTGCTTCAGCCGCACAGTGAGAACAGGGAGAGCTGCTGCGAGGGCTCTCCAGGCGAGGGAGCGGGGCACTTAACAGCGACAGACGGGCGGTGGGGAGCAATTCAGGACAGTGGCCACTGGATTTCTTCAGTGCTGCTTAATGGCTGCGGTGGGAGCTCGGTGCATTAGAGAAAAAAACCAATACACACGAAGACGGGACAGAGGAACACAAACAGGGGCTGCGAATGGAGGATGTTCACATTACAACCATTCAGAGACGAGCTAACGGCCGAGCGCGTGCAGCAGCTAATGGAGATTATGTTCAATCAGCCCCAACCAGAAGAAGTCAGGGAGATGTTCACTCACATCTCTCCACATGCCTGTTTACCCACAAACTGCACCGGCCATTAAAGGGCCCCTGGCTGTCGGCCATCTTGTGTACTCATACATTTGGAAGTCGTAGGACTCGCGGTAATGGCGTATCCATTGGCAGTAGCCGCCGGGTCCTGGTACCGATCCACATGTTGTCTATAAACGTGCTAATGGGGAGCTGCCTGGCTATTTGGCAGCGGGAATAACCAATAACATTTTGTAAAAGCTCATTTCTCTCTCTAATCAGAGACAGACTTTGTTTTTGGAGCGGCTGCTTTTCTTCGGGCTCTCGGTGAATAGTTGGCTGAACAGAAGCAGCAGCGGAGGGGAAGGACTCAGAGGCCAATGATTTGATTTGCCTCCAATTTGCCACTTTTCCTCATCCCTTCTTCTCAATTTAGCTTTCCACACCCACACACACCCACACACACACACACACACACACACACACACACACACACACACACACACACACACACACCTCTTATGAGAGTGGCCATTATTTAGCCGTCAGTCGCTTGTGTGCATGAGCGGTGGCCGAGGAAGAGGAGTTATATTTCACGACTACACAACATTTATCTGATTTGTGAGGCACTCTGTGAAGGGGGTGGGGGGGGGGGTGGGGGGGGGAGGATCCATAATCCATAAGACACTATATGTGAAGGATTAAAAACACACAATCGAACAATGACTACATTTATAAATCTTTTAAAACTATTTTCAAGTTGTTTTTGTTGTTTGGATTTTTTATTATAGTACGAGTTAATACTTAAGATTGTATTGATATTTTCTGTTGCATATTAAGTTGTGTGACAGTATCTTAGATTTAACTCTTATATAACGATATTTTATCATAACTCAAAGGTAATTTCATACATTTGTTAATATGTGTGTTTACCTGCCCGTGTTTACTCAAACTGAAATTTAAACTAATTATAATTATAAGATTTTCCATAAAGTGACAATAGCAGATAATAGCCATGTAATTAAATAAGAATAATTGTATTTAGACTTTTAACCTCACTTCACGTTATTCGGTGCTTTTCTCCATCTCACGACTTTAATGTTGCACGACTTCTTCACATTTTCTCGACGCCGCCGGCTTAGCGAATTTTCCCGACATGATCTGTTTCATTTTGAAGTTGCAGTTTTCATATCGGTTCGGGGGGGTCAGTTATCTGAGGCTGTCACCGCACACGAAAGAAGAAGGAAAAACAAATCTACAGAGAGGAAATGGAAAACCTGCCTGTCAGAGTCTGAATCTTTTTCATAATCAAGCTTCTCGGTGTAAACAAATGTCAGAGCAGCTCTGTCAGCTGAACCGGATCCTGTGATTGGACGAGGCCGGGGTCGGAACGCGGCGTGTCGGCCGTGAACCACGACCACATTCAGGACGCTCTGTTCGGGCAGGTGGTGGTGAGACGGCGAGCGTGATGCAGGATCAGGGACGTTACTCATCCTCTCTGTGAGCGTCCGTCCCACTCACCAGTGATTATAAAAACAACCGTAAATGACCAGGGCGACTGACGGCTCCTCAAAGTGAAGCCACAGTGGGGGGGGGGGGGGGGGAAACCCCCCTCCTCCATCAGAGTTTGTCAAAGATGGTTTCTGTCATTTCACTGATGTTTGTTTTTGTTTGTTTGGTTTTAATTTGTTATTCGACGATATAAAAACAGGCTGACACATCGTGATTGACAGCTGAGACTGCCTCCTGATTGGTCGAGAATATATAATGACAGGACCTGTGACTCTCAGCTGTCAATCACGACGTCTCAGCCCGATTTAATATCGTCAAATAACTAATTAAAACCAAACGTAATAGCTTAATGTCTTAAAAACCTCCTAAAATGAAAGACACCAAACTCAGATGTTTTTAGTTTGGATGTGGAGGAGGCGGGGTTTATGAACTTGACTGCAGCAAGCCACCAGGGGGCGATCAAGATGATTCTGTCATGTCGTCCATCTTTATTCACAATGTCAAATGGATAGTTTTGTTAATGTGCCGTGTGTTGCGCTCCCAGGGCCTCCGTGCATCTGTCAGCTGATTGGTCGAGGCAAAGTGAACCAACACACGTCGCGGTGACATCACAGGTTTACAGGTTGCAGGCGACAGCAGTTCAGTCCCTCTCTTTGAGTTCTGGCTGTTTCACTGTGTATTCAGTCCGTTGCTGCTGATCTGAGATCCGTGATGCAGCTGCAGAGCCTCGGTACAGAGAGCGAGGATCAGACACGTGACACACGCGCGAGCATTGGAACAAATAACACGCCATAAACATTCCTCACACATCCTCCACTACAAGACGGCTGAGCCCCCCCGACTAGCCACTCAGCTGCGGCACAATGAAACACAGCTTAGTTAGCAATCACATTGATTGATTGCCCCATAAGTGGTCCATAACTCTATTATACCCCCTCTGCCCCATTGATCTGCTGATAGTGCCGATTAATGATGATTCTAATTGTCTGGCCGTGAAGACGAGGAGGCTTTGTTCGCTTCCCGCCATAATAACGGCCTAATAACTCTGTGGAAAAATACAATTTACTGTCCCGTGCACGTCGGACCACCAGAGCCAATCGCTGTTGACAAGCGCGCACACACACACACACACACACAGACACACACGGACACACACAGATTACACACTAACTGAAACAAATGGTGCGACAGAGGGTGAGGAGCTGCAGGGGAGACTCAGTCAGCAGAAACATGGAGATGTCCTCGTCTGTGTTTGGATTTTCATTTGTGTTTGACGGGAGATGAAGAGGAAACATCAGGTTCCGGGCTGATGGAGGAGAGGGGAGTCGGAGCGGTGAGCGTAAACAACGGGGCTGTGATTGTTTTTCTCCTGAGACACTTTTAAACAATGTTTTCCTAAAAGTCTGAGACGGAGCGAGAAATGAACGGCGTCTTTTCCAGAGTTTGTGTTGGAAGTTTAAAGTTGTTAAGGCGGTTTCTTGTGTTTCTGGTTTTCAGGCTGTGACAGAATCTCCTTTAAACTCTTAATCGTGTCTTGATTCATCCTGAGATATTTGTTTCCTTCCAGTTCACGTCCACTCGCTCTCTGAGAATCTTCCTGCTGAATTCTCACATGGACATCTTCCAGAAACTTGACTTGGCGGCTTCTAAGAAAAGCATCCCTTACATATTCTTTCCTTTATTTGTTGTTAATTAATCAATAAATGTAAAAGTTTCCCGTCATCTGTCATTTCGAATCTGTGCAAACACCTCAAACATGAGATGCTAAAACTTTCCGTCGTGTTCCTTCTGTTTTTCTAGACTCTGTGATTTCCTCCGCTCTCAATCTCTCAGCCCTTCGCTGATTGTTTCCCGTCGCTAACCCCCTGCTCGCTCATGCAGCGACAGCGAGATAAGGAGATGTGTATGCTGCAGGTCGTCATTTTAAATGGAAACCTGCTGTACAAGGGCACAGTAGCATTAAAGGTGCAAAGACCCAAAGCCGCGATAAGCAGGGCCGACAACTGTGGAAAGTCCTGAAGCCTTGAAAACCTAATCGTCTAATTTAAATAAGAATGCGTTTGTCACAAAGAAACAGGATTTTGTTTCTTTGACAAAGCTCAACAACAACGAATGATGCATATTTACACACACACCACACGCACACACACACACCACACACACACACACACACTGAAACCAGGTCACAGCACATTGCTCATCTGTTCAGGATTGATTTCCTTTGCATCTCCGTCAAAACGCGTCATTGTTAAAACCACCTGGATGTAAATCTGCGTCGTCAGAACTTCGTGACAAAGCAAAACCGAGCATGTTGGTGAACGTGGTGGATCCTCGTGAGAGAGGACGTGTGACGGGGACGTGAGGTGTGGAGAGCCAGGTGAAGAGGTGGTTTCGGAAACTGCTAGCCGGTCCTGTGAGAGCTTGTGATTCATGTGTGATCCATCTTCCGTGAGGGATCCCAAATACACCAACCCTCCCACCACTCCCCCCCCCCCCCCCCCCCCCCCCGCCAACTCCACCTCCGACCACCTCTTTATCACACGCTTCGAGTCTTTGTTAGAAACACATCTCTTCTCTTTAGCCCTCTTTTCAAGTTCAGAACCTTTTTACCCGAGCAAATTATTATCATGTAAATCTGTTCCTCTGCTTTGAATAATTGTTTCAAAAAATAACGAAATCTAATAGAAGTGAAGCAGCGCTGGCTTCGTGCCCCGCAGCTGAAGCAGCCGCAGCTGAAGGGAACACATGCCCCGGGTCGCACAGTCAGAACCGGTTCTGTGCATCGTCTGTGCAAACGTGTCCGATAGATCAAGCCAGTAACCTCCAGAGGTTTCCCTGGAGCCACAATCCTAACGCTGCTCTTCTCTCTGTGTCCCCCAGATGACCCAGGAACAGTGCTCTCATAGGAACAATGTCCAGAGTTCAGAGAAACCACAAGTGTACAAAGTGGGAATATACGGCTGGAGGAAACGCTGCCTTTACTTCTTCGTCCTGCTGCTGATGATCCTGATCCTCATCAACTTGGCGCTGACTATCTGGATCCTCAAGGTCATGAACTTCACCATAGTAAGTCTGCTGCTGGAGTCACGGTGTCATCAAAGTGTCATTGTGTGTTGTTGTGTTGCAGGAATACGTGTGTGTGGCTGATGTTTTTCACACTGACGTCATGTTTGTTTCTCCTCGTGTGGGAGTTGGTTTCCGGCTGATGTTTGGATCCATTTGTGGAAATTTGGTTCTGAATCCCGTTTGGATTTTCATACTTTGTTTATAATGGATTAGATAGATAGATAGATAGATAGATAGATAGATAAGATAGATAGATAGATAGATAGATAGATAGAGAGGATGATAGATGATAGAGAGATAGATAGATAGATAGATAGATAGATAGATAGATGTGAGATGAGGATAGATAGATAGATAGATAGATAGATAGATAGATAGATAGATAGATAGATAGATAGATAGATAGATAGAGAGATAGATAGATAGAGAGAGAGATAGAGAGAGAGATAGATAGATAGATAGATAGATAGATAGATAGATAGATAGATGATGAGATAGATGATAGATGATGATGATGAGGAGATAGATAGATAGATAGATAGATAGAGAGATAAGGATAGATAGATAGATAGTAGAGATAGATAGATAGATGAGATAGATAGATAGGGTAGATAGATAGATAGTAGAAGAGAGATAGATAGATAGATAGATAGATAGATATAGATAGATAGATAGATAGATAGAGAGAAGATGATAGATAGATAGATGATAGATAGAGATGGATGATGATAGATAGATAGATGGATGATAGATGATGGATGATGAGAGAGGATGATGATAGATAGATAGGGTAGATGGAGATGATGATGATAGATAGATGGAGATAGGATGATGGATGGATAGATAGATAGATAGATAGATAGATAGTAGAAGAATAGATAGATAGATAGATAGTAGATAGATAGATAGTAGATAGAGAGAGGATGATAGATGATAGAGAGATGATAGATGAGATAGATGATGATGATGGATGATGATGATGATAGATAGATAGATGATGATGATAGAGAGATAGATGATGATGAGAGATAGATAGATAGATAGATAGATGATGATGATAGATGATGAGATGAGATGATAGATAGGGTAGATGATAGATAGATAGATAGATAGATAGATAGATAGATAGATAGATAGATAGATAGATGATAGGTAGAGAAGAGATGAGAGGAGATGATGATGATGATGGATGGATGATAGATATGGATGATGATGGATGATGGATGATGATGGATGATGATAGATGGAGATGATGATGATGAGGATAGAGAGATAGGATGTAGATAGATAGATAGTAGAAGAGAGAGAGAGAGAGAGAGAGAGAGAGAGAGAGAGATAGATAGATAGATAGATAGATAGATAGATAGATAGATAGATAGATAGATAGATAGATAGATGTACTTCATTGATCCCAAATCAGGAGATGATTGTGTTACAGCAGCGTGAGGCCTTGCACAAAGAGCGAAGTAGGAATCGGAGAAAGCAATAATCCTTGAGGGAGACACAAAGTGCATCGGGTTCGGTTCCAGACAGAAACATGCTACCTGAGCCGCGCTCTGTTCTTTACAACGTCCACTGAAGCGTTTCACCTCCTCCGGCCCGACGTGTCACAGAGGAGCAGGAGGAGCAGGTTCACTGTGTCTCTCCTCGTGTCGACACACGTCGGGGGGGTTTGTTCTGCTCAAAGATCGAATGAACTAAACTACAAACTAGATGTAGTGAGCTGCAGTTATAAGATGAATTTGACAAGTCGTGTTCAGGGTCAATCAGAACATCTGGACAATGACGACGTGTTTTTAATTCCTTATTTTAAATTGTTTATCTTTTGCAACGATAAGAGCAGAAATATGCTTTTTCTAATTGTTCTTAAATCTTGTTTGACGACAGGGGAATCATCATGACTTTGTGGAGAAGCAACATGTTGAGAAGGTTCCTGATGATCGATGCATGTAGTTGTATTAAAGTGCATTTGATCCGTGTGTCTCCTGGAGGTTTGTGGCGATGCAGTCGTCCATCGTCGTGTTTCACATCTCGTGCTTCACGCATCTGGCCCCAGGGTGTGTGAGACTTTATGAACTGGTGGATTCAGTCGGTTTAATCAGACAATTAATGAGCAATAAACCAGCAAAACAGACATTTACCTTCATAAAGTTAACACACGGACGGTTGCATGAAAGATGAACATGTCCTCTGCAGTTCTGCCTCCAACATTACTCTCACTCTTCCTCCTGCAGCGGCCGGCCTCACGTCTGCCTCCGCTCAGTAATCCACTGTGTCTGTGATGAGTCAGATGCAACACACACGCACATAGAAACAGGAGCACGTGGCGGCTGCTGTGAATAATACATGAGGTCTGCTTCACATCGAGGCTTTAATATGAGATCTACATAAATCAGAGAGCGCTTTCTCAGATGCTGAGCCGTATGTCCTGACAGAGCGCCGCGCTCGCAGCGTTCTAATGTTTCTAATGCGTCTGCCTGCAGACTGTGGGAGAGGAAAAGTGTTTGGTGCATGTGTTTGAAAAGGAAGTAAGAGAAATCAGAGCCGACGAGGAGAGGACGCACCTCCTTCCTCCTCCGGGTCCGCCCACGTCCACGGGCTTGTTTGAGCGACTCAGTGATACAGATCATTCCTCCTCATGTTGGTTCCCGGACTTTTCCTCCTCCTGTCAGTTTGTCAAACATGTTGGTTCATGAGCTGAAAGTCATTCTCCGCCAAAACATGAATTTATAAAACACTTTTCACAGAACAGATGTGTAGGAGAGGGACGAGCAGATCCGAACTTGTGAATGAAAGAAACTTATTATGTAACGTTTTGGTCCCAGACCTTCATCAAGAAAACAGTTTGTGGGTTTTAATCGCAAGTGAAACTGCAGAAATGTATTTATATGAAATAGGGTTAGGGTTAACAATGATGTTTGTGACACAGCCGGTTTGTGACTCCACCTGGTTGGACAGCAGGTATACTAATGTATGTGGTCGACTACCCCCCCCCCCCCCCCCCCCTCATCTACAACAACACGTCTACATAACGTTGCAGTTTGCACTACTGGTCCAAAGTGAATAGAATTCCCATTAAATTAAGACAAAGGGTTTAAATGGTTCTGTTTAGGATCAAGCTTGATTCAGAACCACCACCCACTGGAGGTTTCCTCCCTCTGTGGCGTTCGCGCTGCATCGTCTTCGTGAGTCTGAGCCCGAGGAGTCGAACCGTCTCCGAGCAGCAGCAGCTTCATCTGCATCGTCTTCGTGAGTCTGAGCCCGAGGAGTCGAACGTCTCCGAGCAGCAGCAGCTTCGTCTGAAGCGTCTTCGGAGAGTTTCCAGCAGCGGTGAAGTGAGTCTGTGGATTTAACGTGTGAGAGATCTGCAGCGTCAGTCAGCTGAGTGTGTGTGTGTGACTGTTAATGTCAGGTGTGTGTGTGTGTGTGTGTGTGTGTGTGTGTGTGTGTGTGTGTGTGTGTGTGTGTGTGTGTGCAGCTCATACACATGCCCCCCCCCCCGTCATGTTAAATAGACTTGCCCCTGCAGAGTTGGCAGTGGGCTGGTTTCCTCAGATTGATGCAGATTAAAGCGGCTGCACCTCGTGTACATGTCGCTCCACAGTCGCCGCGGTAATGAGTAAAACGGGAGAGTGATGCATTAACCACCGCCCCCCCCCCCCTCCGGGTCCTTCCACTCCAGTGAACCAGGCACCAGGCCTGTTTGCCAGTTTAAAAAGAGGCTCCCTGCCGGGAGGAAGGAGCTGAGGGAGAGAGTAGTCGTCGTTCCTCCTGATTAGCTGAACTTCTGCTGCCCTGAACCTGAACCTGCAGCTGAACAGGAGAAGGAGTCAGAGCTAACATCACCTCACTCATGTGTTCCCTTAACAAACTTCATTACATTTATTGATTCAGTCAGTGGGGGGGGGGGGGTCACTGCGTCCACACGTAGAACAGGTGTAGTTCTGTTTGAATCAATAAGGTGGCGTCAACGCTCCCGTGTTATTGCGTTTAACACGGCATTAAACACGGCCTCAGGCATATCTTTACACGTCAGATCTATTTTTTTGAACGTGTCTTAACTTGTGTTTTCGCTTTGGGAGTTTTTCAAAACGTGGGCGACCGACATCTCAGCACCTGAACACATCGTGTGTGCAGCTGCTGATCGGTATCTTGCCCAAGGACACTTGGGTGTGCAGATTACTGGAGCCCAGCATCAAACTACCAACCTTCTGGAGAGGATGGATGGACGTTCGGGAGACGGGAGGAGGAATGATGTGAAGACGCAAATGGAGAAAGGCTCACTTCACTTTCAGTCAATCAATTAAAACACTCCAACTGCCTCCAAGCGATTCAAACTTTAAAAGTCTACATTTGAGCAGAAGGTCAGATTCATCTCCAGAGGATATTTAAACATGTAGGAGACTTTAATCTGGACATTAATCACAGAGGCTTCACAGTGAAGGGACTGAACATCATTATGTGAAGTGATGGGAGTTAACTTTGTTACTGCAGAGCACTTGAACAGGACACACAACAACAGCAGGGACAGTGCGTCCTCTCGCTGCTGCCGGGAGGAGATTAATGACGGGGAGACAAACACACCAAACACCTTCCATCTCCTCCACCTGGGATCCCAGCGGAGCTCCTGCTGTAAGTGAGCTGAACTTTTGTGACTGCGTGAAGCGGATCCCTGCTCCTGGGAGACGGAGCCTGAGCCCACGGGTCGAGGCTGGGAGACGAGTGAGAGGATCCCCGGAGGGAAGCAGCTAAACGGGGCCTGAAGGGCCTGCAGCTCGGCCTCTCGGGGCCCGGGGGGGGGGGGTCTGACCTTCCCCTCCTCAGCCAAACTCTCCAGCAGCATCCAGACGAGTGTGTTCTGGAATCTGGCGAGGTCACGCCGAGGTCTGATTCTCAAACACTGAAGATGTGAGGCTGTAATTTGGAGCCTGGGAAGTTACATCACAGAATTAAATACTCAAAACTCTATTTCCTTGCTTCCCTCTGCAGAAATCTATCCATCCATGTTGTTTTCATTTTATTTGGTTGTGCGATTTCCTCAGCTTCTCTTTCCGACCCCCTCATAGAAACTACACTCAAAACTAACCAGGACTAAATATGGAGATGTTAAATATATCCGCAGCAATGAGTCACGTCCGAAGAACTAAAACCAGGATCAAATAAACGTCACTGGGGGTTTTGGGCCATAATTTCCAGCTCTGAGCCGGTTGAGGAATCTGTTAACAAAAAGTTAACAGGCCCGAAGTCGACGGCGGCGGCTCTTGAAGGGCGAATCTTCCACGAGTCCGAACGCGAAGCATCTCGGATCCTTTATGTGACGAGACGCAGTTTGATATCAGAGCTGAGGTCTGTTCTATAAACAGTGAGTTAGGTTACCTCCTCCTGTAATCTGAGCGAGCAGCACCACCCGTATTTATAGCTCACACGCAACGCCGCCGGTGTGTGGTCCTCGCCCGCCGGTCGGGCTGAGCTAAATGTGGCCTGTCATATAAAGAGCTGTGGAGCTTGTTGTTGTGCTGCTTTATGGGATGGAGTGATTTGGGCCGGTGCGGAGCGGTGGCAGCCGGAGAGTCTTCACTCAGCCTTAAAATGGTGTCATTTTCTATTAACCTCAGGGTGAGACGCTTTAAAGAGTCCGGGAAGCAAATTGTTAGCATTGTTTCTCTTTCTCGTTCCTGCCTCCTGCAACCTCTGTCCCACAAACTGTGATTCTATATAATAATAATACAATATACAATCACTGAAGTGCAGCAGCAGATGTTCAGAGGCAACATATTTTTTGAATGACTGAAGCGTTAAATTTATTAGCAGCTGCCGGGAACCGGGATGTGGTCGGGGTGGGGGGGGGATGGGCGGGCAGCCGAAGCACAGAACCGTCCCCCCAGAGACCAGCGCTCAGATCCACGGGTTCGGCTCTGCAAAGATCCTGTGTGTGGAGGAACTGTTTTAACGTTTCCCTGCCGTCTCATCAGAATATTAAAGAGGTTTATTAATGCTGTCGTCACGAGTCATGAATATAAGATGTGGAGGTGGAGAGTAAATATAGAAACACTCCACATGTCTCACATTTTAAACACTTCAGGTGGAAATGAACTCAGTTCAGTGACTTTATTGTCGAGTGTGCAACGAAGGGTCCCAGCGTTACGGAGATTACAACACAGACAAGTAGACATATTATAGTTTCATACATAAATAGGGTATTAAAGCTGATTAGTATATGTCAAACTGCATCTTGCAAATTAATCAGTTGAAGGCATCACTTTGCTTATTCACCCGTGTGGGGTGTTTCCTTTAAAGGATTTATATTCTGTTCATCTTCAGGTTCAGAGATTTGATATACGTGTTATTACTTTGAAAATGTTTTCATGTTCAGAAACCATCACGATCCTGTCCGTCGCTGCAGCTCCTCTCTTCAGCCTCTGTCTCAAACACTTGGTTTGAGCTCCTGTCTCTTTAAGACAGTGGCACTGTGATGTCACGTTACCTCCTGATGACATCACGATGACGAGGAGCGATGACGAGGTGTTTGAGGAGCTTCCTGTTTGTGGAGATGAGCTCCCAGACTTTTTAACTCTGCAGAACTTTTTACATTCACAATAAAACAGTGAAAAACACCACATGTCTCTTTAAGTGATGGAAACCGGGCTTTGAACCCGAAGCTGGAAACATGAGAACAAGTTGTTTGTGCTTCATCAGGTTGTTTCAGGTGTTTTTTTTCCAGATTATGAACGATGAATTTCAAGAGGCAGCAGTTTCCCAAAAAGTAGAGGTTCTGATTTTTTAACGACTTGAGTCTGATGAACATCATCAGAGCTCGGCTGTAGATTGTTGGTGGAAGTGACGAGAGGAGAAAGCAGTAATCTCCCTCTGATTGCCGCTTGTCGTCCTTCGAGCGAAGTTGATAAGCTGCTGAAAAACATCCTTGTTTTCACTGGTGGAAGGGGGGGGGGTTAAGAGGAGGGATGAAGGGGAGACGATGAAGGAGGAGAAGGAAGCAGCTGATGATGATGATGATGATGATGATGATGATGATGACTGGCTCTGCTCACTAGAAATACAACTTCAGTCTTATTGTCATGATGTAATTGGTCGACGAGAGAATTCACTTTAACTTTGTCACCAGCACGCAATGCACCCTGGGAAACGTTGGCCTCAGATGTGCAGGTTGAAATGAAAACATAACTTCCTCAACAGAATGTCTCTCAGTAGAGTGCAGCTCGCAAACGTTAAAGAAAAGGATTCATAATTATTTGGATCCTCCCCAAAATGAAAACGAGATCTTTCTTGAACCCAGGTTCCGTCCCTCCACCGAGTTTTGCGGAAATATGTTCTGTAGTTTTTGTGTAATCCTGCTGACAAACAAACAAACAAACAAACTAACTAAACTAACTAACAAACAAACAAACAAACAAACAAACAAACAACAACTAACTAACTAACTAACTAACTAACTAACTAACACTAACAAACAAACAAACAAACTAAAGGGCTGAAAACACAACTTCTTTGGCCGAGGTGAGAAAGAGAAAGACGGGAACTCAGTTAAGGTCAAAGCTCGGACAGTTTTCCTCATTCAGCTCCGTCTTCGTCCCCGGTGAATTAGTCCGAAGCGTCCAAACAACACAATCTCGCCACCAGCCGACAGAATGCAGAATCGGCTGCTGGCGACATTAAACCCTCGCTGTTGATGAGGTGGGAGTTACTGGCTCTCATTGGGGACAATTAAAGCTCGGTACCTCCAACAGCCTTTACTGAAAGGTCAACAGAGAGAGGGATGGAAGAAAGAGCCGGGGGGGGGAGGAGACGGAGGGAGAGGGAGACCATCAGCAGTCTGTTTCCACAGCTCACATTGCAATTCATTTCAGCAGAATGAAAGGAATAATGAGCGCGGGACAATCGGCGCCCGGTGCGTTTCGGAGCTGTGGAATGGAGTTACAGCCGGAGACACTAATTACATCTGAGGCAGAGTCTGTTAACTTCAGGAATCCAGCGCTCAGGGGACGACTTATAAAGCTCAACTTCAACACTTTATGGTCCCTAATGGGAAAATTAGTTTGCTGCGAGGCGTCCAACAAGACGCATAATTACAAAACATGATGAGATTCGAACGCCGGGACATACGGAGTCACACTCCGTGATCTCGCTGTCAGGGACGTTTTCCAATGTGGCTGTGAAAATATTAGATTTTGGTCCCGCTGTTAAATGCCCACAAATTAACAATCAGGGGAGGGGGGTTAATGAAACAAACAAAACGGAGAGTCGTACTTTGTACTGGTGTATATCACAGTAATTGGGCTGATGGGCCACTGCGGTAGAACAAAGTTTCACGAGTTCAGCTGAAGGATTAAATGTGAAGTTGCAGCAAGAAACAAGTTTCTAACTCTCACCGCAGTCGAGTTGTAATTCACACATTCAATCAGGAGACGGCTCAGTGGACAATCTGGTACCTGGAGGAACCGGGTGAGAATATAAACTGATGAGTAAAGTATCATGGTTGGCTGGTGGGGGGGGAGGGGGGGGGGGATTCTGTGGTTCCTCATTGATCGAACTCTCGAGTGTCATCAGCAGAAATCAGTGTCGTCTTGTGTCCTGATGACGTCGCTCGACAATCACCGCGCTCGACAGATGATTAACACGCTTTCACACCGACGACTGGGGACTCGTCAGTGAAATCACCGGCTGACGTGATTGGTCGAGGTGCTTGCGGATCTCCGTCCCTCCGTGCCACGCGATAACTCCTCCCTGCCTAACACGGCGTAAAGAGATTAAACATTACACCTTCTGCACCAGCGCATATAAATGTGAACTTTCCTGGAAGTATAATTACCGACCTGCCATAAAAGAAATCATGTCCGGACAGATTAGATTGAAACGCAGCGGGAACAAGCCACCGAGGTTTCAAACCGTCGTATAATCTGTCCAGCAGCAGCACATTATGATCAGCATAATGTCCTGAGACCAGTAATATGTTAAACAATCAGCCCACTGTTTAAATTAGAATAGGAGAGTGTGGGTAATGTTAACATGCAGCCTGCGTGGTGTGAGGATTCAGGATGTGCGCTGGGAGGGAATCGTTAATGTGAAGCTTCACGCAGTGGAAATACAAAATAAGTCATTCACGGCCACCGAATCGCAGGAAGTAACGTCCCCTGATGTGCACGAGGCTCCGTGCACAACAGTTCTGAACAAAGTGAAACAGACGGAGGAGAAATCCAGAAGGTCTGAGTCTGAGCTGCGTCACAGTGACTCACACGTCAGCGTCTGATCTCGCTGCTTCGACCAGCGACTGGGAATAAAGACGTGTTTCCACTGCGTCTCGTGCTTTTCACGTCATTCGGAGTCAGAGTCTGTGACGGAGGGGTGGAGCCAAGGTGTCGAGGTCCCACCCATACAGGCCCCCCAGCCAATCACAAGGATACAACAGTGTGATTGACAGCTAGTACCGTCCTATGAGTGCAGCTGGCAGGTGTAGGCGGGCGACTCTCAGTCAGGCTCCACCCCCCGAGCCTCCAAATATGGTCACTTCTGGTTTTAGAAAACAAGATGGCGCTGAACACGATGTGAAACTCAAGGCTCAAAGGGTTTGTACGACTTTTCCATTCCAAGGATTTGTGATATTTTCATGATCGTTTCTCCTTGTGAACCAAATCCCTTAGTTTTTTAAAAGCTGTTCAGACATGATAAATAATCGGACAACAGCATTTAGGAATAAGGATCCAGGATTAAGCCCCCACTGGCTCCAGTCCCCTGTCGTCCTCATAGGATCATGTAAATCAGCTTCATCTATCGTGATCAGGAGCCTAACATGTTCAGAGTCAAAGTTTTCCCTGACGTCCTCCTGAAAACTTTGTTCTCCGCTCTCTATCCTTTAGCTTGGCTCGTCCTGTCGGTGTTTATGACAGAGTGTGAGTTCGAGTTGTGTCCAAGTGGGTTTCATCTTCCTCCAGGTCCGAGTCCGGCAGCTGAGCCGGGTTCAGCCCGAGTTCGACATCTGAGGAGGCATCAAACCTCGTTGGGCGTTTTAAAGCTTTTCAAACACAGGAATGATTCGTCCGTCGCACTGATGGGCTCTAAAACTTTATTGGGCCTGATATCGACAGAGTTGTGATGAAAAAAGATTCTTCCATCGTCAGGACCCCGGAAGAAAAGAACAAGTTCTGCTTCAAAGGTTAACAGACAAATACTGTGTTGTACTTTGGTGTTTACGAGTTGTTTTTAGTGTCGTTATACTCACACAGACACACACACACACACACACACACACACACACACACACACACACACACACACACACACACACACACACACACACACACACACACACACAGACACACACACACACACACACAGACACACACAGACACACACAGACACACACACAGACACACACACACAGACACACACACACACACACACACACACACTGGGCTAATGAGGCATCAGGCAGCTTGTGTGAGAGATGAAATTATTGTGACCTGAAAATCATTAGTGCGACTCTGACAGACTGAAACACATAATTACTGCCGCTGCCGTGACCTTGACCAAGGTCGTCCAGCGCCGCTCCTGACGAGCTGACACGTGAACGACCACATGTGGAATCACGTCAGACTCCATTAGTCTTTCTGCGGCAGCTTGAAACCACAACCGGCTGAGGCTTCACCAACCTGCAGCCTGGTCTTCATTGGGAAGTTTCCGAGCTTCTTCGATACGAGAGAACACGAGTGGGGAGCGGTCGCTCACGACTAGAATTTTAAAAAGGTCACAAAAAAAGCTGCAACATTTAAAGTTCGTTAAAACGTTGTGTGTCGCTGAACTGAGATTCCATCACGTTGCTTTGTTTGTGGTAGAAGTTGAGAGAAGCTCACGCTGCTCACAGTCCTGAGATTCGTCATCAAGACAGAAAAGATCTGGATTCAGAGCATTTATCATATTTGACCTGAAGTCATGGACACGGACTCCAAGGACACAACTCTCAGACGGCGTCTCCTCTCGGACGCCGTGTCCTCTCTGAGGCCGTCTCCTCTCGGACGGCGTCTCCTCTCGGACGGCGTCTCCTCTCGGACGCCGTCTCCTCTCGGACGCCGTCTCCTCTCTGACGCCGTCTCCTCTCGGACGCCGTCTCCTCTCGGACGCCGTCTCCTCTCTGACGCCGTCTCCTCTCGGACGCCGTCTCCTCTCTGACGCCGTCTCCTCTCTGACGCCGTCTCCTCTCGGACGCCGTCTCCTCTCTGACGCCGTCTCCTCTCGGACGCCGTCTCCTCTCGGACGCCGTCTCCTCTCGGACGCCGTCTCCTCTCGGACGCCGTCTCCTCTCTGACGCCGTCTCCTCCCTGACGCCGTCTCCTCCCTGACGCCGTCTCCTCTCTGACGCCGTCTCCTCTCGGACGCCGTCTCCTCCCTGACACCGTCTCCTCTCGGACGCCGTCTCCTCTCGGACGCCGTCTCCTCTCGGACGCCGTCTCCTCTCGGACGCCGTCTCCTCTCGGACGCCGTCTCCTCCCTGACGCCGTCTCCTCTCGGACGCCGTCTCCTCTCTGACGCCGTCTCCTCTCGGACGCCGTCTCCTCTCGGACGCCGTCTCCTCTCGGACGCCGTCTCCTCTCGGACGCCGTCTCCTCTCTGACGCCGTCTCCCCTGACGCCGTCTCCTCTCTGACGCCGTCTCCTCTCGGACGCCGTCTCCTCCCTAACGCCGTCTCCTCTCGGACGCCGTCTCCTCTCGGACGCCGTCTCCTCTCTGACGCCGTCTCCTCTCGGACGCCGTCTCCTCCTTGACGCCGTCTCCTCTCTGACGCCGTCTCCTCTCTGACGCCGTCTCCTCCCTGACGCCGTCTCCTCTCTGACGCCGTCTCCTCTCGGACGCCGTCTCCTCCCTGACGCCGTCTCCTCTCGGACGCCGTCTCCTCTCGGACGCCGTCTCCTCTCTGACGCCGTCTCCTCTCGGACGCCGTCTCCTCCTTGACGCCGTCTCCTCTCTGACGCCGTCTCCTCTCGGACGCCGTCTCCTCCCTGACGCCGTCTCCTCTCGGACGCCGTCTCCTCTCGGACGCCGTCTCCTCTCGGACGCCGTCTCCTCTCTGACGCCGTCTCCTCTCGGACGCCGTCTCCTCTCTGACGCCGTCTCCTCTCTGACGCCGTCTCCTCTCGGACGCCGTCTCCTCTCTGACGCCGTCTCCTCTCTGACGCCGTCTCCTCTCGGACGCCGTCTCCTCTCGGACGCCGTCTCCTCTCGGACGCCGTCTCCTCTCGGACGCCGTCTCCTCTCTGACGCCGTCTCCTCCCTGACGCCGTCTCCTCTCTGACGCCGTCTCCTCTCGGACGCCGTCTCCTCCCTGACGCCGTCTCCTCTCGGACGCCGTCTCCTCTCGGACGCCGTCTCCTCCCGGACGCCGTCTCCTCTCGGACGCCGTCTCCTCTCGGACGCCGTCTCCTCTCTGACGCCGTCTCCTCTCGGACGCCGTCTCCTCCTTGACGCCGTCTCCTCTCTGACGCCGTCTCCTCTCTGACGCCGTCTCCTCTCGGACGCCGTCTCCTCCCTGACGCCGTCTCCTCCCTGACGCCGTCTCCTCCCGGACGCCGTCTCCTCCCGGACGCCGTCTCCTCCCGGACGCCGTCTCCTCCCTGACGCCGTCTCCTCCCTGACACCGTCTCCTCTCGGACGCCGTCTCCTCTCTGACGGCGTCTCCTCCCTGACACCGTCTCCTCTCGGACGCCGTCTCCTCCCTGACGCCGTCTCCTCTCGGACACCGTGTCCTCTCTGAGGCCGTCTCCTCTCGGACGCCGTCTCCTCCCGGACGCCGTGTCCTCTCCGTTACTCCACTTCAAAAGGTGCCTCTGTTTCACTGGGTTGCAGCTGTTTGGCGTTTTGCTTCCCAGGCGACGATGTGAGTTACATCAGCTTGTGAGGTTGTGTTTCAAAGAATGAGCTTTGTGCGAATCATTTTTTAGTTTGTTGATGTGAAAAAGGTTCAGTTGTGTTCGTCAACAGAAGTTAGGGAGAATTTTAGGATTCAAGCCGCTCGAGCTCCGAGGGAACAGACGAGCTCTCTGATCTCTTTCTGCAGAAACGGAAATCCATCTTCTTATTGATTAATGTTTTTGACATGAAGATGAATGGAAGTGGAGAAGGAGAAGAAGAAGAGGAGAAAATGGGAGAATTAGAAGTAGAGGGCACAAAGAAGGAAGGGAAAGGGCGAAGAGTGAAGGAGAGAGGGAGCTTAGGAAAGAGCAGAAGTGGGAAAGCAAGAGATTAGAGTCATTAAGTGAGTCTGAGGAGATTTAAAGATGAATAAAGAGCAGAGCAAAGAAGAAGGTCAGGTTCTTGAAGCCGTGTTGTGTTCCCAGATGACTCCAGCGCTCTTTACTCTTAATGGGAGATTTGTTCTTCATCTGTTTCACTTAGTTTTAGTTGTGCGTGATTTTTAAAACAGAACAACAAGAGTGTTCAGGGAACTTAAAAAAAACAGAAAACAGTTATTAGAACAGGATCAGAAAGAAAGACTCTCTGTCCCACTTCCCACATTCGGTCAAACACGGACTTTTGTTTTGAGACACTTTAATCAATAGTTTGTAAGATTGAATCACAAATGTTTTAATGTTCACAGGAATGAAAAACTTCTTTACTTCATAACTTCACGATATTTTACCCTAAACAACGGGACATCAGTGAGTCACTGTTCGTCGTCAGAGGAACTCCGAGCGAGGAACCTTCTCTCCTGATGTTGTTTCACCGTCTTTCCTTCGACCGGCTGTGCAGATCAATACCCAGTGGGACGGACGGCTGTGATGCCCGGACCAGCGGGGGACGACTGCGCCGCTCAACAGGGGGCGCCGTCAGAGGAACTGGAGTCTGGGTCGATGACAACACGTCTGAGTGGTCGGGTTCAGTCGGGAAATATATAGTTTAGAGGAAATCAGTGTGTTTCAGGGCGTCCTGCTGCGAGTGTGTCTGTCCTCTGCAGTTTGGTTTCACACAAAGTGGTTCTGAATGAGAGACGTCTGACAGCTAGGCAGTGATGGCTTCTTTCACTTCCTGTGCCCCCCCCCCCCCCCTTCCCTTCCCCTTACATGTTTACATCCACAACCTCATTACAACCGAACAGATGAATTATACCTTTATCCTTTACGTTGGATGGAGGGGGGGGGGGGGGGGGGTGGATGGATGGAGGATGTACAGTATTTATTATCCTGGAGGTCTGTGTTTGCATTTCTAGGTATTATCAGAAAAACTATGCATGCATGTATGGATGGATGGTGGTGATGGATGGATGGGTGGATGGAGAGGTGGGTGGGTGGTGTCTGGTGTTGATGGATGGATGGATGGATGGATGTATGGATGGATGGATGGTGGTGGGGGGTGGTGGTGGTGGGTGGGTGAAGGATGGATGGATGGATGGATGAATTGATGGAGTTGTTGTCTGATTGGTATTCAGAGCATGATGGATGGACAGATGGTGAACTTATCGGATGAGGATGGATGGAGGGATGGATGTATACTGGAGATCTGAAGGATGGATGGATGAGCTTTGTGTGTGCGTCCCTGATATGCGTGTGTTGATTTCCTTGTGAGTGCATGTTGGCATCGTGCACCCTTTATGAATGTGTGTGTGTGTGTGAGAGAGGAAGACAGAGTGTGTGTCTGTGTGTTGTCTCCCTCCCGTGCACCGTTGTGTGTATTCATCGCTTCCCTTCACTCAGTGAAGCCCCATAAGGTAGAGATCAAAAAGCAGAGGTGGCAGATAAATCCGACAACTTCCAGCCACACTGACGCACTTTCCCAGATAACACGGGAGAGCACACACACCCGGCGCACACACACAACTGAGGGGGAAGGGCTGCCAGAATGTTTTTCATGCATAACCTACACATTTCAGAAAATATTAAAATGAAGGTGGACTTAACTCGTTGGCACTTCAAAAGGAAAATTGAAGAGATCTGGCCGTGTGTGTATTTTCCATTCAGGAGTAAATGTGTTGCTGCAGAGCCACATGGTGAAGCAGTCCATAGGGATGATGGGGATAAATACATGAATCCATAAACAGCTGGACAACTGAATATTCCTCCACTTTCCCTCCGCCTGCTGCGACTTGTGAAGAAGGACGTCGGGATGAAGCGTCAACAAATCGTTTCTATCTGCATTCGAACCTTCACTCGTCCACAAAAGCTTATTGAAAGACGTATTTTGAGGACCAATATCCATGAGTGTGCACAAAATCCACATCTATCAGATTTAAATGTGGTTTCTTGTGGAGTCGGCTTTTTCCTCTACCTCCTACGTGTGGCTGAGAAAATGAAACGTAGCTTTAACTGTGAGGTTTGAGCACATGGGCACCGACGGGCCTCAGTGGACCTATCAGCTCGTCTCGGTCACCGTTTGTAAATTAGTTCTGACTCAGAAGTTGTGAGGTTTTAAAATCAAAAAGATTAGTTTCACATGTTTTTACGCGTCCTTGTATCGTCACTCGTCTGAACGTGACTCAGCACCGAGCTCCAGAAAGATCACAGTAGATAAACTAGTTGTTTTATTGTGATTCAATTTAGATTTTATGACTTTAAACCCTTTTATGTTTTATGTATGATGTTCATTTAGTGAATTATGATCATTTAGAGTCAAACAGACCATAAAGCACCGGGTGTACTGGGGGGGGGGGGTGGATACCACAGTGTGAATGACAGCTGGTACCGTCCAATGGGAGCAGGTGGGCGTGCAGTGGCAGTCAGTCAGGCTCCACCCCCTGCTCCTCCTAATATGGTTACTTCTGGTTTCAAAAAAACCAAGATGGCGCTGAACACAATATGAAAATGAGGCTTCAGACGTCACGGTGGGTTGATACGTCCCGTCTCTGTCTTTCTGGACGTCCCGTCCCGCCCAGGACTCGTGTACTGAGACCCGCCCAGGACTCGTGTACTGAGACCCGCCCAGGACTCGTGTACTGAGACCCGCCCGGCGTCTGTGCTCGCGCCCTGAAGACGAGGCCGTTCACTCTGAGCGACCCTGAGGTCCGTTTGAAAGTTTGTGCGCAGTAAATTTCTACCCGGTGAAGAGGAGGGCGGCGTTTTTTGATTGCAGACCACTTGGAAGTCGTCTGCAGCTCTGAGCGCTGCACAAAGACCTGATTTAAAAAGTCTCCTCTGAAGAAGAAAGGAGGCGCGGAGGCGTAGATCAGAGCCGGAGCTGTGTTCTGTTCCTCCGCTCAGGGAGGAGGCGTCGAGGGGAACTTCTCTGTCGATACCTGCACAGTTTTGTCAAAGAGATTAAGGAGAAGGACTTAAACTTGACTGAATTCGATGCTTTGAACTCGAGCTCCAGACCTTTCAGTCACTTCTCATGGTCCTCAGGTGCTTCTCTGGACGGACGTGGCTCGGAGACACTTTGTCTCCGCACCTGAATCCAGGGACATGTTCCCAGTGATTAAAGCTCAACCTCATTTATGATAATATTATATTAAGTGCAGCATCTTCTAATGTAAACAATGAAATATGTAACAATTCCTCGTTAAATTTGGAAAACAACTCGGCCTGTGTTGTAGGTTTCGTTGATTTCTGTACTTACGTTATTCTAAAATGTTTGTAGACAATAATCAACTCTTTGATCGTCTCTTATTTGCGTCTCAAACCTCGACACGATCATTCTTTACGATTTGCTGCGAAACGTGAATAAAACTCTACGTTTCCTCGTCCGCGAACATGATGATGTCGATTTTTTCATCTGCAATGTTTGTGACGACAACAGCTCCCATGATCCCACGCTGCGTCACGATGTCATCCAACTAAGTCATTTGATTGACAGCCCCCTAGTGGCCAACTTTACTTTTCGTTCGTGGTTTTTCCTTCGTCCCAGAACCCGATGTGAACACGTCCCTAACCTCACGCTCCAGTGACTGTGAAGCGGCTCCAACAACCATAAAAAACAATTAGCTCATCTAATGAGTCCTCAGTAATGACTTTATAATCAGGACATGATTGCACCAATCTGACCACAACGCATTGTGTGTGTGTGTGTGTGTGTGTGTGTGTGTGTGTGTGTGTGTGTGTGTGTGTGTGTGTGTGTGTGTGTGTGTGTGTGTGTGTGTGTGTGTGTGTGTGTGTGTGTGAAGCTTTCATCTTAAAGCAAGTTACAATAAGTGCATCGACCGCGAGAGAAAAGCCCAGAACAACACGAATCACGTAAATACAATTTGATTCAAAAAGCCTAAAATCTATATATTCAGAATTCGCTCTGTGTCGTTCACACAATCACAGAAGATCCGATTCTTTTGTCGCTCTGTCGTTTGTTGTCTCCTGCCGTCATTTACAGACCAACAACATCTAAACCCTCACACACGACCCGACGCTCCCGTGCGTCTCTTCTCCAGCGCGCCGAGGCTGCAGGCGGCTGTTTTCACATGTCAATCACTGCCGGCGTGAAGACCTCGACGCCGCGCTGCCGTCGGCCTCCCAGATGAAGATGGAATTTAATAGGAAATCTATCGACCTGTGACACTGACATTAAGCAGCCGCAGGCTCGGGAGGAGGAGATGGATCCTGTGAACAGACTCACAACACTGAGACCTGCTCCTGCTCCTGTTCTTCATCTTTTAATGAGAAGAAATCAAACGTTCTGAGCTCAACCTGACTCTTCATCAGCCGAAGGAGGCGGCGCGGAGAAGCAGTTTAGAGGTTTTTACACTTGTCAACAGGACAAAGTAGATTGTTTTGTTTAGAAGACGATTCTCGGCTGGTTAATGGGAGGAAATGGGAGGAAATGGGAGGAAATCTCAGATCATTAAGTTGCTTTGTGAAGCCGCAGCTCTGTGCGATCGCCGAGTCTCACATTCATCATTAAGTTCACGTCGTGTTTCTGTTTGTGTTGTTAAAGCAAATCGTCATTTCACAGTTTGATGTTTGATTCAACTCGAGAACACGAACACAACAATAATCAAGACTTTGACAAAGTCCTGAAATAAAACTCTGAACACAGATTTCTGATGATAAATTGTTTCCCAAAATACAAAATCCGTCTATTTAAAAACAATTCAAACGTAATAAAGTAGCTCCGAGCGATGAACAGATGTCTTCATAGGACAAAAGTACGTCTGTGTATTTTAATTAGTGGAGTTTTTAAAACCTTCCACACTTTAATGTGACTTCAGTCTTTACCCACAAAGTGCTGTAGAACAGCTCTGGGTTCTTCTTGTTAACGATCCTCATCAGTTTGGACCGGAACTCTCTCACTGGGTTTTCTTCTGAATCTCCTCCCTCTCGTCTTTTCTCTTCTTCTCTCTCGACTCTTTCAGTCGACGTCTTTCGTCTCATTTGCTTTTCAGCGTCTCATCGTCTCTTCACTCTTATCTCATCTGTTTGCTCTCCTCGACTTCATCGACACCTCCTCCTCCTCCTCCTCCTCCTCCTCCTCCTCCTCCCCTCCTCCTTTGTTTCATCTTTCATTCTCACGTTCTCCCTCCTCCGAACCACCTTCTCCCTCCACATCTGCTCTCCCATCCCCTTGATGGATGATGCGGCGCTGCGTCGAGGGCCTCAATCAGAGGAGCGGGGGGGTTCGCTGTGAAGAGCAATCTCAGAGCCAATTCCGCTGATAGCCATCACAGGGTTCTGCTCCGTGACGCTGCAGCTTCCACCTGTGGAACGGGAGCGGACTCTCACAGTCGCTGCTCTGGGACGACGGGGGAAAAGTTTTCTCTCCTTGTTGTTGTTGCTGTTATCAAACAGATCAATTGAAAAATGTATTAGTTTGGAGTCCGGCCAGTTCTTTGGGCGTCTGGCAGCTGCTCGGGAACGACAGAGGCTGATTGTGTTGCATGATGGGAGAGGGAATAGATTGCAGGACTCGATGGTGCTTCACGTTACTCTCCGAGTGCTCTTCGCTAAACGCAGGTGGTCAGAGTTCTTTCCTGAAGTCATTTGCATTCGAAACGCTGATAAACGACAGAGCGAGAGCGGCGCTGCTCCCCCCCCCCCCGGCCGCCGCGTGTTTACCTGTGGAAAACACGCGGCCTGGTTTTACCTCCGAGCCGCTCGGCATTATTTGCTGACATGTGCTGGAAGGAGCTGGGATGTGTAAACTGCCTGGAGGCTGAGATTTACACAGGCTGTAATTTAATGTGATAATCCGCAGTTCTGTATTATTTACAATTCATATTCCCTGACTATAGCGTGGTCATGGTATCTGACTCTGCCAAATTGAATCCCCCAGCAAACACGGTGGCTGGGTGTTTGCACAGAGACGGCGGTGATGACACGTCGAGCATCTTGTGGTGGAGACTCACTTCTACAGAAAACACAGAGTTTAATTGATTTTTACTCTTTTGACTCCAAACCCAGAGTGAAACCAGTCGTTTCCCCTGACTGGTCCTGGCTCCCAGTTCAGAGCTGTGATCATCTGAAGTCCTTTAGATGCAGCGGAGGACCGCAGCTCTTGATTGGCCTGAGTAGTTTCACACTCAGTTCCGGGTCAGTCGAGCCTCTGTGGGTTGAATTTGAACCTCGTTCAGATTATTCCGATGACAAGATGTTTAAAGTCTAACGAGAGAGTCCTGGTTCGAAACAGGTGGAGTTTCCAACGTTAAGAACTCAAGTATTTGCACAAGAACAGTTTGGTTATTGTTTGACGGTGTTGACAGTGTTTCACGATGTGGTCAGTGTTAATCTGAAGATAAATGATAAAGGAGACATATTCTGTTATGACTGTGAAATGTGTTCATGCTCTAACGTTCAGGAAACACATCACATGTCCTCAGACTCCTCCTCCTTCGCTTCCTTTACCACTTTGGACTTTCTCCCTTTCCAGAACTTTAACAAGCACAACACAACGGACAGAACAAACCAGAACAAAGAAACATCGTGTGACTTTAAATCTTAAAACAACAGCGTGAACTCAGAGCTTTCAAAACAAAGCTGAATATCGTTCATAAAACAGCAGTTTGGTTTTATAGACGGGGAAAGTCGTCAAAGAGTCGTCTCATGTCTTTTTTTTCCACATTATGAAATTTGACTTTCAGGAGGCAGCTTTTTAAACAGAGGTTTGACTTTGCAGAACTTTATTATTCCCTAAAAAAAACTTTATAACACACCAGAGGAAAGAAACAGTGAAAAAACCCCATCCTGTGTTTGTGCATCAAACTCTGAGTGTCGTTATGATACAGATTCAAACTCACATTAACGGCGGTTCTGAGTCTGTGACGACTCGGTTGGTTCTGCAGCGCGGACGTGATGAAAACACATCGTCAACCATCCGCCTGCTGCATCTTCACCAGCTTTACATCATATTTAGAAATGAAACGTCACAACTCATGAAATGAAACTTACACCTGATTATCACTGACGCTGTTTGTTGTGTTGAGACGATCTCGATTGTTGTTGTGTTGAGATGTTCAGGGTTTGCTTGTTTGTTTCAGAGGACGTGTTTAGTTTATTGAGTCGAGCACATCGTGTGTGAGATGCAGGTTCGGACTCTGAGGGATTCGAACCCTGACGCTGGGTCGTTCAGACGTTCGTGGACCACTGAGCTTTAGGTCAACTCCGATGTTTGGTTCCTTGTGGTCGTGCCACTGCTGCAGCTTCATGTCCGTTGCAGTGCATCATGGGATGTTTGGCTCCTTGTGGTCGTGTCCCTGCTGCAGCTCGGCGCTCCGTCACTTTGTCTTCATCTGGAAACGTGCAGGACACTTTGTTTCTCGTTCGTTGTTATTTTCTTGAGAAACAAACGAGACAAATGTGAAAATCTGAAAACAAACAAACATGGATTTAACATTAAAGCCTGATTTATCAATTAGCCAATACAAATCTGAGAATATCTGCAAAGGCATTAATGTTCTGCGAAATGAAAACTATTATTTTACAGAATAAAACAATATGAACTTGTTTGGTCCTCGAGTTCTCTTTCTATTTAAAGTTATTAACCGTGAAGTTTATGATCACTTGCTCCGTGTGGGAGGACGCAAGCACAGATTCCACCTTCTCACCGAGCAGACGCTGATGAGCCGTCTGATATGCAACCGTCTGACTCTGATGTTTTCCACCGAGCGTCGAGACGTCTATATTTGCTTTAGCCTCGGGTGGCGGCTCGATGCATATCGATGCAGACGCTCGATAATGGGCCGAGAGCTCCACGTTATTGACGGCGGCGACTCGCGGCTCGGTGACGAGGAAGACTTCAGAGGAGAAGAAGGAGGCGGATGACGAGGGGGTGGGGGGTGGGGGGGTTAGATAAAGAAATGGATATGGATCAGATGACTGGTACGAGAGAGGTGATTCAAAGATCCACGTCAGTACTGATATGTGCCACTGCTCCCACACACACACACACCACACACACACACACACACACACAAACACACAAACTGCCAGGTAAACAGAGCAGCCAGTCGCACACACAAACACACACACACAACACACACTCACGAAGCCCAAAGTACACACAAACACAATAAATCCTCAATAACTATCAAGCTAACACAGCAGTGACAGTGGAGGCAACGCTGGCGTCGAGTGTAGATCAATTTAGTCCTTGTTGGAGCGAACACTAAGGGGGGGGGAGAGAGAGAGAGAGAGAGAGAGAGAGAGAGAGAGAGAGAGAGAGAGGAGAGAGAGAGAGAGAGAGAGGGAGAGAGAGAGAGAGAGAGAGAGAAATGGATTAAAGAGTGGGGGGGGGGGGGGGGGCTGAGGAGGAATGTATGTCTGATGAATTACGTCCAAATCTCTCAGAGCTTCAGAGGAGCGAGGAGAAAAACAGGATTCAGGACCGAGCTGAACTTTCATTTATTCTGAAGTGAGCCGGGACAATATTTCCAACACAGGAAGTTAAACAAGGGATTTATGAGATGTTCAAGTGGTTTAAGGCCGAAGTTATAATTCCACCAGAGGGCACTTCACAGAGCTTAGGCCTCTCCTACAGAACTGCAGATGTTTTTCAGAACTGATATTTTCTACCCTGTTATAAAAAAATATCTCTGTCCACACAAACAAACGCTCTAACCAGCATGCCAGCCCAGTGGGGGGCGATAGAGTCCACATTGATGCTCCGTTAAATACCAGAGAGGAGCAGTGACGCTAAATATAGCTGCTAACTTGGTGTGATTAGACTATCGGTGCTAACCACGCGTAGAGAAACGGGTTTATAGTAAGTAACTAGCTGCTGCTGCTGCTGTTTGTTGTTGTTGTTGTTGTTGTTGTTGTTGTTGTTGTTGTTTCTGTCACATGATCATTAAACAAAGAGTGATCACGTGTGAAGTGAACTGTGACGTCATCGTTTCCCAAACGCTCAGTTTTTACATTTTTCAGAAACATTTAATCCACGTGCACTTTGATTCTCTCTTATTAAAGTTTGGTCCATGTCCCATCTGCTAACATGGAGGAGCTGTACTGCAGCCAGCCACCAGGGGGCGATCACGACGCTTTGGCTTCACTTTCCTTGAGGCATCATGTCGTCCATCTTTATTCACCGTCCGTGTCTCTCTCTCCGTGGAGCTGGAACAAAACCACGTCTTCGTTTTCTCCTTCAGCCGGGGGAAAAAAGACAAATATGTAAACGAGAGCAAATGAAGGTAGAGCGGGAAAAGCAAAAGATAACGAGATAAGAGGAATCTAAGAGGGTGATCAGCGAGGGAGGGCGGAAACAAGCGAGAGGTCTTCGAGGACATGGAGAACAGAGGGAGGGAGGAGGAAGAGGAGGAAGAGGAGAAGAGAGGCCGGAGCGGAGGTGAAGAGAAACACACCTGAGTGTTCAGAGGCCTCCTCCTGAATTATTCATGGTTCGCTCGCCTCGCTTCGCTGTGCCGCTGCAGCTCGACGCTCATTGCAGAGAATGAGAAGGAGAGAATCTGGACGAGAGAAGAATCTGCACAGACACACACAGACACACACACACACACACACACACACACACACACCACACACACGACAGACACACACACGTGTTCCGTGCTCTTTCAGTTTCTGCAGTGGAATTGTTATTTTATTGACGGCTGCGGCTGAATAACGTTGAAGAGATATTATTATATTTTCTCTCTTCCAACTCCTTCCCTTCATCTTTCCTCTGGTGTGAACACGAGGAGTCTCGACACAGCGAAGGAGCGCTCGTTCCTCTCACCTCTGCGTCGCTGCTCCTGCCGCGGCGCGTGGCAGCCGGACGGTGACAAGCCGGTGCTGACTCACTCGGACTGGACTCTCTCACTCACTCAGCTCCAGTTCCACCGTGGAGCTGCAGTGAACGGACGGAATTTATAGAGAAATCAGCTGCGTTTATAAAGTGCTTTGTTTTGGTCGTATCGATCGTGAGTCTGCACTGACACACACACACACACACACACACAGACACACACACACACACACACACACACACACACACACACACACACACACACACAGCGTTTATGAAAACACAACTGGAGGAAGTTTGTATCTAAACAGAATCTGGACACAGACGTCTCAATGTGAGGCTGTGTCTCTGAACCAGTTCAAATCAGTTTCTCTCTGGTTTTAACTCAATTTGAAGTTATTTTTTAAATTTAATATATGTTGATCCAATCGATGTGTTATTAAAAAACAGTTTCAAACCAATAAAAAAGCTTTTTTAATGGAAGTAAGCATTTAGTTTCAGGCAGTTTAAGTTTTGTGAAACCAGTTTCAAACTGGATCTTGTAAGAGACATGTAGTGGTTTGTGATTTATCAAATGACATTTATTCTGCTGGGGAACAATTGAAGATTCACATTATTAATATAGAATATTTATATAATATATAAATCTGGTGTTTTCTGAAAACATCCGTCTCATGTTCTGCATTTTCATTTTTCCTCAAATTGCCTCTCTCTGGTTCCTGCACCTTATTAACAGAGCTGCTCTGGGATCAGCTCTGCGCTCAGTATTTATTCAGCTTCTCAACCTGAGGATGTTTCTGTAACGTTCACTTTCATTTCACACTCGTTTATGAATTCATTTCCTTTTCTCAGGTTTTCTTCGCAGCTATTATCTCAGTTGTCACTTGTTATGCGTCGGCTCCGAGTTAGAAAACTTAAATCTGACTCTTAATGGATTCACATTATTCCATTATCACACTTTCTCCTCCGTCTGTAAATTTTTTTTTTTATGGGATGGAACCAAATTAGGTCTGAATTTCAAGAGCAGACATGAGCTGAATATCTGAGACTCTGCTCCTTTGTAAGTGACTTATCTCCTCGGGGAGAAGAAGTGTGGAACGGGGGGGGGGGGGGGGGGGGGGAGATATGGACTGAGGCGCACAACATAACTTTTCAGCCATTACGCATCCTCAGCAATAATCCAGACGAAGATATGAAGCAGCCGGCGGGAGGATTCACTCGGCGGTGTACTGTACATCCCAGAGGAGATGGACTGCGTGTATCAGCCGGCTCCTCGGAGAGAAATCAATCTGCCGGCGCCGACCTGAGCGCGGAGCAGAAATACGAGTCTCGGCCTCGCGGTCGCGTTCCGTCATCACAAAGTCGGAAATTGACTCAGAACAAGGTCTGAAGTCGCTGACGGGCCCGGCTTCCACCTGAGGATGATTCACAGGTGCAGCACGTCCGCGGCGACTCAACCCCCCCCCCCCCCCCCCCCCGCTGCCTCAACACCCCTAGAATGTTAATATGTTCTACACAGTGGGGGGGGGGGATTACACGGAGGAGGCTTGAAACCCGTCCTCGGGCACTTTGGGATTTCGAGGGGTCTTGATCTCCATTTGCTCGCCGGAGCCCGAGGGATCAAACGAAGGCGGGAAAACAAAAACATGTTTGCAGGAGGAGATGATACAGACAGATAAACGTCCTGATCCCCCCCCCCCCCCCCCCCCCCCCCCCCCCCCCCCCCCCCTCTGACTCCTATCTGTGGAAACATCCAGCAGCTGATCTCATGTGTAGAAGGACTGAGCTCGTCCTGCTGGAATCTCCTCACAGACACAGAATCATCGGTAACTCTGCTGCAGCTCCTCTGACGCAGCGGCGTGTGTTTTTACAAGATAAAAAAACCCAATAAAATAACGTGCACGCGAAATACAAGAGAAGCCTCTTTGCTGCTGATGGAGAATCTCAGTCACAAATCCCCCGTTAAAGCCTCTGAGTCGCTGCGACGCTCGTTCATTTACCTCTTTAAAGAATATTCTGTTCCTGCTCAAAATAACTTCATTTAGCAAACACAGCGTTTGGGTTTGGAACGAGTTGAAGACGAGTTCGGATCCTTGGGGTTCGACGGCTGAAAACCAGATTCCTGATGAAGGTGAAATGAAAACGTTTCCACCTCAGAGACTCTGGGTGATATCAGGGCGGCGAGGTGGTACAGTGGGTTCACCTCAGGGCAAGAGGGTTCTTGGTTTGAATCCAGGTTCTGTTTGGGTTTTCTTCTTCCCTGCAAAGTGGTGTGTGTTTATGTCTCCTCTCTAGCGACACCTAGTGGCTGGAGGCTTTATGTTTTCTGGTTGTTCCTCCGTCTGTCTCTCGTGTGTTGTTGTGAACACGATATCTCCGGATCGCCTCGAGGGAATTTCTTCAAATGTGGTAGAAACATTCACTGGAAGTCAAAGACGAACTGATTGGATTTTGGTGGCTGAGGGTCAAAGGTTACAGACACTGTTACTTCAAAAAACCCTTTTCACTTCGTAAAGGTGTTTTCTTAAGGACACCTGGAGGTCAAGGGTCAAAGGTCACAGTGACCTCATATCAGTCTTGATATAAAGTGTGTAGAGTGAAACTGCTCCGGTGATTCTAGTCTGAACAGTCTATGAATTATTTTGTAGTCTCGTATTCTCTTTTAATTATAATCATCAGTTGTTGCATTCTGTGTTTTTAAGAGTAAATGTTTCTGTTCTGTTTATGATGAGAAGCTCCGTCAAAACTTCACGTCTCATTTCAATAAATGAAACCTGTCACGTCACAGCACGTAAACATCTTCAGCGATGACACAGATTAAACTGATCAACCTGAGTGTGAGCACAAAACTCACAGAGATATGAGTCACGTGTTTATGGAACAGTAAAATATCTCCGTGCTGCAGTTTGACGACTGAGATTTACTGAACACGGTTTTTATATCATCTGCAACACGTTCTCTTGTGTTTCAGGACAGAAAACAGTTTCTATTTATATATGTATATGTATAACACACGTGTGTGTGACATGTTTGCCAATGAATCCGTTTGTAAAACTGAAGCTGGAGTCATGAACCTCAGTCACTGCATTAAACAGCAGATTAAGAGATTAGAGCAGCTGATTGACTGTGGAGACGGTTTGTGTGTGTGTGTGTGTGTGTGTGATTATTAAGTTAATATTTCCTCACACACAAACATTTCCTCACACACAAACACCAGGTGTGTCAAACTGCAGTGTGTGAGATAAAAGACGATCGTGTTACGTGACGATGCAGAAAAACTGTAAAATCCTTCCAGTTGTTGCCTTTGTGTTGACGTGTGTATCAAACTAACTGTGTGTGTGTGTGTGTTTGTGTGTTTGTTCCTCGCAGGACGGAATGGGGAACCTCCGAATCACAGACAAGGGCCTGAAACTGGAGGGAGACTCCGAGTTCCTCCAACCTCTCTATGCCAAAGAAATCCAGTCCAAACCAGTGAGTCGCACAACGACAGACACACAAACCGACGCACAACCACATCAACACCTGTTGTGTTTGTACACTGACACACAATAGAAGCAGACCAATGTAGGATGTGTACTTGTTTTTACTGTGAGTAGAGTTTACATAGATAAAACTGAAATGTTGAATTTCCACTGAGCTGGTTTTGCTTCGTGAGGATTTGAAACGTGTTAAAACTAAATATGTGAATAAGAAAAGAAAATATCAAACAAACCAGAACATCAGCAGTGATTTTAAATCCCCCCCATCAGGACAAATCATAACGTGACACAGAACGACCACCGGCGCCGTGTCTGTCATCGCGTGTCACGTGTGACTGTCCGACGACGATCTCGTGACTTGTAATTTGATGTCATGTCCTGTCGTGACAAAGCAGGAGAACCCATCGCCAGGGTAAACGCTGTATATCCTCATGGCCGCACCTGTTCCAGAGCAGATGGTCTCAGCGGGGAGCGAAGGCGTTCAACAGCCCGCGGCCTCGCGCTCTCATTAACATGCACTCTCCGGTGAGCTGCTCGCAGCCACAACTCCAGCCTCACTTTTCCTGCCTCAGACCTTCTGGGGGTTTACTGATCCGAACGTAATGTCTGTCTGAGGTCCCCAGGTACGCCCGCTCACGAATTAACATTCAGAGCAGCTTCCTGTCGTCCGTCCAGCGACTACAGGAGGAGGAGCCGAGCCCGGAGAGCGGAGAGATGGCACCGATAAAGCAACAGCAACTCTCCCTCCCTCCGTCTCCTGCAGCGTCGCAGCAACAGCAGCTGCTCGCAGGTAGTGGACGCAGAGTGGGATAATGCGAGGGAGCGGCGAGCTTTATCTCTTCTGTCTGGGACCTTCCGTGAGCCGAGGGGGAGGATGAGGGATGAGGAGCGAAGAGCAGGAGCAAGAGAGCAGGAGGGGAGGAGACATGGGGGAAGAGGAGAGGAACAGGAAGCAGTAATTGAGACAGAGACAGGAAGACAGATGGAGGAGGACTGAATTAGAATGAGAGAGATGGGATGTTTTGACAGGCGGAGGCCGAGTTCAACGCCGACTCAAACGGTGAAAGATATTCCTATTCCAGTCAAAGAAATCCCTGGTTTCAATGAAATATTATTTGAATGACGTCAAAATGCAACAAACTTTCACACCAGTGCACAAACACACAGAGCTCGACTTTCGCGAGCGTCCTCGAGCGACACCGTTCAAATCCACCCAACTGGGATCCAACTGAAACGTCCTATAACAGTGAAGCTCTTCTCTGAGAGAAACAACAGACACACGTTCAAGAGGAGCTGCCGGAACACAGACGACAGAGCAACTGACCAGAGGAGCTGAGGCTCCGCTCGGCCGGAGGAGACGAGAGCGAACGGACGAGTGACGGTGTAAGATGGCGACGCCCGTGTCCGAGAGGTTTGAGCTTCGTGGTTGTTCAGAAGCAGGAAGTGGAGATGAGTCCTGCAGGAATCACAGCGTCCTTGAAGAAGGAAATTAAAAGTATAAAGTGTAAAGTCTCCCGAGGAGGTTTCTGAGCCTCCAGCTCGATGAGACTCATGATGTGTTTCTTCAAGGTTTGAAGAAATCCGTCGCTCGCTCTTCCTGCCGCTGCCCCGTGAGACTCCTGCCGCTGCCCCGTGGGCCTGTTTGTGTCGAGTACATGTTTAGTTTGTTGTCGTGTTTCTGATCTGCTCGGCCTCGCTCTTCGATTCGTCACTGATGCGGTCGACCATATCACTCCCAGCAGGACGCCTCTCGCACAGAGGGAGGGAGGGAGCGAGGACTTTGAGACCTGGAGGAAGACGAGTGGATCGGAGCTGGTTATAGAAACAGGACCTGGAGGCAGAGCCGGCCTCCAGAGGCTCAGGAACCTGCCTGAATTAAAGCTCAGTAAGTTGAGCCAGAGGAGCGATTTGCAGCAGCTCGCTCAGAAACTGGTTCTGCAGCAGGTCCAGACTCCATCTGTTTGTCAGCTACAGGGTCTGAGGCTCAGTGGGAAATTAAAGTCTAATTAACTGATCAGCACCTTCAAGGTTGGATCTCTGCTGGGAACGCTGGGTCGCTCTCTCTGGGTTCAGGGGACATGTTGTGAAGGAGTTCAAGTGTCTCTGAGGAGACGATGGAGCCGGAGACGAAGAGACGGATCAGCGCAGCAGTAACATGTGGTCGTTGACTGACCCTCACCACCGGTCCTGAGCTCTGGGGACGGACCCAAAGAACAGAGGGAGTCTGGGCTGACTCTTAAAGATGGAGCAGGAGTTCGGAGTAGAGCTGCTGCTCGTTTGTGTTCAAGGATCCAGTTGAGGTGGTTCAGGCGTCTTATCAGGATCCTCCTGGACCTGGAGGTTGTCAGGCACGTCCCACCAGGCAGAGACACCGGGGTCGATCCAGAACCTGCTGGAGGGATTATGAATCCCAACCTGGCCTGGGAAACACCCGGGATCCGTCAGGAGGAGCTGGAACATCTCGAACACCGTGCTGCAGCGATATGACCCAACCGGGTCGGAGGAGGACGAGAGGATGGAAGAACAAGTAACTGGTGGAATTATGTCTTTGTGTTTATTTCAAACTGGTCCAGGAAGGTGCTATAAAATACAATTTATCAGTATTATTATTATTATTATTTTTATTATTCGTTCCCTGGGAAATCAATGAAAATATCAAACAAACAAATAAACACGGCCAGGGCTGGAAAAAAAAACTCACACACACACACACACTCTCACACACACACACACACACACACACACACACACACACACACACACACACACACACACACACACACACACACACACACACACACACACCTTGACGTTCTCCGGACTCCAGAGTCGTCGTCTCTCTTTGTGTCGAGTCTCAAACTTCTTGTTCGTCGCTCATTCAGTTCACAGCTCGTTGTTGTTATTGTGATCACTTCCTGCTTGTGTATCGCACACTCCCTGAGTTTACTGTGGGAACTTCACTAAGTTTGTCGAGAGCCATAATGTTATCAGTAATATACACACGAGGCTGGTCCACCCCCCCCCCCCCCCCCCCCCCCCCCCCCCAGCCGCCACAGCGCCACAATGGTCCGGCCGTTATCTCTAATTAAGAAGTTGACTGAGGCATGAAGATTAGTCGGGCACAGAAAGAGCAGAGTGTCCGACGTGATCGGCATTCACATCGGAGCAGGGCACTCTGGGAAATGGAAGCGAGCGAACAGAGCGGGCGGCTTAAGTCTAAGTGTGTGTGGTGTGTGTGTGTTGTGTGTGTGTGTGTGTGTGTGTGTGTGTGTGTGTGTGTGTGTGTGTGTGTGTGTTTTGAGGTAAAGTCGTACATGTGTGTCCATGTTTCATGTTTCTACCAAATCATACTTTCCACATCTATGTGACAAAGGAATGTCTCCATGACGTCCAACTGGTCTTTAACCAATCATTTGACAAAACTAACCTATTATCTAGTTTTGTGGAATCTGAACATGGTTAAAAATCTTCATATTAAAACCAAATGTTTTATCAGAGGGAATCTTTTGATGTCTCTTTTTAAAATTTCTGAATAATCAGAAAATCAAAGGCGTCTGAAACATGTGATTCTCTCCACGTTTGTATGAATAACATCTTTTATGAATCCGACTGGATGAATGTAGGTTAAACTGAATATTGAAGGATTAGAAAAACCAAATTTTTATAAAAACGACCTCTGATCATGATTTAAATCTGCAGATGAAAACGGACAAATTGATGTGAATTAAAAACTTAAACTGAATACATTTTTTGAGATGTTTCATTTTCACGAACCTGAGAGAAAAGCTCAGGAAGGAAAATCTCAAAATTGCTGTGTGCATTAAAACGTTCAGGGAAGTTGCTTGTTCGTCTCTTGTTCTCCTTCTTGCTCTCGAACACGAGAACGTAACCCGACGGCGCTCCGTGTGTCCACAGGGCCGCCCGCTGTTCCTGCAGTCGTCCAGAAACGTGTCGGTCAACATCCTGGGCAGCAACAACCAGCTCCTCACGCAGCTCGTCACAGGTGAGACACACAAACTGCTTTCATCGCTCCTTCGTGTTTCCTTCTGATATGATTCATGTTTTCATTTCTCTGAACCAACAACACTGACGACATCCGCTGCAACACAACACGTGGAAATGTTTCTGTTCAATTATTCACGGAGATTTTCTGTTTTTGTTTCACAAACCGACGTCTCCGAGTTTTCCTGCCTTTTGAAAAGCTTCTTTACTGAAAGAATAAAGAAGCTTCAGGTTGTTTGAGTTATTAATTGTAGGTTTGATTCAGGACGTTTTCTCTCTGAGAGTCTGAAGCTTCACGTGTTGGTTCCATTTGATCTGTTTCACATTGTAGTTTAAGGAATAAAGAATCTGGTCTGACACACGTACGTCCTGTCGTCAGAGGTGAAGACTGCAGCTGCTGCTTCCTCCTCCTCTTCTTCTTCTACTGTTTAATGCTGTCTCTACTTCCTGTGATTGGTCCAACAAAGTGTTTTCACTGCAAACCAACAGAACCGTGGTTCAGTTTGATCCAGACCCAGAACACCTCTCCTGCTCTGAGGAACCTTTCACACCTGATGTTCAGCTTCACACTGAACTGAAGAGTCTGAAGCTCTGAACCCAACCAGGTGTGAACGAGTCCTGAACAAAGATTTAAATAGACTTTAGAAGTTTTGCTCTAAATGTCAGACGTCATCATTTCCATAAACACAGGAAGTGTCTCTCGTGTTAACCACCGACACGGAGGAGGACGTCTGCTCTGCCGTTCCTCGGCGTTAGCGTTCGGAGGTTCTTCTCGTCCCAGGCGCGGAGTGACAGAATCAATTGTGCGTGTGTCGATCAGTCAGGCCTCTCGGGCGCCGGGTGTTTTTCAGCCGCCGTGCGAGACAAAGCAATCTGAGCCGAAGGGACCTGTCTTCATTTTGAATCACTTGTTTGTCACAGTCGTGGCGGCTCCGGTGTTTTCCTGCAGACGTGCAGAGAAACCGTGAAAACCTCAGGTCACATCTGGATGACGGACAGCTGCAGGTTCTCAACACGTTTCTCTCAACATCTCTTTGACGTGACTCACGGCCGCTGACTGACAACCACCACGTGAATTCAGACTTTTCATTCAGAGTTTTAAAAATGTCAATCAAAGTAGGAACATGAATCTCTCTGTGCAGATGTTCATGTCAGGACAGATGTCAGGACAGATGTAGCACTGTTATACTGAGGTGACAGACTCTGTGACACTTTGTCACATGACGAACAAGTTGTGGTTTTATATTTCAAACCTTTAAATCTCTTTTATCATTATTATTTACAACTGTTATTATTCTTACTATTTCTCTTTTATCTAAGCTTTTATTTAACTTTATCAAAACACAATCATTTTTGGGGGAATTAAGTTCAAATATCAGCATTTAAGGGATTTTTTTAAATTATATTACACAAGTTATAATTAAAATTAATTAGATTTCTGTCACAGAAACAAATGATGATGTTGCTGGACGTGGAAACATGAAACTTAATATTCTGATCAAGTGTCAACCAGCTAATACCTGAATCTGTTTTATAATAACATGTGTACTGTTGTTATTTAATGTAACTCTCACTTTATGTTATTATCACCTCACGTCACTTCTACATGTGACGGTTGAGGCAACGTCTGAGTCTTAATTTGAAAAGGCCATCAGGTCCTGGACACATTCCGCTCGCCCCTCTCTGATGTCTCCTCTCTCTCTTCTGCAGGAGCCCACGGATTCAAAGCGCAGGGCAAGATGTTTGAAGTCAGATCCACCTCCGGGAAACTCCTCTTCTCCGCCGACGAGCAGGAGGTGGTGGTGGGCGCCGAGCGGCTCCGGGTGATGGGTGAGTGACCGGCCCGAGTCCTGCCTGAGGACATCTCCTTCTCTGAGCCCTGTCATGGATGTGTCCAGCTGACGTAGAGTGCGATGCTGATATGAGCAGATCTGTGCTGGTAGAGCTCGGGTGTGATGGGGGGGGAGAATGAGGAGCTGGAGGAGAGCTGGTGTTTGCCCACGGGCCTCGGCAGGGAGAAGGTGACGTGTGGTCCGCAGCCGCCGCTCGGCCACGCCCACGGATCCTTCCCTGTGAAACACATGAAGGCAAAACATACACAAAGCAGCTGCGTGAAATTAAAAACCATCGTGTGCCTGCGGATATGATCACGACTCAAACTAAATACAAAAATAATAATCCTGCTGATTAAAAGACGAACACAACCTCCTTGGTGGAGATGTAACTAGTTCATGAACATTTAAACAGTTTGGTTCTTTCTCAGTAATAAAAATACTAAAATAATACTAAAAATTCAATAGTCTGAAGTTTTAAATATGTAAAATTATTACGGGCTCTGTGAATGAAATGGGTTTAGATTGTTTAAATCCTATCAGTGTTTATTTAAAGCTACTTCACTCTTTGTAAAGACTGACTCCTCCTGTCTGTCTGGAGTCGGAGAGATAACGTTATTTATCTCTTTATGATATTATGATTTTCCTTCATATCTGTCGTACTTGCCCTGGATCTAACGTTTCCTCCACGATGCCCTGAGAACTCCTTCATCTGACGTGTTGGAAGCTGCGTCGCGTGGCTGGAGTCCAGCAGCACGACAAACACTCTCCTCCATGTTAATTAGGTTTAGAGGAAAGTGCTGACCGTGCACACGAGGACAGATTTAATCATCACTTGTTTATGTATTTTCTGCACAGCAGGATAATTAGCAGGGAGCTAACAACACCGAGCGGAATGAAGACGTTAAATATCACAGAATCTGCTCCGGAGCAAAATAACACGCTCGGATTCTCTGAGCCTTATTTTTCTGCTCGCTCCTTTTCTTTCATTTCCTCTTTCCTCCTCCTCCTCTCTCTCTCTCTCTCCCTCCCTCCCTCCCCCTCCTCTCGCTCTTCTCTGACTCAAACCTTTCAGAGGCGAGAGCAAATTAGTCTTCATCCTGGTCGACATTCATTACGTCGTCTCCGGCTTCACTGAGTCTGAGTTCATGGCTGTCGCCCTCCTCAGCCGAGTGGGGGAGACACAGAGGGGGGGGGAGGGAGGTGAGGGAGTCAGGTGGAGAGGACGGGGGGGGGGGGGTGTCGACAGTTGTTTAACAGAGACGAGCAGTTTTAGTCGCAGTGTTTGTTTCAAAGTCAAATCTCTCGGTGATTATTTATCTGTCGCCGCCTGTTTAGGTGAAAGGCTGCAAATAAAGATGGACGACGTGAAAACTAGTGAAACCCAAACATCTCCTTTTTTATTTCATCACAATCCATCAATTAATCTCTGAGAAATCTGTGAAGTGTCAATAAACGATGTCGTATTAGTTTTCATCTGCAGCCTCTGGAAGGTTCAAGGTAAAAAAACCCACAATAATGTAATAAAAACACAGAATCACACTCTGACTCCTCGAGATAAAGAATAAATCAACGACATAACTGTGAAACCAAAACATGGATTCACCAATAACTAGCAAAGAGACAGACGGATCAAGCAGAACTGCAGAAATGCTAAAATAAAACATAGTTACACAACAAATTAAGTTTGTAGTGAAACTGTGACAAAACTAACTATTTTTGCGTAATCCAAAAAGCCAAAGAGGTGAAAACAGGACGTGTCTTTGTTTGGAGTCTTTACGATTCGTGCTTAGAAACGTAGAACGTGTCCTCGGTGAAGCCACGGTGGTGTCTTTGTGTTAACAGGCCTTGTGTGTGTGTCTGCTGTTGTGCTGTTGTGTAGTCGATTGTGCATCACGCGTGTTTCTGAGCAGCTGAATCATTGTTCTGAGTTCTGCTGATTTGGCAGCTGAGCCACTTTTTTTTTTCCTGCTGTCTTTGTTTCCTGTGCATCTGTGTTGGTTGTGTGACTTGTTTGACTTTGCTGCCGTTGTGTCTGCCAGCAGGTTGTGTGTGTGTGTGTGTGTGTGTGTGTGTGTGTGTGTGTGTGTGTGTGTGTGTGTGTGTGTGTGTGTGTGTGTGTGTGTGTGTGTGTCTGCCACGCCCTCCATCAGGTGTTTCTGATGATTTTGTCCTGTTTCTTTGAACAAGCTGCACTAAAGCCTCTTGGAGGACGGCCCATCTGATTTCCTTAATGTCCTCTCTCAGTTTGGTTTCTGGCTCCAGACTTCGTGGCAGTCTGCCTCGTGACGGTGGCAGATTGAAGCCGGTGCTGTTTCCTGAGGGTGGCACGAGCACGGAGGTCAGAGGTCATCCTCCGGGAGCGTTAACGTGTCCATTAAATCCTCACTATATGGAGAGAGAGAGAGAGAGAGAGAGAGAGAGAGAGAGGCCTCTCAGGCTCATCAAGCTTCTCGGCAGCACCGACGAACCACAAGACTTCTCTCACTCTAACGTCTGTGTGTGTGTGACCCTGAGTGTAGTTCACGTGTCCTGATTGTGTCTTTGTGTGATTGTGTTATCTCATCTCTGTGGAACATCTGCACCGTGGTGTTAGAATCTCACATTTCACTCCAGGTACATGAACAGTTTTCTCTGCTTCTCCAAGGTGACTCGTCTCCGCTCGCTGCCTCTGAAAGTTTAAATACCTCCGGCCTCGTCGGCTCGGTGCTATAAGCCGTCTACTGTATTTATCAGCGCGGGCGGGCGGCCGCTCTGCACTTTCCTCCCGAGCTCCGAGGGGGAAACAGCATGAACACATCGCATGGCTGAGCAGCGGTTATTCTGGTTTGATTCCAGGCTGGTGTGTGCGCGGCTCACTCAGCTGACCCGGTGACTTACAGAGCAGCTCCAGCGACGGCCCCGCTGCCGCTCGGCTGCTCGCTCAGCTCACGTCCACGGTGGAGACCATGTCTGGACGAGGGTCCTCGTAGAAGATTACATTTTAATGAATTCACTCCAGGATTCTGATGAATTGCCTCAAAAAGTATTTACAACAGTTATTAGACAATAACCAAGAAGTTATTTGTGTTGGATTAATGCTGCTGCTGCTTGTAAAGCAGATGTGACTCCAGGTTTTTATCATATTATTATAATCAATGTTGTTGAGATTACTTCTCCTGTATTATTCACAATAGTTTTCTTACCTGAATGACTGATTATCATTTTAATACGATGACTGTTACATTAAAAGTTCAAGTCCAGCGACAAAAGCTCATTTTAGATTATAATTAGTTTTAATGAAAGTATTTAAAAGTTTGTTCTAAACTCTTTCAACAACACTTGTTTATGTGTCTGAAGGATCAGGTGCTTGTGAGAGATGAACGTACAGTTTGCAAATGATCAAAATATAACATTTGACTATTGTGCAAATATGTTAACTGGTTTATAATGATGACATTTGCAACTCGTAAACTTTCTGAGTCGTTTCTACACGAAATAAAATGTCCACGAGCATCAGAAGCAAACTGGATGTGACTCCGCCCCTCGTCATCTCCCCCTGTTTGTGTTCCCGTTTGCCGTCTGTCTGCCGGGAGCCGGCCGGCGTGTCCGACTGGACGGTAAATAGCTGTAGGAGCCATAATCAAGCCAATGAAAGCAGTATCATGGATTTCCAATGACCTCAGTTGGGCCAATTAAAGTTATATGCAGGGAGTAATTATGTATTTTATTGGTGGGGGAGGAACGATGGCTTTGGTAATGACATGTGGCGGCTTTATGATCCTCCGCTGGGCCGTCATACGTCAAAGAGACGAGGGAAGAGACTCGGCTCGTCCTCAGGTCTAATCTGCACTTTAACAGCTGCTGTTTCACCCGTGTGTGTTGGACATCACGTGCACGGATAAACACGTGCACGTAGCACATAGTTATTACTTGAATCTTTTGTGTTGCTGTGGCAGAGGCGTCCTTGTGTCTGAGCGATAAACTGAGTCGATGCTTTCCAAACAGAGCGGCTCACTTACAGATCCGGGCTCGGCTTATTCCAAACAGCTGAAACGACCTGGTTAAAGTTACGGGAGGTGAACACGCGTGTCCGGTTCCTGACCTCGTCTCCAGGAGGCGCTGTTGTGCTATTCACGGTTATTATTCGCACAATTACAAGTGATTGCTCGTCTGTAAATTGCAGGAAGCAGTAGTTGCATTTTACTGTAAATAAAGATCCACGAGGCATCTCTACTTTCTCCTGATGTCGAAATCTGGGCTGAAATATGTTTGTTGTCTCCTCCACGTCTACTAACATGGAGGAGGGGGGTTTATGGCATACATACAGCAGCCTGCCACAAGGGGGCAATTGTAAAATTCTCCGTCATGTCGTCTTTATTTACAGTTTGTGATTACAAGACCTTGATTTATGAGGGTTAATAACTTCTGTGTCTGAAGCTCTTGGCAAACGACCGTCACCACGAGGAAGAAACCACGTTCAGCTGCAGAAACAAATGCAAATATTGACCATGAAAACCTCGTTGGAACCTTCGACATGAACATTATTGTAGGTTTCTTTAAAAAAAATGCATCAGCCAGTGCAGATGAGTTGTAAATGAAGTTCACTGGGAGACGCAGCTTTCTGGCAGCAGCTTGTTTCCAGACCTTCAGACGCCTGATGAGCTGAAACACTGAGTAATGATCTCAAACCTTTAGAGCTAATTAGCCTGAGACGAGAACTGAACTGGTCAGAGTAAAGGTAAATGTGCTCATGAATCATAAACACAAACTAAAACCCTTCGAGCGCATGTTATCCTTCTGCGTCCGGAATCCAGATAACTCTTCAAATCATTTGTCTTTTTGAACCAAACCTACTGGGGTTTTTCTGTCCTTGATTTAATTCTGATCATCCTCCTTTCATTTCCCTCACTTACGTCCCGTTGACTCTGTTGCGTCTCGTTCACAGTTGAATCCGGCCGCTGATGATTGTGCGGTGGTGACAGTAGGGGGAGGTAGTGAGCAGTGAGGGGGAGAAGAGAGACGTGTAATTGTTCTTCCTCGTCTTTATCAGCAGCGGCTCTCACGGAGTTATTACCGCTCCACATTACGCCGCTCCGTCTCTTTCATGTTCCCGAGGAGGCAAATCCAAGATGGCTGCAAGATCACAGGAAAGCATCGCAGGAGGAAAAACATTTTAATTTTCTTTCTTGTTCACGTTTGAATCCGGCTCACACTGGAAACACTTTGTCTCCTGTGGCCGACTGAGGTCAGAGCCCAGCAGCTCTCTGCGCAAATATCAGGCACTTAGGACCTATCCTGCAGCCAGCCACCAGGGGGCGATATAGGCGATGGATTTTTCCTTTTAGTTCGTCCCCGATATTTCTTTCAGTGTGTACATTTTTCAACTTTATTGTCATTGCACAGAGTACAAGTACCGAGACAACGAAATGCAGTTTAGCATCTAACCAAAACTGTAGATGCTTTACTGTCGATCCAGACATTTCATTAAAGTAGTAACATCGTCTTGTGGCACAAACCAAGTCACTGTCTTTTCCACCGTCTGTTTTGGACCGGTTCTGATCTCAGAACCCAGCTCCGGCTCCTCCATCGTCCAGGACTCGCTGCCAGACTCCAGCAGCAGTTGGACCCACATGCACCGGGGCCAACATCTGCATCTGTGCTCCTTCAGGGACCCGGCTGAGGAGGATCCCCTGAATGTGGGATCGGGGGCAGAGTCAGAGCTTCAGATGGCAGATGGACGGAACTGTGCCAAACTCATAAGTCTTTAACAGCCTCTTTGTATAATGTAACACTCCAAACTGAAAAAAAAAAAAGTAAAAAGCCCACATTAAATATTAACTAACGACTCGAGAGAGAGAAAGAACGAGAAGCTGCCGAAGCCGAACCGGATACTTCACTCGCAAATAAATCTGCAGGACAAAGCATTAACACATGCAAACATAAATATACTGTATATATAAACTCATACATTTACTCATTAGGGAACGTCAGTCAATTTACAGCTGAGGCGTAACACTGCATGTGCACTGTGATGTACATATCAGCAACCACGAGAGAGCGTGTGTGTGTATAATATATGGCTATGTGCTGTATGTGTGTGGTTGAGTGATGGACTTTAAATAAGATGAGATGAGAAATCCTTTATTTGTCCCACAAGGAGGAAACAGATGACGCGTCTTCACTTCCTCACGTTCTCCGAAGATTAAGCCCAAATACCTCGGACGCAGGTGCCGCCATCTTGCACTTTTAACATCTACTTGGAGTGTGTGCAGTAAAGAACCGTGGTTTAACAGTTCCGTCCACACATGTGCTTGAATCGGAAAGATGCTTGAAACGGAAACTCGGAAGCTGGAGGATCTTCGTAGTGGCACCGGCAGCCTGGTGCCTCTAGGGGGCAGCCTGGGGCCCCACGTCCACTGAGGAGTTTACGAGCTTCCTCCATGAACTCACGCTGACGAGCAAAGTGAGAACAAAAAAACATTTAAACCTTTTCTCTTCCATTTTCTCTCTTTGCTCCGAAGCCTGAAGTTCTGCGGGGAAATTAATAAGCTGAGGGGTTGAAACTGTGAACTTTCAGGGCAAATCGTTTTTTAGAGCTCAGCTTATTAACGTTCACCTGCTCCGAGCGCCGTTGATGGAGTCCAGCACCTGAAATTGTGCGATCATTGGGGTCAGGGCCCGGCAGAGCTAAATCTAACAGCGGGGAAAGAAGAAGACATCATAGAGGCCGCCGTCCTTCAGGAGACAGAGAGCGAAGCTTTAGCAAGTTAATTGGAAAGTTTTTAAAAAAACATCACCTAACAAGCAAAACTCAGCGGCGCCCGGCAGTTGAGTTCTGGGATTATTAACCCTGCACCTCTGACCTCGGCCTCCTGCACCTCAGGCTCGGATTTATTCGTTGTCATTATTCAAACAGCTCCGACCTTCAGCCACCGCGAGCAAAGCAGCGTCCGCCGGACTCTTGATCACCGGGTCGCGACCCAAAAGGGGCTCGGAGATCAGCCGCCCTCCGCACGTCCGCTCCAGGAGGCCTGACCCGCTCCGCCCTTGCTGTTCCGTAATGAGAGTGTGTTTGTGTTTTGATGTTTTCCTCCCAGCTGCTGAGACGGCGCTGGTTTTATTCTGCCTCGCTCTTGGCCCTGTGGACCCTCGGTAGCCTGAAGCTACTGCCTGTAGCTTGCATCAGCCTTTGGGCTCCGGGGTCGGCTCGCAGGCTATGAAGCCTTTGTAGCAACGCTTGCCCTTGGGAGAGTTCCTTCCCTCACAACTGCCTGCGAGGACTTTTAATGCCTTTTCCTTTTTTCATGTACTGGATCATTTTTCATTGAAGACAGACGGAGGGGAAGGGAGAGAGAGCGAGCGAGCGAGCAAGAGCGGTAACAGGCTGCAATGATCGCAGGACAATTTTGAGCCCAGCGAGTAAAACCAAGCCGATTGAGCCCCTCGAGAAAAGTGTCTGAGGAAAATCTTGGTCCTCAGTTTTGTGCCTGTGGGGAATGAAGGAGGCTTGTTCTCTAAATGGAGCGTTTTCAGATTCAGAGTTCTCAGAGAAAAGACCCAGAATAAACCTGATGAGCACTGACTGGTGTCCGGGGTAAAGAGCCACTACCCAGTCAAGGGCCCTCCAAGACTCGAGGTGGGATTTGGGATTCATCCAAACCCAGAGTCTCGCCCTGGGTCGGGCCACCGGTGAAGATGAATTAAACGTGGACAGGCAGCGGGTGAGAAGTGAAACTTAAATATTAAAATAGATCGTGCAGGAGCGAAGATGCTGCGACTATTTACAGATGCTTTTCCAAAAACACAACTCGAGCACCGACACAAGGAGGTCGTGACGTTGTGAGTGAGTGTGTGTGTAACGTGTGTTAATCATGTGCGTCAGGTCGAATGTTACCGGGTTCGGGTCCAGGTTTGACTTGGAGGTAACAGCAGGAAACGGGCCCGAGCCTCCCAGGACGATTCCTCCCAGCTGTTTGGTTCTAAATTTGTAGTTTTGAGTATTAATATATTAATGAAGTATTAATTATTCATCCTCACCAACACTGAGGAAGGTTCCACTCTGCTCCGACTCTATTTTTCAGTTTTATTATTTACTAAACTGAGGCAATTCCTCAGGGACATGGAAATCCTGCACCTCTGGTTCCTCGTGTCCATTAGCGAGCAACGGAATCGAACCCCCGGTGTGAAAACAAACATTACTATAAATCTAACCTGTAGTAATTGGCAGCGCTTGAGGTTTGTTCGCTGATTCACGCTGAGCCGTTAGAGAAAGATTTCTAGGAATCGCTCTCCGATATTTGCCTTGAGGAAGTTTGAGTGGCAGCTCTGAGGCGGCGGCGGCGGCGGCGAGCAGGAGACATATTTCAGAACTTTAGACCCACTCATCTGTCAAGACCCATAAAAGTTTACTTGTTTTTAATTGCAGTAACAGTTTTGAGCACAGTGGCAGTAATGACAGCGTCGTGGTGCGGTGGCGGGACCGTGCAGCGTCACTCGACCGTCCGAGGCCAGTTTGAGTTTTACTGCAACACAAACAGAAAACCCGGACTAATGGTTTCGGCTCTTGAGAAAATGTCAGTCCTCTGGGGAAACTACCTGCGTGATCTTCATCTTTATGTTTCGTCAAACCTGTTGGGATCGTAAATCCCCCCCGACAGCCTCCGACTCCCCGGTCTTTTACCTCCAGCTCCGAGTGGACACCGTTAAGCCGTAATAAGACCATAAAAGACTCCAGAGTTACTGCGGGAGCGGGGGGGGGGGGGGGGGCCGGCAGGAATTTATTCAAGGAGGCAGTCTGCATTTCATGGTTTTATCTGGAGTGAATAGGAAATGTGCTGGTGTACGAGTGGCCAGTGGATTCCTGTCAGCTGACCACGTTAAGGAGATGATTAAGAGTCCATTAAACCCTGTGTGTGTGTGTGTGTGTGTGTGTGTGTGTGGTGTGTGTGTGTGTGTGTGTGTGTGTGTGTGTGTGTGTGTGCGTACATTGGATTTTAAACAGAGATAAACTGAGTGAACACTTTTAAATCAGAGTTTTGAGGATTTGCCGTGATGTCGGAGTTTGCTTTGTTTAGTCAGTTTCATCGTCAGGTGAATTCTAATTGGTCCTCGTAACGTGCGCGTGCTCGTCCATCCATCCCCACCAGGGGACGCACTGACCCCGTGTGGACGTCACATTATGCACAACAATTTTCCAATATATCGATATTAAAATCCAATAATGAAATGTCCTGTATGGTCCTGACGTCCGTTCAGTCTTTGTTACTCAGAACTGAGTGAAGATCTTTATCTGGAGGTGAACTTTATTCATTTAGAGACCTGAGGCACAAAATGGCTCCTGCATGAACGTACTGTCGAGCTGCAGCCTGTGCACCTCACACCTGACTGGCCTCAGGGTTCAAGGACATCCACCGCGGTCGTGACATAACTCCAGGCCTCGGCGGTCATGAAGCCAGATTAGCGTGGCGGAGGGAAGGCTCGCTCTCTCGTCCCGGGCGCCTGCAGCCGGCGCCGCGTCCTGACAGACGAGGTGCGTCCGAGAGCGGCGGCCAAGCCGTTTGCAAAGATCCCAGCAGCCGTGGTTTGATTTCCAAAGGCAGATGTGTATCAGGGACAGGCAGCGTCCTACAGGCAGCAGAGCTCTCTGTCTTCATCCTCCTCGACACCTAATGGACCATCTGTGTGAGAGGAGACTGCAGTTAGAGCTAATGCAGTCATAACATCCAGCAGGAAGCAGAACCAACAGCATGATGGCGTCCTGTCATCACTGATGGAAGAATCTCCTCTGAGGTGACTTCACTGTCGTCTGAGATCTGTTCATGTGAAGCAGAGGAAGGTGACGACATCATCATCTTATATAATGAGTCGTTCCTCTGGAAGCACCTGAATGAACGTGAAGAATCCAGATTCCTCCAGAGGAGACAGGAGGCTGCACAACTACAGAACCTGGACCAAGGAGCTTTATCAGTACCGAGGATTTCTGCTCTTTAAACACTAATATTCACTGTTCTTCTGTGATTCACATGAACCACGTGTTGTTTGATTCACACGGTTCCACCCTGTTGCTTTTGTTTTGTAGCTATTGGCTCCGCCGGTGGAGTCGAGGCCTGAAGCCGAGTCTGTCTCCGTCAGTCTTTTCATCCACCTCTGCCAAACCTTTAAAAACCGGCATTTATTAGACTCGTTCAGATCGAATCAAGTGACTGAGAAACGATGAATCAGATCCTCGCTTTGTTTCACAGCTTTGACTCGGAGCAGCTGCAGAGGAGCTGATGAACACGTGACACGGCCGACGCCAACACGGCGAACACGGCGAACACGAGACACATCGTGTTCTAATTGTCAGGATGGATCTTTTTATTTTCGTGTACATACTCTGTTGTCGTTTGCCCTCATTTGTGCTTGTGTCTGCCATATGGCTCATTAGCATTATAACAGGCACTGATGGAACGGGGGGGGGGGGGGGGGGGGGGGGGACGCACTGAGGACGTCACCAAAAGTTAACGAAGGAAAATTCACTGTGGATCCAGGCCAAGTTTTCAGATACGCACACAAGATAAAATGTAAATTTCTTGTAGACAAAGTTGCGTCAGAGATGGTTCCTCTTATTTGAGGTGGTTCTCATCACGCTGATGGTTCCTGGATCTTAGTGATGAACGTTGTTCTGCAGGTTCTGATTGTTCATGAGCTCACGTTGTTAGTTATTGTAATTTGGTTCAGGCTCATCCGGTGAAAGGATCCTGAGCGTCGTCCTCGTGCAGTAACGAGACATTTTTGTCTTATATTCTTTTTCTTTCCTTTGAGAAGAAGTTTAATTGTCCGTTCGCGCTGCAGGCTCCTCGTCCACCCCCCCCCTCCCCCCCCCCCCCCCCCCCCTCCCATCAGCCCACCCCCCATGTTAAATGTGTTCAGTGGCTCGTTCTGCTTTGTTCTACCCAGATCCTCCTCCAGCTCTCTTTGACCTGCTGTAATGAGATGGAGGACGGCTAAATATATTTCATGATAATGTGAAATATAACCCCGAACACCCCAGCACCCCCCCCCCCCCCCCTCCACCGCATGGCTGACACCTCCCCCAGGCCCCGTCCAGTCCCACACGGACCCTCGTACGTTTCACCTTCATCCTCCTGCTTTCTCTTCTTAACCACCAGGGTGATTGAAAGTAAATCAGAGAAAAAGAAGTGAGGAGGAGGGAGAGAGGCAGATGGAGAGAGGAGGGAGGAAGAGGAGGGAGGACGAGGAGGGAGGAAGAGGAGGGAGGACGAGGAGGGAGGAAGAGGAGGGAGGACGAGGAGGGAGGAAGAGGAGGGAGGACGAGGAGGGAGGAAGAGGAGGGAGGAAGGAGGAGACGAGGAGGGAGGAAGAGAGGGGACGAGGAGGAGGAAGAGGAGGAGACGTAGGAGGAGAGGGGGACAGGGAGGGAGGACGAGGAGGGAGGAGAGAGGGAGGAGAGGAGGGAGGAGGGAGGAAGGAGGTGAGGAGAAAAGGTCTGGGAGGATTTTGTCTGGAGGAGCAGATAGAAGAGCAGGTCTGTGAAAGTGAAGTGAAGGTCGTATGTCTGGATTCTGACCTGAAGTTATTTACTTTCACTCTCGTTGCCGCCTCAGACACAAATGTTTGTCATTTAGTTGGTAAATGGATGAAGATGCTCCGCAGGCAGTCGGAGGGCAGCAGGCATTAGACCTCCTCTCCTCCCTCCTCCTCCTCCTCCTCCTCCTCCTCCTCCTCGTCCTCCAGCCTCTTCATCAGCCGCTCCCAGGAGGTGACCTGAGGCCTAATGGGACTCTTTGTATTTAATGAAGAGCTGCAACCAACAGAGAGGAAATAGGTTTTTTACCTTAAAGGATCTTTTCCTGTTGACGAAACCACACAAATAAGTTACATTTCTAAATAACTTGAGTCATTTTCACACATGAACTCTGTTAAAGAGTGTTCTCCTGTGAAGAAGCAGCAGGAGCTGGTCCAGCGTCACGTGTTCGAAACCTCATCAACACGTCCGCTCGCTCTCTGGGAAGCTTCCAGACGTTTTCCATGTTGCTAACAAGGCTGCAGGAAACGCTTCCTCCCACTCTTTCATCGTTTTAGATGATTAAACTCTGGAATATGTCTGAATTGACAGGTTGTGAATGTGCAAACACAAAGTCACCGTGTGTATCGTCGTCCAGAGATATCACCACGGTTTAATGTGAACGCTGCTTTTTAGGTTTACGTCCTCGTCAAAGTAAAACAGCTTTGTGCCGACGGTGCTGAAAGGAGGAGGGATTTACAGTAAGATGTACAGTGTGTGGGTGCGTGCGTGTGTGTGTGTGTTGTGTGTGTGCGTGTGTGCGTGTGTGTGTGTGTGCGTGTGCGTGTGTGTGTGTGTGTGTGAAGGGTTGACAGCCCTTGTGAAGGCTGTGTTTAAGGTGGCGGTAGTTGTGGTCTTAATGGCCCGGTGCATTTTCCCAGAGGAGAGTTTTCGGAGCAGATGGTTGGTTTGGTTATCGACCTGAAAGAAAAATACATCAGAGGCTCCGCGGCGCTTTAAACTGCAGCCGCCGCCGCCTGCAGGAGCTCGACAGCCTCGACAGCCTCGACAGCCTCGACGTCTGACTGACGGAGTCTGTGCAGAAACTGCAGCTGCCTGGAGACGTCACTCTGTGAATACTAACCATTGTTTTGTGTGGCAGTAATCGTGACCCTGTGTTTCAGCAGCAGAGGTTGAACGTTGTCGTATCTCAGCAGAGACGTCTCACACATGAGCATTAATGGAAAAACATGAAATCCAAAGACACACAACTGAAACACAACCACAACGGTAGTTAGTGACACAAGCAGCTGTTTGCTCGTATCTCATGAACATCGAGGTCAAAAGTCAAATTTCACTCGTTAAAAACAAAAGATGGCGACGCCTATATTCGTAGTGTTTCATCTTTATTTTTGCACAACGTGAGGATATAGAGATGCATCTTTATTTACAGGGTTCATGCATCAGAATTTAATACAGGTTATAATGGTGAGCACAAATATGTATATTATTTGTAGTGTTTTCAGGTTAGCGTGTGTTCGGATCCGTTCCTGCTTCAGGCTGCGTCCTCGTTGTGTTCTGATCAAACGTCGCTTCATGAATTACGTAGACGGCGTCCTGCGAGCGAGCAGTCGTTCCATCAATCACCTGGAAATAGAAACCCGGTGATATGCAAACATTATCGTCAGCACCTTTCCCCTCCTTCATTTTTAATAATACAGTTTTATAAACTTCCACGGCCATTTGTGCCCCGAGAGCCAGCGAGCAATAAATCACTGGATCACTGGAGCTGCAGTATTTCACTCTGTGTATTAGTATGTGGCTGCGGTGCTTCACCTCTGCAGCAGCTCACACTACATACGTTCAGTAAACCCTGAGAAAGGTGGGATTTGTGTGACGGCTCAGCAGCAGCACCCCCCCATCCCCCCCCCCTCGGCTCAGTAATATGTCTGCAGGTCCCATAATACTCTATTTTTCCCATAATGCCCATAACTCGCTGCCACCAAACGACTCAGGTCTGGAGAAGCAGAATAACGTCTCGGCAGCAGATGGGCTGAACGCTCGGTTTGTGGAGTTTATAAAGACGTTTAATCTTTCCTCTTCAATTTCTCTTCTTTTATTTACTCTCCTCACTCGGGGCGTTATTCTTTACCCACCATGTTTCTCTCTCCGCCCCCACTTTCTCTCTTTCTTTTACTCTCTCAATCTGTTCTTAACTCTGACATGAAATACAGCTAAGTGAGTCTTCACGAGGCCGAACAGCTGATTCATCCTCCTGCACGCTCCACAAGATCAGAAAGAGACATGGTGACAAAAGAAGCAGAGGGACGAGAGCGAGGGAAGACGGGAAGGAAGGAAGGAAGGAAAGAGGAAAGGAAGGAAACAAGGGATTCAAAAGAAAGAGGAATATAAGAGAAGGGAGAGCGTGATAAGGGGAAGGAAACCAGTAAGGAGGGAGGAGAGAAGTAAATGTGCAAAGTGATGAGGGAGGAGATAAAATGAGAGGAGGAATAATTGAGGAAAGGAGAGGTAGAGGATGTATACAAGGCAAGAGGAAAGAGAAGAAAGATGGGATGGATGAGGAAACAGAGGAAGGAGAGAGAAAGAAGAAGAGATGGGAAAAAAGAGGCGTGAAACCAAGTAAGACAGGAAGGAAAGGATGAATAAAGACAATGAGAGAGAGATGACAAGAAGAGGTGAGGTACTGAGAAACGAGAGGAGGAAAAGAGGTAAAACAGAGAGAGAGGATGGGAAAGGAAATGATGTAGTGGAAAGAAAGAATAGAGGGAAGAAGGAAAGGAGAAGGTGCGACGCCATGAATGGGACACGAGGAGAGAGGTGAGGAAAATACCCGACAGACGGGAGGTGGTGGAGAGAAAGGATAGATAGAATAACAAGCTGATGGAGGGAGAGAGAGAGAGAGAGAGAGAGGAGAGAGAGGAGTGTTAAAGGCAAGGTGAAAAGAGGGGAAGGATGAAATCAGAAAAAGGGGAAAGTCTTAAAAAAGAAGGATGGAGAGAAAGTACAATTTGAGGAATAAGAAGGATGGAGCGAGCGAGAGTCAGGGATTAAAGAAAAGAGGTAAAAGAAAGAGTGAAGGAAAAGAGGGATGGGTGAAGAAAAAGAGGACGAGAGAACGATTATCGTTGAAGGTCACATTCAGGAAACAGATGAAATCTTTACAGAGAAGAACGAGGAATAATATTTTGGCTGGAGGAAGTCGGGAATAAAAGCCGGGATGAGTTTTTATCGATCTGTGGTTTGCACTCGTTTATGAGTCAAATAGAGAGAGAGAGGGACGGAGGTGTGGAGAACAGAGCGGTGAGCGGCGAGCACGGAGGCAGAGCGGCGTCTAAATGCAGGTGGTCCTTATCGATCGGCAGTCTGCCGGCTCCTCATCGACTGAGGACTGATTACAGCAGAGTTAAGAAGCACATGGAACCCCCCCCCCCCCCCTGTGACCATTACCGCCTTTAAAAATGACTTCATGAATACGCTGCTTCCTGAGAGGCCGTCGAATCGAGCGCAAACGCACGTACAGATGTGTTAGTCGTCACATCTGTCTCCTGGCTCGATAAACACACATTAGCCTGTCGATGGAGCTGAGGTATCCAGGTCCCACCCACACACGCTCTCGACCAATCGTGAGTCAGTGTCAGCTGTCAATCATCTAATTAAAACCAAACACTTGATCAAACATCCGTGAGATAAGACGACCTGAAACCACAGAAACCGTCTCTGACAAACATTTGTTCAGGAGCTCAGTTCTCACGGAGGAGAAACAGATGCTTGGCGGTTGATTCTTCAGAATCAACATCTGGCGAGAATCTGCCTGAAACCACCTCCAGAGCTTTCGAATAATCCGATCACAATCTGTTTCTCGGGCTACTTAGCCGCACGAGCCGTTTTGATTGGATCAGCTCAGGAGGCATAAGGAGGTGAGATGTAGGAGGTTAATCAGGATGTTCCAGATGTTCCTCTCCCCCAGAGAAGCTCTCCAGCTCCTCCTGGGTGATCCCAAGGCCTCTCCAGGCCTCGGGGGAAATATAATCACTCCTTCAGATTATAAATCCACTCTGGGGTCTGATCCCAGTCAAGCATTTCTGGAAATCGTCCAATGGAATCGGAAGCATCGCGATGAATCAGACGCCTGAACCACCACCGAACAAGCAATCTGTCAGAAGTAACTTGATTACACCTCAAAGAATTTCATCTAAACAGAATGTGTGTGTGTGGAGAATTTAACGTTGTCACTTTTCAAGTTTGAACGAATACGACATCGGTGTTTCCGTTAATTATCCGGACTGTGACGACCACGATGTCACATCTAACCTCATAGTTTCAGCAAGTGTCTTGTGACGCAGTTATTTTTCCCAGACGAGAACTGGTCTTTCGCTCTTTTTACCTGTCACTCAGAATCGAGTGAGAGCGACAGGCGTGTGCGTCACGATGTGAACGAGACGTCATTTGTCGGAATGCTTTTCATATTTTTGTAACCGAAGCACGATGCTGGTTTATCTACACAGGTCGTTTAACACACACCCCCCCCCCCCCCCCCCCCCCCCCCGCTACATCAGAATGAATGTTTGAATTAAAAATTGAAAGTACCAGCTCTAGTAGAAATGTGCTGAGAATTCACAAAACATTTTTTAAATAGATTTTCAGTTTTTTTTTTTTAATGCTTCTTCTGGCTTTTACTTCCTTCTTGTTAAAAAAATGTATTTCGTAAAAACGCGAGTGCGGCGTCAGACGTGTAAACATAAAATAAAAATACATAAAAATAACAGTGGCTCAATGTTTTAACTGCGACTGTTTTAATTATTCAAATGCCCGCGAGTTGATTTTCCACTCTGAAGCGACGGGAATGAAAACGAGCGGCGGCCTCGAGGGGAGAAAATCAATCTAAAGTTCAGTTCGCTGATGCAACGTATATACAAGTCATAGTTAATGGGCTATAACATTAAAGTATAATACTTCATTATGAGATGAGGTGGAAATTACACCTCCGAGACCTGAACGCACCTTTCATCAACCTTCCTCTGCCTCACTGTCAAATTACTGTCGCTTGTTTTTCTGTGCGCGGAGGAAACGTGATGAAGTCACCGATGTTAAGATAGATTCAGATTCAACATGTCAAGAGACTCGTTTTCTTTCCTCTCGTCAAACCCTGATTGTTCCTGATTTGGTCTATTATAAAAAAAATCTTTATCAAATTGTTTTGAAATAGACGCTGACGCACGATTGTGTTTAACTCTGTGAACGTGAAAGTCCTCAGTCTGAAGTTAACAGACTTTATTTATCTACTGGATCGTGTGATTTAAGTTTTGGTCGACAACACGTTGAACTCACTAGATCGACAACAGCTCGCCCTCTAGTGGCTGGCTGCAGTTCTCCGTGTTAGCAGATGGGAAATGGAACTAACTTTAGAAAGTTTAAATACGTCCTTTCCCATGATCTTTTCTGTAATTTTGGTAGTTTTCACTCTGATATTATGTTTGATAAGTTTTGTTTTTATTTGATGATATCAAAACGAGCGCAGACGTCATGATTGACAGCTGAGACGACCCCCGGTGATATTGGCTCATATTCTAATAAGAAGTGAGCAATGCTCTGTATGTAGAGGAGACGATGTCACAAAAACAATATTAAGGAATATCAGATAATCAGAAGTTGAAAAACAATATATGGTCCACATACTTTGGCCAGGTCATATACAGTAATTAAAACATATTCTAATAAAATCCATCTTCATCTATTTGTTTGTTTCACACGACTCCTTGATTCTCCGTCTGCACAGTGTGTTGTCGTGTCTGCGTTCAGTCAGTGAGGAGCACTCATTAAAACACACACACAACACACACACACACACAACACACACACACACACACACACACACGCACACGCACACGCACACACACACGCACATAACACACACACTCGCACCCTGCCTGGCTAATCAGCTTGGCCCAACACTCTTCAAGGGGACGTCCCCTGCAGAGGAATATCAAACGTCCTGCTCACTATCATTCTGTCCAATTAGAGGCTCAGGACTTCATTACTGCCCCCCCGCAGGCTGCCAGCTCGTAACGCAGACAGACAGAGAGACAGACAGAGAGACAGACAGACAGAGAGACAGATCAAACCACTCACAGTTTGATAAACAACAGACATTGATTGTCGACAGAGTGGCGTCAGCGTTCAGCAGGAGGAGCACCATAAGACAACAAGACAGACAACACAGACACACAACAGACAACAACAAAGACAGACAACAGACACAACACTCGCACCATGCTGGCAATCAGCTGGCCCAGAACTAAGGGACAGTCCCGGCAGGCATGACAGAGAATCAACGTCCTGCCAACAGCCAATTAGAGCCAGATCAGAAGCCCCCCAGACAGGCGCAGCCGACGCAGACAGACAGACAGAGAGACAGACAGAGAGACAGACAGACAGACAGACAGAAGACAGACAGACAGAAGAGACAGACAGAGAGACAGAAGACAGACAGAGAGACAGACAGAGAGACAGAGACAGACAGACAGACAGACAGACAGACAGACGAAGAACGACAGACAGAGGACAGAGAGACAGACAGACAGACAGAGAGACAGACAGACAGACAGAAGAGGACAGACAGACAGACGAGAAGAAGACAGACAGACAGACAGACAGAGAGACAGAAGACAGACAGACAGAGAGACAGACAGAGAGAGAGACAGACAGAGAGACAGAGACAGACAGAGAGACAGACAGACAGAGACAGACAGACAGACAGATGGACAGACAGACAGACAGACAGATGGACAGAGACAAAATCATATTAGAGACGGAAACAGCAGCATATGATTTATACACTGACAACATGTGATTTATCATACTGGAGGTTTGTTTACGACGTGAAAGTACAAAATATGTTTTTCTCATCCCTATAATAACTCAAATGTAAGATAAGATAATTCTTTATTATTCCCACAACGGGGAAATTTGCAATATTCTGAGAAGCAAGAGTCAAAAGTATGAATCAGTTAGTAATAATAAGTGAGGAAATAGAAAAATATAGAAAAATATGAATGGAATAAAAACTAAAATGTCTATTTTACTTAATTACTGCTTACAGCTTTTGTGTGTCCCCACAAAATGAGTAATACTTTGACCACACACACACACACACAGTCATCATCATCATCATCATCATCATTCATCATCATCATCATCATCATCATCATCATCATCATCATCTCCATCTCTCTTGTTCAGAACTATGAGGTAATCAGTCAGCACGAGGGACAGAGATGATTAAAGTGACTCCAGTAGAGATCATCATCATCATCATCATCATCACCACACCTCCTCTTCATCACTCGTCCTCAGAGACACACGAAGCTCCTTCCCTCTCAGTCATTATTCAGAAGGTCACACGCTGACGCAGACTTTTATTGTATCTGTTCACTGAATTAAAGATGCTTCTCATAACGGTGACAACGAAAACAACCGTGGAAGAAGCACGTGAATATGGAAAACCTTCACTGTGAAACCACCTGCATGGGACTTGGTATTCACAGTCACAGGCTGTGGTGTCTTCTCTATTGTTCTGCAGGTCCTCACAACAAGGGGGAAACGTTGACTGTGAAATGTGACTTCTCGGAGCAGGACTAATGCGATCTGAAGGAAAATCTGTGCAGCTGATCTAATACATTTAAAGAATGAGCCGTTTTTCAGATGTAAACTCAGAAAATAGTGTCTGGAGATTTTACTTTTACTATGAGGCAGGAGAAGAGCCAGAAGATGTCCAGAGACACTGATGTTTGTGTTCTCACGTGCGACCCTGTGATGACCTGACAGACGTTCATCCCACATCAAGCTTTCTGCCATTAGAATAAAACGTCCTCTCACATCTCTAATCCAACTCCTCGACCCGAGTTCTCGCCCCGACGCGTCCTGACTAACTTCCCCGTTATGATTCGGACGGTTGATCCGAAGCAGACGTCGCTCTGTAATCACCCAAACCCCCGGCGCTGCCCTCACGGAGACGCGCCCCCCTTGTTTTCCTGCTGTCCCACCGGGACGACAGCTTGTCAGTCGTCCCAGGCCGGGGACGCACGCTGCAGCTGACACCGCGGACGGCTGCTGTGTATCACCGGAGCCACAGCGGCGTTGTTAAAATGTCTCTCGCCGATCACTGTCACTCCGGCTGCAGAGTCTCTGCTGCTCCGTCAGCATATTTAGGCAGGAGGTAAAAAATATAAGGAAGTGATACGACCCCGGGCGAGTGATTTAAATTCACCTGCAGTGTTGGTGGCTTGTCACGTGGTTCAGGCTGTAATCTGCTACTGTATGTGACGAGTGGAGCGAGAGGTCATCTGTTTATTTGTTCTGACCTGCTCCCTCACGTTTCCTTTCTACCTCCATCTCTTTCCTCTTCCCTCCCTGTGATCGGCCTCCTCTTGCTCGACTCGCTCTAACCCGCCGCGTGCACACACTGTCTGACGGACTAAACTCACTGTTGAGCTGGAGAATCGCTCCCTGTTATAAAAGCCGCCGCTTTCCTTAAAGCATTCGGGGGGGAAAGGCCAAAGGGTCTCAGCAGGGAGGTGCTGGCTATTTAGTAGAGCGGGCCGCTGGCTACACCTCCAGTCGGACTGAAATACTGAAAGAGGAGAATATTATACAGTCTGCAGCCGAGAAAATGAGAGCGATCAAATTATGGAATGAGGGGAGAGGGATAATCGGGGGCAGAGAGAGAAACACATGGGTGGACGTGTAAGTCGCTGGTCCTGCGGGGCCGTGGGAGGCAGCGCTCTTTGTCTTCAGGATTCTGCAGAGTCGCCTGCACGAGGTTCTGTTGTGATGACTGGGCCCAAAAGTGCAAAGTTTTGCTGTGTTGGAAAAGAAGCTGAGTCCCTGCAAGAACTCAGTGTTCCCGTCCCACCACACAATGTGGATCCATTCAGCGGAGCTGGTGAAGCAAGGCGGGGGCACAGCGGGCCCACACTTCGGTCCTGATCCAAACGTCGGGACAACAAGAAAACATGAATACGGACTTTAATGATCCTTCGAATACTAAATATCAACCGCGACAAATAAGAACTTTAATTCAAACGAATGAAACTTGTTTAACGTGTCAACATGTGAGTCGTGAATCAATGAGGAAGATAAATGTGAGGACACAAAGGTGGGGACGGACTGAAGGGAGGTGGGGGACGGACTGAAGGGAGGTGGGGACGGACCGAAGGGAGGTGGGGGACGGACCGAAGGGAGGTGGGGACGGACTGAAGGGAGTGGGGGACGGACCGAAGGGAGGTGGGGACGGACTGAGGTGGGGACGGACTGAAGGGAGGTGGGGACGGACTGAGGTGGGGACGGACTGAAGGGAGGTGGGGACGGACTGAGGTGGGGACGGACTGAAGGGAGGTGGGGACGGACCGAAGGGAGTGGGGGGACACACAGTGAGGAGACACCACAGACTCAATCTAATAACAGTGTGAGAGGAGTACCCTCCGACGGGATGCGAGTGGGTCAGCGCCCGTGATCCCACGCGTGAGCCTCCAGCTGCAGATGTCCCGGCTCCTGGTCGTGTCCTCGTGGACGTCTGTGGTTATATCAGAGCTGAATATGGAGATGCACGTGTCAGTGGTGGTTCATCGCCTCCAGCAGGACTTTGTCTATTAGCGTTATCGTCACGTCACAGTGTACAGGCTGCATTATGCAGTTTACAGTAAATGAGTTACAGTGAGTGGTGGGACTGCACATGCTGATCCAGCTCATATGTGACGGGGGGGGGGGGGGAAACGTGACATAAATATTCATGCATCATCTACAACGTGTGAATACATTTCAACACAGTTTACTGTAGAGAATCAGAGTATACTTACTGAACAGGGACTGAACAGCTGATCTAACAAGAACATACCTGCTCTCTGCTTTAAAGGTCCAGAGCCTTGATGTGTTAGATCAGCTGGAGACGTCTCTGCTCTCTGAGGGAACCGAGCAGAGACGTCTCTGCTGAGGGAACCGAGCAGGGACGTCTCTGCTGAGGGAACCGAGCAGGGACGTCTCTGCTGAGGGAACCGAGCAGAGACGTCTCTGCTCTGAGGGAACCGAGCAGAGACGTCTCTGCTGAGGGAACCGAGCCTCAGCAGGGACGTCTCTGCTCTCTGAGGGAACCGAGCAGGGACGTTCATCTCCTGTCACAGGTCCCATCTCAGTCCTGCTTGTTCTGGCCCATCCCACCAGAGCTTCCTCCAACTTCCACCAAACAGCTCTTCTGTTCTCGATCCCCGCTCCTCCTCTTCCCCTCTTCCCCTCTTCGCCTCTTCCTCCGCTCGCAGGATTCACTCGTTCACAGATCTTTGTTGAAGTTCTGCTCGGTTCCGTTCCTCTGCTCCTGTGACCTGTTGTTTCCCAGCTGCCTCTTCATGTGCCTGCCTCGCTGTCCTCGTCATATCCTGAAGTCCCTGAACTCCTCCAGTCCCTGTTTGTCCCTGAACGTTTAACAATACAACAGCTGAAGAGGGAATAAGAATCCCAAGTGTCCGGCTGTAAGACAGAGAGAGTTTATAAAGTCTGCTTTGGGTACATGTTTGAATTATTGATGTTTTAAAGCTCGAAGCTATAAATCTGACTCACGTTACAGTTTGGTGGTGACTTGATTAAGAAAACGTAAAATAAACAAGACTGTTGTTCCTCATGAAGAATGAAAATAAGACTTTAAACAAACAGGATGTGGATGAAGTAGGCGAGGAGACACGGGGAGGCAGCGGCGCCCCCTGGAGTCCCAGAAGACTCCAGATCAACAGTTTACATGTGTCCTCATTAATCTTCGATCCACGACGATATGAGCTCTACTGAGCCGCAGTGTTCTCCTCTGGGGTTTGTTTGGTGTTTTAAAGGATGAACCACAAAGTAAAACTTCAACGCCCTCAATCACAGAACCAGGAGAAGAGAAGCGTCTCCACCTGTGGGCGTCAGTAAGAGAAGACTGATCTATCCCACATGGACGAGCCCGAGTTCCACTTCACATAAAGATAATGAATCTGTGTGACGTGGGGACGGGTGGAGCGGTGCTCTGCTCCCCGGAGGAACCACGGCGTCGTAAACGTCTCCAGGCCTCAGCGAGAGTCGAGCATTAAACGCTCGGACGTGTCCCCCTCGTCCCGGCTCTGTCCCCCTCGTCCCGGCTCTGTCCCCCTCGTCCCGGCTCTGTCCAGCTGCTCCAGCGTGATTCCAATAACCACATCCTGTTTCCTCCCGCTCCGTCGTGACACTTACTGTTTGTGCTTACTCTGATATTTGAATCCATGTCGAGTTATCCAGATTTGATCATTTGGATGTCGGGATCCGGTTGATCTCGGTTTGGTGGACGAGATTTGACTTCAACTGATTCTGAGTGACGTGGAAACAGTGGTTGAAGTTGGTAGGAGTCGTTTATCAGAACTTATGACACGGCAGGAGTTTGCTTGAGGATCAGTTTCAGTGGTTGTTGTTATGTCTGAATACTGGAAACATATTAAAACAGGATGGATTGCTTGGTCTGACATGTTTTGGGGATTGATATATTATTTATTTAGGTTATTTCATGATGTCATGAGCAGTTTTCCAGAGTCAGATGATTTCTCTTGAATCAAGAAGTTGACATCTTAACTATAAAAGACGTTTTCTTTGTTCTCATAATTTAGTTCATGTTTTTGTAAAGTGTCGTTGTTGCTCCGAGCCGCGGGTTTGAAATGATTCAAACATCACGTTGTCCTCATTATATTCCATCTGTGTGTTCCTGCTTATTAAACGTGTTTATCGACGAGGCCGAGGAGCCGCTGTGCTCCGTATAGATCAGCTGAGACTCAGAGATTATGTTCATTGATCAGACACACACACACACACACACACGCACACACACACACACACAGCACACACACACACGCACACACACACACACACACACTCACGCCTCCCGTCTGACTGTGTGTTTCTGTGATTTCAGGGGCTGAAGGAGCCGTGTTCAGCAAATCCGTGGAGACGCCGCACGTCAGAGCCGAGCCGTCCAAAGAGCTGCGGTGAGTTGTGTTCCGTTAACACGTGTGAAGCGAATACACACGTGAACATAGACTGGGTCTTCGCGATGACACGTGCAAACCAACAAATCACTTCTCACACAACACGAACGCACACTCTCAGCGGTTGTGTTTGATTTGTGTAGAACTGACGCCAACTGTCAACAACTTAAAACGTTTATTTGTCAAGTTAAACTGACGAAAATCTTTGGTTTCAGCTTCTAGAATCAAAAGTTTGACTCCTTTATTAAAGTAATTGTTAAATTCAATATTAACAATAATAACTTTAGTTTTTATACACAAGATGTTAAGCCAGTAAATCAGGAAAATAATTAGAGGATCAATCGATATTAAAAAATCGTCCATAGTTAGTTTGGCGCCTTCGACCTGTTTATCTACTGAACTGATTCAAATCAAAATCAGATGCAGATAATAAACATAACTTCTTATTTTCTCAGGTTCCTTCTGGTGTCGTGAATTGAATAAATATTCAGTTTATTTTTCAGCTTTTTACAGATTTAATTTAACAACAAAAAGTATAAAAATCTCTTTTTCACACAAACAGTTGAGTCTGATGTTTCTGCTCTAATCACAGAAACATTTACATTATTGGGCCAATATTTGAATTTATGATGCGTGGCCAACTGCTGACGCTTCACTAATGGATTCCTCAAATGTATTTATTGGCTCTTTTTTCTCGATATAATTTGGCCCAAAGGGAAAGTTTGTACTGTTTCCAATTTTAAATATTTAGACCCATTTATTATTTTCGGCACAGACACAGAAGGTCGTCTGTCTGTCATATTTAATCAGTCGCACTTCTTGAAAACAACAACATCGTGGATGAGACACATATATTCACTTTTTACGTCATTATGAATCTTCGTGTTTTTCATCCTCACAATGTAAATCTATGAAGTGGTGGAAAGAGCAATGTCTCCTGGGTAAATCACTCGTCCGTCCAGTGACGGCTGAGATTATTGGCTCCATCTTTTGCCAATAGATGCATTATCCCTCCTCGTCTTCACCCCCCCCCCCTCTTCATCAGTCTCTCTCTCCGACTGCAAATCGCCATGAAAATCAGCAAAACATCAGAGCGGCTCGTCCTGTGTCGTGAGGAAGTGAACGAGGGAGGAGGCGTGAGATGAGAGAGGAAGCACAGAGAGCAAAGATTTGGCTGAACAGACATCAAACGGAGGAAAGATGTGATGAAGAGGAGGAGGAGGAGGAGGAGGAGGAAGAGGAGGAGGAGGAGGATGTTGTGTTTGCAGACGGACGTTTGGGCGTTTTGAGGTGAAAACAGAAGCTGCTGAGTTAAAACACGTCTTTCTTCACTTCTACATCTTTTTATATTCGCCCGTTTCAAATGGAGGAGGAAGACGAGGGGGAAATGCAGGAAACTAATCCGAGATACTTTTCAGACACACGTTCTTCACATGTTCTTCACATGTTCCTGTTGTGAACGAGTCGGACCCGACGACCTGCTGCTGCTTCACAAACACGAACCACACAACATGTCTGAAGCGTGGATGTGTCTGAGATCTGAACTCACACCTCCGCTCTGATTAGTTCTCTCCTCGGGACTCGGTGGGCGGCAACGGGCTGTGTTTGATTGACAGCTCCCTCGCTCCGCGGTGTATTAACTTCTGTCTAAGCTGAGATAAATCCCAGCTCCGATCCGCCCACTTTCCTCCCGAGCAGACGTTTAATCAACCAGAACAACTGGAAACATCTGTGCGTGAGGGAGTGAGCTACCTGAATATCACAGCTGCTCACAGCCTTTATATAGAGTGACTGATTTCACTGAGCTTCGACGCCCCGACTCTCTTTTACTGGGTTTTGAATCCTCTTGGCAACGAGCCGGAATCAGGTCTGAAACCTCAATCCCGACCCAGACTGAGATCACCAGAGGACGGGATCGGTTATCGAGCACAAGGAGGAATCAACCTTTATGATTAGAGAACAAGCTCAATTATCTCAAGATGAATAATTAGCCTGTGCAACAGAAACAAGCTGAGATGCTTGTGATTAATGTCGCGGGTGTGTAGCTGCACGTACACACACACACACACACACACACACACACACACACACACACACACACACACACACACACACACACACCGGAGAGATAACAGGAATAAGTACCTGAAAGATAAAGGAGTTGAAATGATTTTTAAAGTGAAGTGTTCCTCACTTCCTGCAGGAGCTGAAAGTTTTCCCATCATAGAAAGTTTGAGTCACATTAGATTCTCAGCCGCTCTCCGCTCGAGTCTCTCTTTGTGTTTCTGGAAGCGCTCTGCGATCAGAACATTGAGATCGGATCTGTCCGACTCACACAGCAGGAGACGGAGCTCGGGATCATCCAACAGCAGAGAGGCTAACCCAACTGAGAACAACGAAGCTGCGACTCCACTCAGATCCGGTTCTGTTCTATTCTTCTCTACGTGTTCGTGTTCAGTCATTTCTCTGTTTTTACTTTTAATACTACGAGTAGTGTTAATAGTACTACTTCATGTTCTTATACTATTCTTAAGTAACCGGGTAATAACATCAGTCCAGGGACTTTATCAATCTAAATAACGTTTATCTCTTCTTATAGATAATTATTTTATTAACTTGCAATAAGAAAAAAACACAAATGAACTGAACAGAACCGGGACGTGGTGATGTTCCGAGGATCGGCGTCACCTTCTCGTCCCATCCTGACTGCTGTTGCCTAGCAACAGAGCGGCAGCTGGACACCAAGTTTTACAGTTTTTTTAACGTATGTACCTTGAACTGTTGGGTTGAGTGGAAGCGTGACACTCGAGTATCGGACGACTCGTCGTTTACCTCCCTGCAATGAATCATGGGAACGTTGACTTCAACTCTTTCTTCTTCTTCTCTTCTCGTCTTCATCTCTGCTCTTGATTCAGCTCCTCTCCCACCTGATCCTCTTTTCCTCTCATCCTCCCTCTCCATCGTCACCTTCCCCTCAGCTCTTCCTCCTCTTCTGACCTGATATGACTTTTATTCCTGAGCTGACTCTATCTCCTTCGTCTCACACCATCCTCTTCATCTCCTTCGTCTCTCTTCTTCATCTCCTTCATCTCACGCCATCCTCTTCATCTCCTTCGTCTCTCTTCTTCATCTCCTTCGTCTCACACCATCCTCTTCATCTCTCTTCTTCATCTCCTTCATCTCCTTCGTCTCACACCATCCTCTTCATCTCCTTCGTCTCTCTTCTTCATCTCCTTCGTCTCACACCATCCTCTTCATCTCTCTTCTTCATCTCCTTCGTCTCACACCATCCTCTTCATCTCTCTTCTTCATCTCCTTCATCTCCTTCATCTCACGCCATCTCCTTCGTCTCTCTTCTTCATCTCCTTCGTCTCAAACCATCCTCTTCATCTTCTTCATCTCCTTCGTCTCACACCATCCTCTTCATCTCTCTTCTTCATCTCCTTCATCTCCTTCATCTCACGCCATCTCCTTCGTCTCTCTTCTTCATCTCCTTCGTCTCAAACCATCCTCTTCATCTCCTTCATCTCCTTCGTCTCACACCATCCTCTTCATCTCCTTCGTCTCTCTTCTTCATCTCCTTCGTCTCACACCATCCTCTTGATCTCCTTCGTCGCTCTTCTTCATCTCCTTCATCTCACGCCATCCTCTTCATCTCTCTTCTTCATCTCCTTCGTCTCACACCATCCTCTTCATCTCCTTCGTCTCACACCATCCTCTTCCTCTTCTCCTCTTCTTTTACTCTCCTCACATGTTGTTTCCTTTCGGTTCTAGTTTTGTTTCCTTCACATGAATCTCAGATTTTAGTCTCCTCTCGTTGCTTAAACAGTTTCTTTATCTTTTAAATCCAAACATTTACTTACAAAACTGAAGCAGGAAAGAAAACGAGTCCAGAAAACCAACAGTGTCCTAAAAAGTGAACGGACATTATAAAACATCAGAACAGAAGAGATCCGGACTCAGGAGGCCGATCTCCTTCCCTGCAGCTCCGAGCATCATCAGAGATAAGAAGCATAAATAACAGGTGGGAAATGATCTTAATACCCCAGCTTCTGTGCTCGGGTTGTGTTCGTCCTCCTCCTTCTTTCTGTCGTCTCTAATGTCACAGCCGCTCCTTTCTCCCCCCCCCCCGCTCGGCCCCCGTCCTCCACACCTCCAGCTCACACTGATCCCTGTAATTGAGAGGATGGCGTGTTCCCCAGCACAACGTTCAGGTCGTCCGCCACGGAGCCGCCGCGCAAAGCAATCAGCTTCACCCGCGCCGGCCGAGATTGCCATTTAACCTATGATTTGCTGCGTGGCACGACGGGAGCCCATTTCAGCTCTCCATAGTTTATGTATTTATAACGGCAAACTGTTCTGCACTGTGTTCACACCGTTTGAGAAAGAAAGTGGCAAATAGTTTAAAGAAGGCGCCGACGCCCAAGGTCGAAGGAGTCGCACGCAGACGGGAAAGTAGAGAAAGCTGCTCGCAGGTTTCAGGGTGAGCGAGCTCGCAAATTCTGTCGTGTCAAAAAACTCCAGGTGTTTACTGAAGGCGGCCGACGCCAAGAGGACGCATGGAAAGTTATTAACCTGTGACTCCAGCTGCAGATATGAAGCTCTGCCAAGAAAAGGAGAGAGGACACGAGGATGTAAAGAAGAGAGAGAACAGGAAGACGACCACGAGACGTTATTGATTGCTGAGGGGAAATGAGGTCGTGGCTGCAGTAAAAATAATGTGTGACGACAGTGGAATAAAAATACAAATAAAAAGGCAAAGACCGAAATAGACGCAGGGATATGATATTAAAACAGGTAGACAGAAGGTTAAAGTACGTGAATATATTACAACATTAATAGTAAGAACACTTTAATACGGACATGCTTTGCTTTTTAAATTCAAGTACGTGCACTGGTTTCACTGGTTCTTCGTCAAATCTCCATTTTACTGTCAAAGAAAAAAGACCACGAGACAAAGCTGCAGCAAAGAGGGAAAATTGAAATGATTTAACCATGTGGGAGAAATATTTCATCGCCGTCTCCCCGAGGAGGAAACCTGAGAACGAGGGAGGATGAAAGAGGCGGGAGGCCGAGCGGCGGAGTGATGCAACAGTTTGACTTCTCGTCCACGGCCTCTCACGACATCAGAGGAAGTCGGACTCTTTGTCTGGAGCCGTCAACAGAAGCCGTCAAATTATACAATATGGTTTTTATTTGTTTCCTTTTATTTCCTCAATAATCATTTGACTAATTGTCTCCGCTCGTGTGTCAGTCGTGACTTTGTTCATTCATGCCGTCAACTAGAATATTGAGATTATGTTTATGTTTACAATTGTTTTAAAGAAAGACTAAAATGTGACTGAAATCATATTTCATTTCATTTCACTCTGTCTAGTTAATTAACAGTGGATATAAATTACTTATGCAAATAGTTTATAATTAAATATTGAGTGTTTTACAGTTTGTAATAATTTATCACTGAGCACTTTAATGTCTCATTATAACAAAGAGAATATGGTCATTGTTTTCATTTGTGAAGGGAAACTTTGATATTAATCAAATCAGGACGTTTGTACAAACTGATGAGAATAATAACGGACCAGTCTCTTTGTTACAAGCAAATCAAATATCAAACATTCATCCACGGTTTCTGATGAAATGAAGTATTATCAGACAGTGAAGATGTTTCCTGTCTGGACCTTGAATATCTTCACCTCCCTCTGAATCAAAGTTCTCAGTCCTGCAGACAAAAGCAACACGTGTGACGTCGGAGGGAATATCATGTATTTTACACACAGCTGCCGCAGTGACAGGGAGACAGGACGTCTACAGAGACCTCCTCCTCCTCGAGTCGGGATCCACTGAAGCGTTCTGACACCTGCTTCCTGTACAGATCGGCCGGTGGAGGTGAAGCTGGGAAGAGGAGTGGGCTGGTTTTTAATGCTCGTACAGATATACAGTTCCATAAGTGTTCCCAAGTCTGATCGGCTCAATCTACGCCCTGAAGTGTGTTAACGTGTTCTTGTGTTAACGTGTTGATATTAGAGGTATTTTAAAAACCTGCGTCTCCTACAGAGTGAACACAGATCGAGTCCATTCCCATTGCAGACATTGTTATTGGGTGTAGGGTTTGGATCGGAGTACCGTGCAGGTTCTCTGTTGTTGGTGAAAACATTTAATTGAATCAATGAACAGTTCATTCTCTCCCTCATCCAAACATCCAGTGAAAGCAGTGATCGCTGACCCGGCTGCTCTGTCTGTGTTTCCAGGCTGGAGTCTCCCACCCGCTCCCTGATCATGGAGGCTCCGAAGGGAATCCAGATCCTGGCCGAGGCCGGGGACATCCAGGCCATCTGCAGGAACGAGCTACGCCTGGAGTCCAAAGACGGAGAGGTGCGTGCTCGACCAACAGCACACACCGACGTCTGCTTAATTCAGCTTTCTGACCCAAACAACATTGTCTTATTATTCAGACACAGACAAGTCTCAATCCTTTTCTGAGTTCCCCGGTGACCCCCAGTGGTCGGAGGTATTATGTTTCCGTGTTCACATGAATGGTGACCTCACTAAACATGTCCGTGGCCTCTTGAACACGATGTCTCAAGTCTTCAGAGAATTTCTTCAAACTTCACTCGGTCAAAGTTCACACTGACTTCATATGAGTCTGGAAATAAAAGTACGCACGGACTGAAACTGGTTGGTGGAGGCGGTGATTCTACTTTATTTTTAATTTGGCTCTCGCTCCGTCTCTGAAGCTCATCACCAATCGGCCGCTCTCGATATTTATTTCTTTATTTCTGAAGGATGTTTTTAGAAAACGTGTAATTAAAACCATCACGTTGTTTTCACATCAAACCCTTCATTAAGTTGTTTGTTTGAGTGGTGGAGCAAAAAAACATCCTGTTTGGTTCAAATGGAAAAAGAAGAATTAACTCTCTTCATTAAATGCACTCGTGTTATTTCAGACATGCTTCCTGCACAAACAGAAAAACCTCCCACTCTGTTTACTGGCGGAGAAATTAACTTTTCCTGTCCCGCGGCCATAACGGCTGATGGAGCTCCGTCTCCAATCCACCGTGTCTGCCGTCCAAACGTATTTTTAGCAAACAACAATCCAAACAATAGCTCGTTGCGTCAGCCAAACACAGAGCAGCAGATCTGCTACCGGCTGCTGGCGGTTCCCCCGCACACTGGCCGTCCACCAGAATCTGTCCGAGACGCAGGACGACACAGAACAGACGAGGATTGTTTTCCTCCTTCTGTCGTCCTCTCGCTCGCTAATTCCTCTCAAGCCTTTTACATGTTTGCCTCAACAACTGCTCCCTTCGTGGTTTCCATTCTTCATCCCCCTCCCTCCTCTGTCCTCTTTCTGTCTCCAACTTTGCTTATTTGCTATCTTTTCCCCCTGGTTTGCTCATCCACTCCTCATCCTCTTTCCGTCTCTCATCCTCCTTCCTCCTCATCCTCTTTCCGTCTCTCATCCTCTTCCTCCTCATCCTCTTTCCATCTCTCTTCCCTTCCTCCTCATCCTCTTTCCATCTCTCATCCTCTTCCTCCTCATCCTCTTTCCGTCTCTCATCCTCTTCCTCCTCATCCTCTTTCCGTCTCTCATCCTCTTCCTCCTCATCCTCTTTCCGTCTCTCATCCTCTTCCTCCCCGCTCCTGAATTCCTCCAACCATCCCCTGATTCGTCACGCACATCAGTCCTCACACTCACCACGCTCGCTCGCTGATAAACAGGATTCTCCGCCATCAGTCTCACACATCCACGGTCGGCTCGTTAAAATCACCCCTTAGGTTGCAAGAGTAATAGATAGCAAGAAGAAAGTGTTTAAAAGTTTCTCACAAAAAAAGGAAAAGTGTTTCATACATTAAGACAGGCTGCAGATATGAGGCGGGAAGGAGTCCAGTGATGTGAAGCTGTCAGTTTCCACTGGTGTGGGTCAACAATGAGGTCATGAAGGTCAATTCATATAATTACAGTCACATTCTCCGGCTCCATTACTGTCGGGATTATTATGGCATAGATCTGGCAACGGGAGCGGGCCGCCCAAGTGCCATCACCTTGACAAGCACAACAAACACGTTATCATTTCAGTCCTGACTGATCCTGCTCTTATGGACTTTGTCTCACCCGTTCTCTCCCCCCTCAGATTTCTCTGGACGCTCGCAGGATCCGCCTGATGCGGTTGCCGGAGGGGAAGGCCTCCACCAGCTCCTCGTCCTCCGGGACAAGGCAGACGGTCTACGAGGTCTGCGTCTGCCCCAACGGGAGGCTATTCCTCTCCCAGGCCGGCACCGGATCCACCTGCCAGATCAGCAACAGCGTCTGCCTCTAGGACTGAACCACAGAGATATGAGTAAACACAGAGGTATCCTGAAGGACGGACTGCCTCTCGGACTGATTCAAACAAACACAGACACACACAGAGACTTCCAGAGCTGATGGATGAACAATCACAGATACTGTACCTCCACAGATACATTCACGCTACAATCACAACAACTCAGACTGATTAGGCTCAACTGAACCGTTTTAAAGAAACACAACCGAACATTTTGAAGTTTGTGCCAATATTTCAATGCTAAAAAATATTTTATATGAGAGAAACAGGCTTTGAAACGGCGTTCAGAGCATCATGGGACATTAACCTCTCCTCCGAGTCTCGTCAGCGCCTCAGCTCTTTGTACACACACTAGATCAGAACAATACCACTTTTAAACTGATCAGAGGGAGACATTACAGGTTTTAACAACTTTTTAATACAAAAATACAGCGATCAAGTGATCAAGGACGATGTCGGTCTGACCCCACAACAGTCAGCATGACACATACAAAGCTGACACACACACACACAACAGACATGTTCACACACACACAACAGAGATGTTCACACACACACAACAGACATGTTCACACACACACAACAGATATGTTCACACACACACAACAGACATGTTCACACACACACACACTCGCTCTTTGCTCCTGGTGGAACCCGAGAGGAAAACCTCCTCGAAGACACTGATCTGTTCCTTTCTCTCCCTCAAAAACTCTTCAGTACCAGAATCGTTAGGGTGATCACCTCTCCTCCTCCTTCCTCCTCCTCCTCCTCCTCCTCACCTCCTCTTCTTCTTCTCCTTCTTTTCAAATGTGGGACAGAAGGACAGTTTATTATTTATTATTAATGCCGAAAACCTGACGATGCCATGGTCACGTCATATCACATTTCCCTTGATTATTCAAATTAGCATCAGGGGAATGATTTGGTTTGAAATGCATTTGAAGGATGGGGCCACTGAATTGAGACACAGCACTGGTCAGTCCCCCGCCCTCTGCCATCCCATAATGCTTTGAGAGGCCAATTAATTGCACATTTAAATGCTAACGTGTTCGGTGGGTGTTTCCCTTTGTGCTTCTCGAGATATGACATGAACATGGCACCGCTGACTTTGGTGTGATGACCGTTGATGTCTTGTTTCTCCGTCCGTGTGTCCTCCTGACCACAGCATCGACCTCCTGCCGTCCTGCCCACGAAGAAGACACCCTCCGGGGACTCGCTCAGACGAACTGGACCAATGTCATGAATGTCCACCGTGCGCTGCTCGGCCCAGGGGGCGATGGTCACCCTACTAGTTTCTTGCACTGGGACATTTTTTTTTTCCAAATAACACACACACTAACGCGAGCCGCTCTGTTGAAAGAGGGGAGCTGTGCCTGTGCCTTATGCCGACGCACTTGAGGCAAGAAGAAGCACATCACACAGACTTTCTTTGGCACCAGCTGATTTCAGTCTCACCCCCGTTTCGAACCGTCTCCTTCCGTGCGAATGCAAAGACCTTCAGCCACGTCTGACCGTAGCTTCCCCCCCCCCCTGCCGTCAGCAGCTGACTCTGGAAAACCATGTGAACCTTTCCTCTGTTGAACTAACCCCCCCCCCCCCCGAGTTTGCCCAGTTTGATGCACTGCTTATTTTTTTCCTTTTCATGAACAGATATCCTGTGTGGCAACATGTGTGTGTTGCTGTTAACGTGTGATCCTGTGGAGTGAAACAGGCGCTGATGGGTCTGATCGCCACTGCTGAATAAAAAAATCACTTGGCCAAAACAATGTCCTTTAGTTTCCCGCGATTGAGGCAACGAAACATTTCTTTGGTTCTTGTTTGAACAACTCCAACCACTCGGTCAAGGGTCTTGTGAGAATATTTGAAAAGTGATGTAGCAAAGTATTTCAGCAGTAGATATACATGATTTTTTAAATGTTAGAAATAAGAGATTTGAGTTGTTGTTGTTGTTATTATCGCAGCGAAATACGGTTTTCTATGTAAAGGTTTAATGAAGAAACGCTTCCTCTGTGTTTACTGGTGGTTTCCTTCGATAGGACTCACGAGCTCTTGGTTTTACGATGTGGGGGGTTCCGCTCACGAGTCAACGGCAACACGGACGCTAATATTAACATTACTGTCACAGAGGCTAACCGCTTAGAAGCAAGCCGTCGGATCGCATAATGCAGTGACCGCTGAGGCATGAGGACGGAACCTTTACGTCAGGAAACACATCACAACAGTCATAAATACCACCAGAGAGGGGGGGGGGGGTGTTCTGATTGACTCGTCCCATGAGCAAAGTAAATACAACCCATTTGAATGTTGCAGTGAGTATAAAGTCACACGACCTTACTGAATATTGAAATTTGACAGTTAATACTTTGCTGGCTTCTTTACGTTTGGTTAATTTAGGCTTAGATCGATGTTTCGATATTTCAAACTTCCCATCGTGTCATGTGACGCTGTCAACCAGTCATTTTAGCCGGGGAAATGGTTGAATGCTAACGTGTTATTTTGTTTGACTTATGTTCGGATGTCCCTCCAGACGTGTTTCTCGTCCGATGCCGATTGGTCAGATTTAGACTCATAAAATCAAAGCACCCTGAACGTGACATCACAGGAAAATGGCCGCCGTATGAAGAGAGTGAATTAGCATTATAATGGAGCAAAATTAAGTTTTTTCAAGTTTATGCAACACCGTGGAAGAACTAGATGTTGTTGACCAAGTGGCTCGTGACGCTGACCCGGTGTCCCATCCTTTTCAAGAGTCAGGTGCACCAAGCTTCTTCCTGTCGCTCTGCTTCTCAGTCTTTCAGAAATATTTCACAACTAATTCAACCTATCTGATGCTATTTTTTGTTTTTGAATATATGTGCACAGGAGAAATCGATCTTTTTATACGGTTGTATATGTAAATATTGTACACAAAACCGTGCGCCAGGCATTACGCGCCGACAAAAGAGAAACACTGCTCTTTTACAGAAATGAAATCCTTTTTTATGATGTACATCAGTTTGTGTTTTTGTACAAAAAGGTTATAAAAAATACTGTTTAAGGATATTGATTGATTTAGCATGTACAGCGATGTATACAATGTTCCTCTGAGGAGAAGATGCTGGGTTTGTTTGAACGCCTCCTCCTTCCTGTACCGGTCCCTCCTGCTGAGCTCAGACGCTTCACACGAACACAAACACGCTTCCCTTCTGTTCTGTTGTCGTCGTTGTGTCGGGCCCGAGGTCTTTGCATTCCCTCCTCGTGTGCTGTGTCTACATTGTGCTACGATGAGTGAACTCTTTGGGTTTTGTTCTTCTGCTCCACAGGATGGTTCTCAGAAGCCAACGCAGCGAGGAGACGACGCACAGGGTTGAAATGGGAAAACGCTGCGATTATCAACCGAGGAAAACACGGACGAAGAATACTGCAAAACAAAATCATGATCATCAGTTTAATGATCAGAAGAACGTCATCAATTGGACTAAAATGTTTCCATAGAGAATATTACCATTGATTTTATATGTAAGTAACACTTATTTGAAATAAAGATAATTGCAAATTATTAATACTAATCTGCTAATTCAATTCAACCAGATCCCGTTCTGTGAGCAGTTCTTCCAACCCTGTGCGCTCGTGGTTCTTCCTTGGTTCTGGTCACTCTGAGGTTTTCCATCCATCCTGGTCACTCACGTTTCTCTTCATTCTTCGGTCTGAAACTGCCGCTCATGGAGTAGTTTTCAAAGATGCCAAAATAAAAAGGCGTTGTTCAAGTTGACTGCAGCAGTTATTGGATCCTGCCTGACGAGACAAATAACCAGAGATTCTACAAGGTGACGGGACAGGGGGCGGAGCCAGGGGGTGGCGTCTGGGCCAGGTCCACCTGCAACACACGACTTTGGGCTTCTTCTTCTTTTTAAGTCGCTTGTGGTTTTTGGGGCTTGTTTTAAAAACTCAAGTTGCTTGTTATGAATATGAAACAAGCAAGTTGATTTTCTGACATTTACACAGATGGAGTAACACACAGGAACACAGAGAGTAACACACAGGAACACATAGAGTAACACACAGAGGAACACAGAGAGTAACACACAGGAACACATAGAGTAACACACAAGAACACACAGAGGAACACACACAGTAACACACAGGAACACAGAGAGTAACACACAGGAACACAGAGAGTAACACACAGGAACACAGAGTAACACACAGGAACACAGAGAGTAACACACAGGAACACAGAGAGTAACACACAGAGGAACACACACAGTAACACACAAGAACACACAGAGGAACACAGAGAGTAACACACAGGAACACAGAGAGTAACACACAAGAACACACAGAGGAACACACACAGTAACACACAGGAACACAGAGAGTAACACACAGGAACACAGAGAGTAACACACAGGAACACAGAGAGTAACACACAGGAACACAGAGAGTAACACACAGGAACACAGAGAGTAACACACAGAGGAACACACACGTAACACACAAGAACACACAGAGGAACACAGAGAGTAACACACAGGAACACAGAGAGTAACACACAAGAACACACAGAGGAACACACACAGTAACACACAGGAACACAGAGAGTAACACACAAGAACACACAGAGGAACACAGAGAGTAACACACAGAGAACACAGAGAGGAACACAAAACAGTAACACACAGGAACACAGAGAGTAACACACAGGAACACAGAGAGTAACACACAGGAACACAGAGAGTAACACACAGAGGAACACACACAGTAACACACAAGAACACACAGAGGAACACAGAGAGTAACACACAGAGGAACACAGAGAGGAACACAAAACAGTAACACACAGGAACACAGAGAGTAACACACAGGAACACAGAGAGTAACACACAGGAACACAGAGAGTAACACACAGAGGAACACACACAGTAACACACAGTAACACACAGAGTAACACAAAACAGTAACAGAAACAGTAAACAACACAGTAACACACAGGAAGACGCACAGTAAAACAGTGTTGACAGTTTAAAGTCTCGACAAGCGGATTTGCTAAATAGCGAATACCCGTTAAAAGTCACCCTGACGTCAGTGTGTTGGAGTTAAGGACGGATTCAGACGTTTCTTACAGGACTAAAATCACTTTGTATGTCTCATATCAGACTGAGCAGTGTTCCCCTGCTTCTTTGTTATGTTGTATTTGTTCCCATCAGGTCTTGTGTGTGGTCTGATCCTCCATCTGTGGCCCGTCAGACTTCTGAGGTGTTAAACCCACAATTTGTTTAATCCTGTAGAAGAATTGTGTCTGTGACAATGACTTCTGGGCTTCTAATTGGCTGAAAGTAATTTGCTGAGCACACCGTGATATTGGTGACTAGTTTTTTTTATGTTAGCCAGATTGTTTTCATGACTCATGCAGCTTCATGAGAAATCTCTGCGGTGCCTCTTCCAAACCAGCAGCTGGCTAAATTATCTTTCGTCTTTCTTTAGTATTTTCTGGAGCTTGCTGCAGCCGGCGGCGGCGGCGGCGGCGTGTGGGAGACCTAATTTCATTCTGTCGTTAGCAAACCAAACGGCTGGTTGGAGACAGAAGCGCCAGTTTGTGCCTCATTGATCCCACAATCAGCACCCTGACCTCTTAGAGCACCGAGCTTTGCTTCTCTTGGTGATTTGGTGCGGGAGCGTGAAAACGTTCAGATCAGTGACAAACTGCAGGTTTCAGACAAACACACAGAGACAGAGTCAAACCTGGAGATCACATTCCCGGCTTTGACAGCAGCCGTACAGCTCCGAGTTGTGACGGAACAAATCCCATTATTTAATGTGCTTTTAAAAACACCCATTAACTAAGCTGTTACCACATCGAGCGACGGAAGGGAAGCGAAACATCCATCATCGGTTTCCCTCAAGGTCAAACTATCTGTAATCCCTGAACAATATAAATGGGTCTCTTCACTTTTATTCAGAAAAATATTTATAGTCCAGAGTTTTCCGATATAGATTTTTTTCCCCCAAAACATTACTCACAACTCATTAAGCCTGTCCCATTGTTTCTGTTGACTCACTCCAGACTCCAGACTTCTTGGAGTTTCTCGAGTGAGCCGGTGGGAGAACACAGCAAAAATGCAATAAACAAAAAAACAACAACACAAATATCTCAGAATGGAAAAAGTGGAGCAACACACACACAGACACTGACGAAGATGTCAATCATGCCTAAATGTGCTATTTCTGGAAATCATCTACTGGCCACAGCATTGGTCATAAACCCCGCCTCCCTTAATGTTAGCAAATGGGACATACACCAAACTAAAAAATCATGTTCGTCTTTAAATGAATGTTTGTCAAACTGTCATTTGTTCATGTTTAATCTGAAACGTCATGATTGACAGCTGAGACTCACTTGACAATGGTTGAGTCCATCCCCCGATCACGACAGTGTACAACGGCAGGAAGTGGTGACACGGTGTATTTAGGATCTACGGCTTCAACACGTCGACAGGGAGTCACAGAGCAGAGCACAAGACAGAAGAAGCAATGACAAAGTAAGTCCAGGACTTTACGTTTATGATTTTTATTCATGATATTATTTATTGCATAATTCTCACAGCGGAACACTCATTGTTGTTGTTCTGCATTACTGACACCTGCCTGACGGGAGGGGAACAGCATGTCAAGTGCTTCCAGTTTTCTCAGAAGGAACATGGAGACACACGATGAAATAAATGTACGATGACGCATTGAGTCTCACGCTGCCTGACGTGTGTTGATGATTTCACTCGCACACAAACAAATCTCATTTGATTGACTCTCTCCTGGTGATCCCACTCGGGCCTCCACAGACTGAGCTCCACCTTCCCTGCGGCAGGTTACCGGACGTTTGAAAGCAGAACACAAAATCACTTGCGCTATTTTTAATTCCTCATTAAATTATCGCAACTTGTTTTTCTACCAACAGAGAGTCTGAGGCAGCTTTTTGGTAAAAAAAAACCTTTATTGGATGAATGCAGAAAGGAACACGTCATATCAGCTTACATATTCCAAAAGTTAAAAAAAAACATAAAGACAGAGAGAGAGTGAAACAGAGAGGAGAGTGTGCGACAGACAAAAATGTCCTCACTTTACAAAGAAGAAGAAGAAGAAGAAGAAGAAGGGATGGGTCCTCTGTGCTGGAGGATCCCGTATCCAATGAGTTGACGACATCATTTGCCTCCGTCGCTATCGGCTGTAAATCTGGGTGAAGCGCTGGCATCCGGACGGAGGCCGCTGCCTGCGGTGCTCCTCCTCTTAGAACGCCTGAAAGCGTGACTAACCTCGTGATTGACTGTGAAGAAGCCCTGTGTGGAAATTCATTCACCATCGCATTCATCACACCTACAGACATATTAATCAGCCTTTCCCTCAAATCGTGATCATCCACTCTTTCACTTAATTCCCTAATGTCCTCATTTTCTCCAGGCTCTGATGTTGAACTATTCCTCGAAGTTAGAGTGGGGGTCTTCTCAGAGGCATCATAGCAGAAGGCAGAAGAGGCAGCTGGGGGAGAGGTGGTTCCCAGTTTTGCCTCCTCCTCTTCCTCCTCTTGAGCCTCATCAAGTATTATCTGCTCATTGAAGTCTGAAGTAGTTTCACTGTTGTCTGCCTCAAAGCTTTCTGCAACCTCAGAAGAGCTTGCAGAGGAAACAGCGTCCTGTATCTCCTCTGATGCTCTAGAGGGGCTGGAAGAGGCGTCTGTCTCAGGGAAACTGATGATTTCCCTGTCTGAGTCATCTCCGTCCTCCTTGGATATTGGAGTAGAGGTGGTTCCCATTGTCTCCTCCTCTTCCTCCTCTTGAGCCTCATCGAGTTTCATCTGCTCAAGGAAGTCTGAAGCAGTTTCACTGTTGTCTGCCTCAAAGCTTTCTGCAACCTCAAATACCTCGTCTGATGCTCTAGAGGGGCTGGAAGAGGCGTCTGTCTCAGGGATACTGATGTCTTCCCTGTCTGAGTCATCTCCCTCCTGTGATATGAGGGGAGAGGTGGTTCCCATTGTCTCCTCCTCGTCCTCCTCTTGAGCCTCATCAAGTTTCATCTGCTCAAGGAAGTCTGAAGTAGTTTCACTGTTGTCTGCCTCAAAGCTTTCTGCAACCTCAGAAGAGCTTGCAGAGGAAACAGCGTCCTGTATCTCCTCTGATGCTCTAGAGGGGCTGGAAGAGGCGTCTGTCTCAGGGAAACTGATGGTTTCCATGTCTGAGTCATCTCCTCCTGTGATATGAGGGGAGAGGTGGTTCCCATTGGTGCCTCCTCTCTCCTTCCTCTTGAGCCTCATCAAGAGGAGTCTGCTCAAGGAAGTCTGAAGCCATTTCACTGTTGTCTGCTTCAAACTTTTCTGCAACCTCAAATACCTCGTCTGATGCTCTAGAGGGGCTGGAAGAGGCGTCTGTCTCAGGGATACTGATGTTTCCATGTCTGAGTCATCTCCCTCATCCATTGATATTGGAGTAGAGGTGGTTCCCATTGTCTCCTCCTCTTCCTCCTCTTGAGCCTCATCGAGTTTCATCTGCTCAAGGAAGTCTGAAGTAGTTTGACTGTTGTCTGCCTTATACATTTTTAATATGGCGAATGAGGTTGCAATGGAAACAGCGTCCTGTATCTCCTCTGATGCTCTAGAGGGGCTGGAAGAGGCGTCTGTCTCAGAGATACTGATGTCTTCCATGTCTGAGTCATCTCCGTCCTCCATTGATATGAGGGGAGAGGTGGTTCCCATTGTCTCCTCCTCTTGAGCCTCATCAAGTTTCATCTGCTCAAGGAAGTCTGAAGCAGTTTGACTGTTGTCTGCCTTAAACATTTTTAATATGGCGAATGAGGTTGCAATGGAAACTGCATCCTTTATCTCTTCAGATACTCTACAGGTGTGGGAAGAGGCCTTTGTCTCAGGGATACTGATGATTTCCTGTCTGAGTCATCTCCCTCATCCATTGATATTGGAGTAGAGGTGGTTCCCATTGTCTCCTCCTCGTCCTCCTCTTGAGCCTCATTCGAGTTTCATCTGCTCATGAAGTCTGAAGTAGTTTCACTGTTGTCTGCCTCAAACCTTTCTGCAACCTCAAATACCTCGTCTGATGCTCTAGAGGGGCTGGAAGAGGCGTCTGTCTCAGGGATACTGATGTCTTCCCTGTCTGAGTCATCTCCCTCCTGTGATATGAGGGGAGAGGTGGTTCCCAGTTTTGCCTCCTCCTCTTCCTCCTCTTGAGCCTCATCGAGTTCCATCTGCTCAAGGAAGTCTGAAGTAGTTTCACTGTTGTCTGCCTCAAAGCTTTCTGCAACCTCAGAAGAGCTTGCAGAGGAAACTGCCTCCTGTATCTCCTCTGATGCTCTAGAGGGGCTGGAAGAGGCGTCTGTCTCAGGGAAACTGATGGTTTCCATGTCTGAGTCATCTCCGTCCTCCATTGATATTGGAGGAGAGGTGCTATCCAGTTTTGCCTCCTCGTCCTTATTTTCAGTCCATTCAAGTTGCATCTGCTCAAGGAGATCTGAAGCAGTTTCAATGCTGTCGGCCTCAGACGAGTTTGCAGAGGAAACTGCCCCCCCCATCTCCTCTGATCCTGATGAGAGGCCAGAGTAGGCCTCTGTCTCAAGGATAATGATGTTTTCACTCCCTTGTGTCATCAAACCTTCTCATGATTTCATGGGCTCGTCCTGTGAGGAAGGATTGCATGGTCAAAATAGCACCTGCCAGGGTCTTGGCTGCACTGACCCCTGACAGCTGTATGCTGGGAGGAGCACAGGCACTGAACGATCCTGTTTCAAGTGACTGTTGCTTGGCCACAGAGTTGACCACATCAATTACCTCAGTCACTATAGCCTCTGTGAATTCACATGAAATCCTCCCAGGGATATCTTCACCGATCACATCACAGAAAGCCTGAATGAGGCAGATTTCCACCTTATCTTTCATCTCACTCTTAGAAGAAGAGAGTCTCTCCGGGTCGAAGGTGCTGGAGGTGGCGGGTAGCTTCGTGAATGACTCCAAATAGGTTTTAAGCGAATATTTATTCATGAGGAAATCCACCACCCCCGCAATCAGTCTTTCCTTCTCATTCTGATCTACTCCACCTAATTCCTGCATTTCCTCCGCTTCTAAGGGTCTGCAGGCCTGAGAGATCCTGATGTCTTCCATGCCCGGGGCATCTCCATCAGAGGATCTCCATAGTTTTGCCTCCTTCCCCCTAGTCTCATTCTTCTCATTCTTCCCATACCTGTTGGATAACTGACTCGTTGACTGTAAGGTGGTTCTGATGACTGATTCTGAGACAACACTCATCATATCCACACCCATAAAAATCAGCAACTCCTTTACAGCTCCATTGTACTCTCCTTCACTCAGTTCTCTCCATTGCCTAAAACAGAAACAGACACAGAGGTTCAACAGGGACAATAATTACATTCCAAATAATTATTGTAATAATTAAAAATATGAATAATGCAAAACGAAATGCAAATATATCACTCACTCCTCTGTTAAATTGTTGAAGAATTTTCTTATCATAGGAGCTAAGGCAGAGGAGCTCAGGTCCCATGTCTGGACTGTGGCAGGTTGACTTTGCTGTGTGGCATCTTCGGCAACTTGGAATCTCCCACAAGGCTCGGCAGACATTCGCTTCTTTGAAAAAAAACCCTCCAGGTATTCATCCACCTTCTGTAGTGTGACAGGACCCAGTGTGGAGCCGTCACACTGATCCACAGACATGGCATGTTCCTCTGCAGTCCAGCTGGAGATCGACTTTTCGAGGTCAGTAATGTCCTTCTGTGCCTGTTCCATGGTGCTGGAGACAAGTGAGTACATGTCTTCTCTGGTCATATCCATGGTTATCTCCAGTCATATACCTTCCTTCTACGGTGAGAAATGTTTTCGGTAATTATTATCTGTAGTTCAGCTTATCTTCAGTAGTTATCCTCAATAATACACCGAGTGAAGTCTTCTTTGCTCTGCTTATTGGCAGATGGCAGGATCATAGGACAGGATCATAGGACAGGATCATAACAGGATCATAGGACAGGATCATAACAGGATCAAAGGACAGGATCATAGGACAGGATCATAACAGGATCATAACAGGATCATAGGACAGGATCATAGGACAGGATCATAACAGGATCATAACAGGATCATAACAGGATCAAGGACAGAGTCTCTTTTAAATCATTAAAGATACATTAATGGACACCATCACTTATCATAGGAGCTATAGCAGTGTCCTCTAAAGTGTCCTTAAAGACATAAACTATATATTTGTTTACATTCTATCACGTTGCTATGACAACAGCTTCGTGGGGAAGCTTTACACAAATTAAAATAGAATTATTAATGTTGTTGAGGAATGAATGAAAACACTTTGACAGACACAATCATTTTGGCTTCATATTTACATCTCAACTTAAAAAAGGTCAGAACTCTGTTTCTGTTTCATGGTTTTTATTATTTTGATCACAATATTAAAATCACATCACTAGGCTGCTGTTGAATAAACACGTTTACAGACATAATCATTTTGGCTTCATCACATCAAACAGACTAATGTTCATATGTTGGATTATTTCATATGTGAACAGACTTTATGTGATTAAACATGATTCATGTCTCATGTGTGAGTTTTAATAAAGTTTGTTGAATGTGAACAATGATCAGCTGTTATTGATAAATGTGTTTTTATGTGGATCTTCATCAGTTTGCTCGACTTCATGGATCCACACAAAATCTAAATGATGGAAAACATTTTCCATGAAAGTAAAAAACAAACCAAAGATAAAGATCAGAAAATAATGAAATCTTTTTACACACGTGGAAAAGTCGACAGGAGAAATAAAAACGAGTGAGAAGTAAAGGAGAAATAAACAAAGCTTTAGAATAACGAGTTTAACTTTTAAATTCAGCAGATTTCTCTTGAAGAAATAAACATGATGAATAAAATCTTTATCTCTAACTGCTCTGATCCAGCGTCACAGAGACATTCACAGGTAACAGCTTCAGGTGATCTCCAGTGTTAAAGTATGGAAACATCTTCTGAGTGAAAGTGTGTCTGAAGGTGTGAATGGGTTTGTTAGAATCAGGATCAGAGAACGACAGTTCTCCCTGTTCCAGTCCAGTTTCACTCTGATCCTCTGGATCTTCTGCACAGAGAGATAAGATGATCCTGATGGTGACGATGCTGTGTATTTACCTTCATGGAACCCTATTTCCCATGATTCAGACTCTTCGTCTCCCTTCCTCTGGACAGACTCTGCTCTTACACCCAGTGACCAGCTTGTACTGTCTCCAACCAGGACGTCCCAGCTGTGAGTCCCTGAGTTAAAACCCTCAGATCCCAGGACTGAGATGTAATCATCAAACCTCTCTGGATTGTGAGGAAGCTTCTGTTTCTCTCCTCCTACTCTCAAACTGGTCAGATCTTCAGACAGGACGAACCATGGATTAGCAGAGTTTGGGTCCAGAACCACAGGACTGTAGGAGACCACGTCCTTCATCTTGTTCCAGATGTTGAAGCTCAGGTTGCCCAGATGTTTGGCCTCGTCTATCAGAGCTCCTGAGGCCAGCTGTGGATCATCCAGCAGGGGGCGCTGCTGGACTTGTTCCACTGCAGCCTTGTAGTTGAGCAGGAACGAGACGTCTTCAGCTCTCAGCTCGTCCTCTGTGGTTCTGATTGTGTCTGAAAGAGCCGTTATGTCTCTGCTCAGAGACTCAATCTTCTTCTTCATCCTCCGACTCTTCTGCTCCTCTTCCTCCCTCAGTGCAGCCAACCTGGCCTCCTCTTCCTCCTCCAGAAACTGATGAAGCTTTTTAAACTGCTCCTTGATCTGCGTCCCTGTGAGTCGGCCTGGACCTTAATGTGTTCTGCTGTTTGTTCAAACTTTACTTTAACACGTTCAAAACACTGTAACTTCTCCTTCAAGGGCTCCAGAGTTTCCTGAAGCTGCTTCTTGTGTTGTGGTGCAGCTTCATCGATGGGTCTGAATCTGTGGCCGGTGTGTTTCTCTGAATCTCTGCAGACGAGACACACTGGCTGCTGATGGTCCAGACAGAAGAGTCTGAGTTTCTCTGAGTGCAGACTGCAGAGAGCATGTGAAGAGCTCTGATCTCTCTCCTGTAAGAAGGTCTCACACAGGTTCTTTAACGCCAGGTTAGGTGGTAGACGCATTGAAGATCTTCTCTTACAAAGTGGACACTCTTTTACTTCTTTGTCTTTCCACCAGCTGTTCACACAGTCTTTACAGAAGCTGTGGCTACATGACAGAAGACAGGATCTCTGAAGACATCACGGCAGACGGGACAGCAGAGATCCTCTTCTGATCTGGAAGCCATTGAGTCTCCAGGTGAAGCTGAAAACAGACAGTCAGTCAGTCACAGCTCCACGAGCTTCACTGAGGTTCACTTCCCCTCTGAGTCGAGGTGTTAAACTCACGGTCAGTGTGTGGAGCGTCGGCAGGTTGTAGCTTCACTCTTCTCTCCTGTAGCTGGACTCACTCAGGACGTTTGGTCTGGTCTGGTTTGGTTTGGTTTGGAAGGTGAATGTGATCGTCTGGTTTTCAGCCTGCGTCTCTTCAGGGAGGATCAGATGCTTCCTGGTTTCTCTGGTGAGTCAGGACACGATTGTAAAAAGTAACTCAAGCCTTGGATTTGAAATCTGGTCAAAAGTCCTTTGGCAGCAACAAGCTCACACCGACGAGAGACTTGTTGTGAAATAGCTGCTTGAATATGATTCTGATCTGATCAGTGTTCAAAGTTCAGAGGAAGTTCTGCTAGCGTGAACGTGTCAACAGGAAGTGCAGGGGGGGAGGAGTCTGTGACGTAACTGCAGAGCTGAAGTCTTATTAAAGAGACAGAAGCAAAGTGCAAACAAATAGACACAAGTTCATCAAATGAAAAGATGGTTTTATAAATTCAAATCAGCTCAAGTTTGCTCATTAATTTGTGTGTGAGTGCAGTAAAAAAGTATGACATCATCAAATGATTTTACATTTTGTTGTGATTATTACACCTTAAGTGTGACACCATTATATGGTGTGACTTTGGGCATTCAATAAATGTGGCTCCACGCCACGGAAAAAATCGATCTTTGAGTTCGCCCATTTAAAATTACTCCAGAATACGTACATTTTCACCACTTTCTAATTTTCTGCAAACTTTGGCCTCAAAAAGCATATTCGTTTGCCTGAAGAAAAAAAAAAAGAATCCTTACAATTTCAATAGGGCCTCCCACTGTTCGGTGCTCGGGCCCTCATAAGAGTTGTATCATGAAATGTCATCCACAAGTCAGTTATATCAAAGCAAAGTTGTCCATTGTAACACTACATACAAGATGTGTTCTTATAGATTTGATGTTGTATACTTGTTTCAGTACATTATTTAATTTGTGGAAGCACTGAAGAAGAATTGTGTAAGTTGTACATCACTGTACAATGCATTTACTTTTAATTTGCTTAATTGGATGAGGTGCAAAGCCTCTCAGACCCGATGTCCAGGCATAAGGCAAACATGACCCATGAGTCCTATTTTCTTAAATACTGCATCTTCTTCGTTCTTGATGTGCCAGTATAACTTTATCTGCTGCTAAAGAAATGCAGGAAGAAAATCTGTTTTACATGTATCTGCATTCTTTAATTCAGGTGTAACTATAGATTTTGCTGCAGGTGATGACTGAACCACCAAGCAGGTAGACTTCATACTGAATTCAAAAACAGGTCATCGTCGTCATGGTCACAGATTATTTTTTTAATCAAATTGTATTTGTATATCCCATATTCAACACAATCAGAATCAGAATCAGAAAGTATTCAAGTAGGTTTACACCTACCTGGAATTTGCCTTGGCATGGGTTAGGGGGTTAGGTTAGGCATATAGGTGCATACAATGAACATAAAAACACAATAAGTACTTCAACATAAAAGTAAAAAGATATAAAAGATATAAAAAAGTAAAATGCAAAAAGCAAAAACAGGAGTGCAATGTGCAATGTGCTGTAATGTGTGTTAATGTAACACAGACTAGAGGCGTGGGGGCGGGATAAGAGCCCAAGTCAGGTGTGGGTCCCGGGCCTTGTTGATAAGGCCAACTGCAGCCGGGAAGAAGCTGGTCTTGTGGCGTGAGGTTTTGGTCCTGATGGACCGCAGCCTCCTGCCGGAGGGAAGCACCTCGAAGAGTTTGTGACCCGGGTGGGAAGGATCGGCCACAATCTTACCTGCACGCCTCAGGGTCCTAGAGGCGAACAGGTCCTGTAGAGATGGCAGTGGGAGCTGATGTTCAGCTCCCACTTGAGGTCCTGGGAGATGATGGTGCCCAGGAAGCGGACGGACTCCGCAGTGTCGACTGGGGAGTCTCTCAGGGTGATGGGGGTGGGTGGGGCTGGGTTCCTTCTAAAGTCCACAACCATCTCCACTGTTTTCAGAGCATTGAGCTCCAGGTTGTTCAGACCACACCAGGTCACCAGATGGTCCATCTCCCACCTGTAGGCGGACTCATCCCCACCAGAGATGAGCCCAATGAGGGTGGTGTCGTCCGCGAACTTAAGGAGTTTGACGGACTGATGACTGGAGGTGCAGCTGTTGGTATACAGGGAGAAGAGTAGAGGGGAAAGAACACAGCCTTGAGGGGAACCGGTGCTTAGGTCCTGGAACCAGAGACCTGCTTCCCCAGCCTCACGTGTTGCCTCCTGTCAGACAGGAAGTCTGACAGGAGTGTCTCTCCAGTGTCTCCGTGTCTCCAGTGTCTCCGTCTCTCCAGTGTCTCTCCAGTGTCTCCGTGTCTCCAGTGTCTCCGTCTCTCCAGTGTCTCCGTCTCTCCAGTGTCTCTCCAGTGTCTCCGTGTCCAGTGTCTCCGTCTCTCCAGTGTCTCCGTCTCTCCAGTGTCTCCGTCTCTCCAGTGTCTCCGTCTCTCCAGTGTCTCCGTCTCTGAGTTCCTCCTGGGCTCATCCTGAGGCAGCGCCGACGCTGCCTTTTAAGCCGAGGACCAATAGCTACCAGCTCTCACCTGCGCTGATTGATCCTCTATGAGCAGGTGAGGGTGCTCTCCCAGCCCCCCCACCTCCACAGTCACTAAATGCAGCTTGAACCTTTCCCACCTTTTCGGCCGAGCCCAATGAACCTCCTCCAAAGGTTCTTCTTCTTCTTCTGAGGCAACTCATTGGTGCCTTCACAGCGAACCGGTGGAGTGCTCGTCTCCTCCTCCACACACCTCTGGCATTGCTGTTGTCCTGCGGTCTGCCTGCACTGCTCCTCTAAGAATCCTTTAAGCTGCTGGACTTTTGAGCGCAAGGCAACATTTGACTTGGTCTCTGACCTCAGTTGTGCTTGAACTTCTGTTAAGCTTTTCTGAAGGGATGTCCGCTCTATCTGAAGACTCAGCAGAGGCTTCTGCATCTCGGAGACCTGGATCATGAGCCTAGCAATGTCAGGCTCGTGGTCTTTCTCCTTCTCCTGGGGCACCTGATTGGATTCATCCTGTCTTTTCATTTCTTTCATTTCCCTCTGTTCCTCAATGAGTTCCTCAGTGAGCTCCTCAGTGAGCTCCTCATCACATGACCAATACCTGCTCCTCTGTGTGGGGTGTTGTGCCTTTTGTGTGTCCTCTCAAGCTCTCCAATGAGCTCCAGAATTGGATTTTCCTGATTCAACTCTGTGATTTCTTCTGCAATCGCCGTTGCCTGCGATGCCACAACATGTGTTTCTTTTACCGGGCAGCCAGCCAGTGTTCTCATTGTCTCCAGTTCTTCAAGGAGTATCTGGTTTTCATATTCCAGAAAACTATTCATCTCTTTGACTTCTTCTGCTTCCTTCAATGCCTCCCTGCACTGGTCCTCAGACAGTTTGAGCCTTTCTTCCATACATGCCAGTTCTTTACTGTACTTCCCTTTTGCATGCTTGTCTGAGACTTCTTCCATCTCCAGGCGGTTCTCCGGGCATTCCATCGGCTTCAGCAGATGTTCCTCTTGGCTTGTATCCGGCAGACAGACTTGGATGCAGGCATCTGAGGTGTGTATTAGCTTGGACGAATTCTGCCTCAAAATGCAGTTATCGCACATTATTACCATTTGTTCGTCTATGGTTAGCAGATGACTTCTCAGCTGCTGGTTCTCATACTGGTCATTGTTCTTGTTTGCCATGATTATCTTTTTTCTTCAGTGGACCGCACTGTTAAGTTCTGAACATCAGGTGATCAGAGACCTGAATACAATCGTTATTATATGTAAGCGATTGCTTTGAATATGAATAACAATCATTTGATTCAAAGGAGATGCATTTATATGATTTTACAGGTGCTTTGATGTCAGCTTGTATTCAGGTCTTTGATGTAATTGAGTCTATGATGTACATGACAGGCGGAGCAGGGAAGAGGACACACAGGAAGTGCTCAACTGGTTTGATTGCATTTGTCACATTGGGCAATAAGAGATACAGCAGAGGGCGCTAGTGCACCTCGACGTTGGTTGCCACCTGCAAATAAACCAAACTAAGAATAAGACAGCCAGTGGACGGACATTATGAGACATTCACTTGGAGTCAATAAATATCTGATTGGAGTCAATAAATATCTGATTTGATTTTTGCACATGGTGGCCTGGAGAATGCCTGGAGGGGATTTCTTGACATTTGGCCCAATTCACTTGGACTCATGTTGACATGATTAGAATTTGAAGTTGTTGTATCTCGGACATACAGTGGGGCAAAAAAAGTATTTAGTCAGCCACCAATTGTGCAAGTTCTCCCACTTAAAAAGATGAGAGATGCCTGTAATGTTCATCATAGGTACACTTCAACTATGAGAGACAGAATGGGGGGAAAGAATCCAGGAAATCACATTGTAGGATTTTTAATGAATTAATTGGTAAATTCTTCGGTAAAATAAGTATGAGGTCACCTACAAACAAGCAAGATGTGTGTCTCTCACAGACAAGAGGCTCCTCTGTCCTCCACTCGTTACCTGTATGAATGGCACCTGTTTGAACTCGTTATCAGTATAAAAGACACCTGTCCACAACCTCAAACAGTCACAATCCAAACTCCACGATGGCCGAGACCAAAGAGCTGTCAAAGGACACCACAAACTAAACTGTAGACCTGCACCAGGCTGGGAAGACTGAATCTGCAATAGGTAAGCAGCTTGGTGTGAAGAAATCCACTGTGGGAGCAATTATTAGAAAATGGAAGACATAGAAGACCACTGATAATCTCCCTCGATCTGGGGCTCCACGCAAGATCTCACCCCGTGGGGTCAAAATGATCACAAGAACGGTGAACAAAAATCCCAGAACCACACGGGGGGACCTAGTGAATGACCTGCAGAGAGCTGGGACCAAAGTAACAAAGGCTACCATCAGTAACACACTACGCCGCCAGGGACTCAAATCCTGCAGTGCCAGACGTGTCCCCCTGCTTAAGCCAGTACATGTCCAGGCCCGTCTGAAGTTTGCTAGAGAGCATTTGGATGGTCCAGAAGAGGATTGGGAGAATGTCATATGGTCAGATGAAACCAAAATAGAACTTTTTGGTAAAAACTCAACTCGTCGTGTTTGGAGGAGAAAGAATGCCGAGTTGCATCCAAAGAACACCATACCTACTGTGAAGCATGGGGGTGGAAACATCATGCTTTGGGACTGTTTTTCTGCAAGGGGACCAGGACGACTGATCCGTGTGAAGGAAAGAATGAATGGGGCCATGTACCGTGAGATTTTGAGTGAAAACCTCCTTCCATCAGCAAGGGCATTGAAGATGAAACGTGGCTGGGTCTTTCAGCATGACAATGATCCCAAACACACCGCCCGGGCAACGAAGGAGTGGCTTCGTAAGAAGCATTTCAAGGTCCTGGAGTGGCCTAGCCAGTCTCCAGATCTCAACCCCATAGAAAATCTGTGGAGGGAGTTGAAAGTCGGTGTTGCCCAGCGACAGCCCCAAAACATCACTGCTCTAGAGGAGATCTGCATGAGACCAGCAACAGTGTGAAGCTTGTGAAGACTTACAGAAAACCTTTGACCTCTGTCATTGTCAACAAAGGGTATATAACAAAGTATTGAGATGAACTTTTGTTATTGACCAAATACTTATTTTCCACCATAATTTGCAAATAAATTTTTTGAAAATCAGACAATGTGATTTGAACCTGAGACTAAATACTTTTTTGCCCCACTGTTCATTGTCCAATCTACTCCAAACTTGACATGTTTGACAAGAGTCCCGGCCTGACAACATCGACACAGAAATCTTGTACTACAATTACACTGCCCCCTGGTGGCAACAGGAAATTTCAAATTTGTTTACATGTCTTACACTTGAATGTACTACTCCTACTCCTTCTAAGCATTAGCCATGAAAGAGGAAGTTGTTGGAACTCCTCTGTGCATTGTCCAACCTGCCCCAAGTTTCTCACGTGTGATCAGAGTCCCGGCCTGAACACATCTAATTATCTGTATGTAGTCACTGTCATAGCGCTACTCACTGGTAACAGGAACTACGCAGCTGCCATTGGCTGCATCCTTCATCGGCCACATGGACCGGACAGCTGAACCGAAATGGGACAGTCTTGTCTTCTTATCACCAGCTTGTCCATTGACCCTTGACCCTTACAGCCATCGTAAACTCAGGGGAAGCAGAGTTTGTTTTTATGAGTTAAAACGTACTCATTGGCCAAAGCTGCCATTTCCTGTGGCATTTTAGGTTTTCTTTCATTTAACAATATTATCTGGCACAGTTTTTAAGTTGAACCTTAAGAGTTTTAACATCCGATGGAGACCACCAGCGATCAAACGGTACTACCAAATTGAAATGCAGCCTTCGAAAGATGTGGATCTGTGAATTGAAACACAGCTCTGGAATAAAGACAGGAAAACACAACATCCTCCATCCTCACATGTTTCTCAGGACCCACGACCTTTCGAAATGTTCCAGAGAACATCACTGTCCAAACTCTCGAGGCCGAGCAGGATGTAGAGATTTCTGGAAGTTGTTTTGCTCCACCTTGAGCCTCGATGGTTTTACTTCAGTTCGACGATGTGATTTCATCTCGGTGTAATAATCCTTCACAGCCCGTCCCGTCGCACTCGCTGTCATCAGCTCGTGACAACCGGAAACCTCATCAACAAGCGAGGGAACAAACACAAACAACCACAGAGAAAAACATCTGTATTTCCCCTGACACCTTTTACTCTGTCTATGTTAGCTTTACTGCTTTTTCTACCAAATTTATATTCTTCTAATCCATCATCTGGATTTGATTCCTTTGCGGTTTCTGTTGCATTTTTGTCTTTGTTAAATCTTTTTTTTTAAAGACTCTATCGCCCCCTGGTGCAGACGCATGTTCGCACCAGGTGTATATTTTATCAGGTTAAAATCCGATCTGGATACACAACTAATTAAAATGACAGGTGTAAATAATAGACAGCAAATAGATGTATTCCATGTTAGCAGATGGGACATGGACCACCTCAAACAAAGTTGTCACGTTGTCTTGATTCACACCTTAGACTGACTTGCGATTGGTCGATATCCAGAATATTTTAGCTACATTTTTGTCCAATAGAAGCAAGTGGAAATGCATCGGCCAACATTATTTACACTCCATGGTCTGAACTCGTGCTATGCGGCGAAACCACGTTTACATTTTCATACTCTTACTATTTCAGCTGCCTTGTGACCATTTGTTCATCTCATTGTTGGATTTCTCGTTACTCAGGAGACTTTACACCCAAAATATTAAAAGAACGTACGTTTCGTCTCTTATCTCCAGTCAGAGCCGTAGAGACAGTTTCAGTTTTGTTTACCAAGACGTCAGAGAAGAGACGGACAGAGCAGGGAAGAGGATTAACAGACGAGTGCTGGAAAGATAAGAGGGGAGGTGAAGAGAGAAGTGGGGAGACGTGCTCTAATTAGCTGAATCACATCATGTAGCCGGATAAATAATCAGCTCTGAAACGACCCAATTGAGAAATCGCTTGGTCCTAAATCAGCGAGGAACAGCCAGCGGCCAAGGATGCGAGAGGAAGAGCAATTTCCTGTTTCCTGCAGCGGCGTTTCCATCGGTTACTAAGCTGCATTGATCCGCCCCCTCTGTGTACTGTAAGAGTTTGAAACATGTTGGGTAAATAAAGTGCGAGGAGTCGGCGGTTTAAATCTCGCTGCAGAGAGATTGATGGTTCTCTTCCCTCAACTTGTTTTTCTGTGCTGGAGTCACTTTATCAAACGTATTTAAAGGCTTCAGACTCGCAGCTGAATCTTCTCCGTCTGAAATCACGAGGATATTGACTTCGTTTGATTCACACCACAGAAACACACACAGACAACCAGAGCGTGTAAATCACGAGCAGTTTGTTCATTGGACGTCTCGGGAACCGCATCTTCAATAGGCTGGTTTCTGCTTCGTGCACGAGGAAGACGACTGATACTCGGGTTTCCAGAGCGTCCGGGATTTGGAGACAGCACGATGCCCACCCTCCAATAAAAAGAGAAAGGAAGTAGTAAACCCTGGAGGAGTTGAACACAGCCTGAGAAAAAAAAAGTTATATGTTCATTCATAATATTCCAGCAGCTGTTTTCAGATCTGCTTTGTGGAAACATATAAAACTCTTTTATTGTGAAATATCTACAGAAAAGTTTATTACAATGAACTTTTCTGATTTAGTTATTTACAAAAAGCAAAAACAAAAAACATGTCTTGATTATATGTGATGTTGTATCAGAGATTTTGTAATATAATGAGAAATTCCACTCATAACCTCCGGGTTGTGTAGCAGGTTGTGTTGTAGCGGGTTGTGTAGCAGGTTGTCTCCCGTGTGGAGCGATATTTCTTGTGCGGTCTGCTCCTGTTTTCCAGATCTGGGCTACAAGCCATCAAGCTTTTACTTTGAAATAAAAGAAAGGAGGTGCTAAGATCAAATGTAGGTTTAGTGAGTGATAATAGTTTGTTTTGTTTTCCTGCCCTTTCTTGGGTGTGGTCACGATGACACTCATCATCGGCTCTGCTCCTCCCTCCGGTTTGAAGGAGTTTCACATCCGTCCTAAACGGCCTCGCTGCAGAGAGGCGTCTGTTTCCAGATCCACGTTTACACTCTGCAGATCTGAGTCCGACACAACTGAGGGCTTCAAGTTCAGCAGCTATTTATTCAAGCTAATGATGTTTAAACTGCAGCGTTAAGGGAACACACGGACCACAGGGGATGGTTTTATTATTATTCATCAGTTCAGTCCTGTTCTGAGTCCTGTGTGCGCTCCATTCATCACCACTGTAAAAACACAACCTTGTATCTGCTCAGCTGCTCCTCCGACCACCCACCGCTCGATGTGAGCAGCTCATGAAATATGCAGCTCTCTCTGGACTGTTTGAACTTCTCTTTTTAACGTGTCCGCATGTGGTTTGTTTTTGTATTCGCGAGGTCGCAATTAGCACAAACTGTTTGTCAAACGAGTGACCGTCAGCTCCGCGGGCGTCCACAGGGAGAGAGCTAAACAAAGCATGTCAGCCATTAAATGTCTCAACTCAGATTGTGCAGCGGTGACGCCCGTTTCATCATGTGAGGTTTAGCTGTAGGATCCTGGTGTTCCTTGCAAATGGTTTATTAAAAATCATTGTGGCATTGCACCGAGGCACGGCAACAAATCACAGGCTGTATATTCAGGATTCCATCACATGGCTGCAGGGGTTTGATTAAAAGAGTTTAAGCAGCACACAGTTAGTGTATATTTGTGTTTGAAATGAACTAAGAATAAGAATAGTCCTAATTCTAGAGTACACACGTCAGAGGAGGAATATCAGTTTGTCGCCTGCGTGCTGCATCTTGTAGAGTTTTACTTTTGTATGAGTTTGACAAATAACTAAATATTTGGTTTCATTAGCTCCACATGATCATAAGTGTCAAGACTTAGTTTAGATAATCCACCGGGATTGGATAGTTTAACTAGGTTAAGACATTCTTTGACCGGTCTGTATAAATAAGCTGATTTCCGACATGCACTGAACGGAAGCAGCTGTATGTGTAAAGCCAAATGTCTGAGTGAGAGCCTCATGGACTTTCTGCAGACTTTCTTCAGAGGTCAGTTCCTATTTGTTCCAACTCAGTTCAGGAACAACAATGATCCTGATACTTCTGCTGCTCTGACAGCAAGTTCCTCAACAGCCCAGCCTGACCAGCGATCTCTCAGGTACGACGAGTGAACTGTCTTAAACCGTCGCATCTTGTCTGCTGTCTTTCTTTAATACTGTCATCGTAAGTGACTCTCAGCAGGTCTCTTTAGGGCCACATCCTTGGGAGGACGCGCTCTGCCTGGCCCACGGAGGCCACTCTTGCGCCAATCTTCTCCGGCTCGCCCACAGTCCGATGACCTGCAGATCGATGCAGGTTGCTGCAGGAAATGACCTGTAGGTGTGAACAGGTGTGGTGGTGTGGTGTAAAACTGGTTTTCCTCCTCTCACTCTTTCTCAACCAGGATTTGCTCCAGTGAACGAGCAGCGTTCCCGTTGAAGTGTCTCCATAAACCATCATCTCCGTCTCTCCTCCGGATTTCAGGGATGTGTTAGCGTCGTCTCTTTGTGTGGAGCCATATGCTGTTATTGACGAGTGTGTGCACGAGGGTCACATTGAGCGGCTCTCGTCTCCTTAATGTATGTATGATGTACATCTGCCGTGTTGTAATGGCGGCGACGGTGAGCGGCGGTGGATGTCAAATGCAGGAAAGCCCATTAAGTTTGCATTAAAAGTGCTGATGGCCCGCGTGTACGGACGCAGCTCGTTTCTGTTGGAGCAGAGTATAATGTGTGCGAGGAGCGAGCGGGAAGGTCATCAGCAAACAGAGCAACAACAACAGCGCTCATTACTATTCATTGAAACTGCTATGTAAATAGAAAAAAATAAACGGGCGCGTGTGACGCCGCTGCCGAGAGCTAATGAAGAAGCAGCGAGTGGCGGAGCCGAGGAAACAAACAATGGTGCTGCCGCGCTCGTGAGTTTTCCATATTCCTGCAGGTGCTGACGTTGACCTATGGCATCAATCTGCCTCCATCACATCATCTGGTAAAAACTGTGTGGAGCATAAACAGCAACAATTACACGTCTATGGTCCGTGTTCATGCTCAGATGAACTGAGGGATATGTTTGTTATGACCTCTAAATTTCACGTGGCGTCGTTTCTGGGGACGTTTTTTTCTTTCAACATCTCGTTATTAAGCACCCCCCCCCCCCCCCCCGTTTGTTTCAGAGACAAACGATCACCCTTACTTAATGAGAGTTACACCTCAGTTTATCTAAAGATGGATTATAAACTGTAAATACATTTAGCTCCAAAACACATAAACCTCCACATCTGGAGACAATAAGCTCACGGCAGCATGCTGCTATTCAAAGAGACAACCTGCCGAGCGTCAGCATTTTAATGATCCCGCCTCCGAACACAGAGATTCTGAGGCTCCGCGAACCCGTCGCAGTGATGCGTGTTTGTCTGAGCAGCAGTGTCCGGCCAGAACCCTTCAGAATCCACTGACTGACCCAGAACCATTCTCTTTACGCCAGAAAACCACGTCTGAGGCAGCATTTCTATTTCTGGACTTTCGAGGCTGTTTGTTTGAGCTCATTAACTGAACTCAGGAAGTAGGAAGTGGCCGGTTCTGTTGACTTCCTGGTCCACCTTCTCCTCCTTCCAGACCTGTGAACAGCTCACATATCAACAGGGAACACTGACCATCAAACATCAGTTTGTCTCCAATCAGGGGCGGGGCCAGGGGGGGGGGACAAGGTGATCTGAGATCTGATTGGCCCCTGAAGTACCTGTCAGTGATATTTAAAAAAAAAAAGTACTTATTAACAATACTAACAATAAACAGGACAATTTGTAAAGAGGTTTTATTTTCTCACCTTTTTGCTGGAAGCTATAGAACCAACACTAAACAAGGGATGACTGAACCGCCACCGGCTCCAATCTGAGACTTTTGTCCGGTTTCAAAATTTGTTGGCGAGTGCAAGAATTGTGTAGCGTGACTGAGACATTAGTCTGAAGGCGTGATCCCGAGGTCAACCTGCTCCCAATCAGATTCTACAGTGTAAGTCCAACTGAACCGTGCCCTGGTTTCCTCAGTTCCCCCAGTTGGGTTTGGCAGCACCCTGGTACCACTGTGCAGCATCTTTGACTCTTTGATTTGAACCGTGATTGAAGTCGTCAAACTAAATTGAGTCTGACTGCTTTGGTAGATCTGAACCTGGGCCGCCCCCCCACAGTGTTTCTGTCCTTGCTTGGTCAGATGACATTTTCTTGCATAGTTTGTCTTCTCTCCGACGAGCGGCGTCGTCTTCGTCCGACAGTGAAGTCAGCTCGGCCGTTCAGGCGGTGAAGAGTGTCTGTGAACCCGAGGGACTGTGCTGACAGACGAGTCTTCCCTTTCACACTTTGAAAAGTTACCAGGTCTGGATTTTTGTCCACTCTTGAATAATTTAAGCCTCCCTCATCTGTGTTGTGTGTGCAGGAGCTGTCTTTGCGCTGCCACTGCCTGTCTGACCTTGTGGCTTGGGAACTTTCAGATGCTCAGCACGCCTGGAGGCCACAGGAGCGCAGGTGCACACAGCGCTGATGAGCTCTCTGGAATATCACTGTGGACCAGGCCGGGGAAACGCTGTCCTTTTGTCTACAGCTGGTTTGTTTACATCCATCCACTATCTATAACACTTCTTCTTTCTGGGTCGCGGGGGGGGAGGGGACGATCCTGGATGACATTGGGCGAGAGGCAGGGTAACGGCAGCGTGTTAAGTGCTTTCACGTTCACGTTCACACCAATTAACCTAACGTGCAAGTGTTTGGACTGAGGACGTTTCCTCTCTGCTCTTTGTTCCATAGTTTCATCTGATCTGGTACTTTTGGTTTCACATTGTAATTTAGGGACTAAAGAATTGTGTCTGACGTACGTACGTCCTGTCGTCATCACCTACGTGGGCGGAGTCTACCTGTACTTGACTCTGATTGGTTTGACGTGGGCGTGTTGTCAGTTGGGGGGGGGGGGGTAGTAGTCTTCTGTTTGAATGGAGAAAATGATGAAGTGCCTCATTTGGTTGCCATGGTAACATCATCTGCTTCCTCTTCTTCTTCTACCGTTTAATTCACTGCAAACCAACAGAACCAGGTTCAGTTTGATCCAGACCCAGAACCCCTCCTCTGCTCTGAGGAACCTTTCACACCTGATGTTCAGTTCACACTGAACTGAAGAGCCTGAAGCTCTGAACCCAACGAGTGTGAAACTAAACTAATGAGAAATAAGTGGTTTCTGTTACAGGACCGGTCTTTTTGGGCCGTCTCCTCAAAGCAGCAGTTTCTTCACCTTTGAACGTCAGAATGAGATTTTTTGGTGGAATGTCACTTCACGCCTGCTCGTCTCCTCCAGACCTAGCGGCCTCAACACTGAGGAGCTATTTGCTTTATTTTTTATTTTTACGAGCAGAGCGTAGGATAATTTTTGCCAGTGGAGGCAAATAGTCGTCTGGGGAGTTTACCTGTCAGGACCCCGCAGCGAGCCGGCCTCTGTGAGGCGATGGATGTTACCCAACAGCAGGAGACGTCAGCTCGGGGGAACGTGGGTAATGAGAGGGGGAGGAATGGGGGAGGAAGGGGGAGGAAGGGGGAGGACAGAGCTGCTCCAGTGACTGCGATGCCCACACATGAGTCACAGGGAGATAGAAATGGGTCAGTGGATAGAAACCTGAGTTACACAATGTGCTGTAATGAGCAGCCGGCAAACAACAGTGAGGTTAAGTTATACTCTTTAATTCTGCTTTAACGCAGCCCTCACATGTTCAGCATCAACAACGCGTGCGTGTAAAGATCACGAGCCCTTAACCAATCAGGAGTCAGTCTCAGCTGTCAATCATGACGTCTGAAACCACACTGATCAGAAACACAATCCTCAGAGTGATGAGAACGACCTGAAATGGCAGAAACCATCTTTGACGAACATTTATTTAACGTCTACGTGTTTTGTCACATCTGCTAACATGGAGGAGGAGGAGGAGTTTATGATCAATACTTCAGCCAGCCACCAGGGGTTGATGAAGACTATTTGGATTCACTTTTAGGGCGCTGTCATGTTTGATTCCTCTTCAATCCTCCACACTCGACCTTCACGAGGATTTTCAAACCGAAATATTCACTAATGTCTTGCAACAAAAGTTTATGTCTGTTTTTGTAAAAGTTTGTATTTCTGGTGTCTTCCTGCAGAACCAGTGGCTGAGCCGTCGCCTCAGCGGTGATCAGAACTGTTCTGTCACGTGTTTCATCGACGTGCAGAGCAGCAGCTTCCTGATTCAAATGAGTCACTGCAACAGTTTTCAGTTTGGATGAGCGCCGTGCATCGTGGGAGTCATCACCACTGCTGGGGGGGGGGGGTCATTTATAAAAAACATTATTTAAACGAAACAACGGAAAACATCAGCCAGCGTGTCGTCGTGAATTACAAACAGAGACTGAGACACTGAAGATTTGCCTCATTTGTCAGAACTGAAAAACTGTAATTGAAGGAAAAACTGTTTGTTTGTGAAACTTTTGACATTTTACTCGGAGGCTGCAGGAGAAGATCCATATTCAGGTCTTCTGGAACATTTCAGGAAGATGTTCGGGCTCCAGCTCATGTCTGAAAACAGCCTGAGAGAAGGAGAGTGAAGATGAAACTTGAACATCTTATCCCACAGATCCTGATGTCTAAACGATGATCATCTGAAGGACGTGAGGACGGAAGCTTCGTGTTGTTGGTGTGTCAGAGAGGATTTCTCTCTGCGGAGCTGAAACACTCCGCCGAACGGATGTGTCCTGTGTTCTACTTTCTCTTAACGGCCGTTTAATCATTTCTTTCTCTCCCTGTCCAGATTCTGAGTTTATCTCCTGACCCACTTTTTCTGTCTGGGATTTACACTCATGCAAAGATCCTTCTTGTGTCATTCTTCAAACCATAGTAAATAAACATGGACGACTCGACAGCTCCTTTAAAGTGAAGGCAAAATCCCCTTGATCGCCCCCTGGTGGCTGGCTGCAATATAGGTCCTAAACCTCACCTCCGCCATGTTCCAGTATGGGTCTCAAGGTAAACATCAATCTGGTGTTTCTGATGAGGTTTGTTTTAATCAGTTATTTGATGATGTAAAAACGGACTGAGACGTCATGATTGACAGCTGAGACTGACTCGTGATTGACAGCCGAGACTGACTCGTGATTGAAAGCCGAGACTGACTCGTGATTGACAGCTGAGACTGACTCATGATTGACAGAAATAGGAACAAACCATTCAAAAAGTCTTTAAATGAACTGATCTGAGAATCCCAGCGAAGCTTTGAGCTCAGACAGGAAGTGTGTGCAGCTTTCAGGCGGTGAGGTCGGAGGACAGATGTGTGGACAGATGTTAATGAAACCAGTTTGTACCAACATCTGTTTCATCTGAACTCATCAGGGAAACGTGTTTCTCTGAGGAACCACCAGTGCCACCTCCCAGCAGCTTTACAGCACCCACGAGTCCACACGTCTCAGTCCTCACATTCTGGTTCAAAGTCCTCGCTGCAGATTTGAACTGATGCTTTTATTCCTCTGCTCCTCGTCCGTCTGTTCATAACGAGCGCGACGGATTCATCGGCCGGTTTCACAGACTCATCAGATTCAGCGTCTACGTTTGCTTGGATTTAAACTTTTATTTGGGTAGATAAATGTTCATTTCCGTGATTTAAGTTCAATATATTTGTTTGTATTTGGGTTTTCTTTTTTCTTTATCGTTATTGACAACAAATTTTACGCCTCAGTTACATTTTTATGACATCAGGGTTTGATAAGGACATCTTAGGAATCATGGACACACTTTTTTATTGAATATATATAACAAAACTTCCTTTTGAAATGTGTGAATTTAGTTTTTGATTTCTTCCTGGGCGGCAGTGGGGGGGGGGGGGGGTGATGCTGGCTGTCATGAACTTTATTTGTTTAATGCGTCAGAAACTGTTCAATTCACGATGCAGGACACATTTCATTCAACAGATTTTAACGGTATTTAAGGACATTATTGATTATTGATCAGCAGCAGATGAGCGGTTTATTCTGCAGGAGCGGTTTCAAACGTTCTTTACTAGTCGGGGGAGTTTTAAGGTTCTTTGGGGGACGCTCGACCACAGTGTCGCTGGAGTCTCTTGAACAGCTGATCATAGAATTGAACAGAATCAGCTGTTCTCAGGGGCCCGTCTCTCAGCTCGGGGGCCCCGGGTAAATACCTGCCCAGCCTACCGTGTTGCAACACCCCTGCATGACGTTATTTTCCTCTATCACATATCTACGTTTCTATTGTTTAGCCATGCTGCCTCTTTGAAATGTGATTATTTTGGTTGCAGCAGAAAATCCTCATCGGATTGATAAGATCTCGAGGCTTTGATCACGTCTGAGCATTGACAGTTGTGTGTGTGTGTGTGTGTGTGTGTGTGTGTGTGTGTGTGTGTGTGTGTGTGTGTGTGTGTGTGTGTGTGTGTGTGTGTGTGTGTGTGTGTGTGTGTGTGTGTGTGTGTGTGTGTGTGTGTGTGTGTGTGTTTGTTTTGTGTTAAGAAGTGTGTGAAACTTCCTGTCGAGCAGCGCACACACCGGCACCACCGCTGTGTCTTTGATCACCACAGGCTGTTTGAGCTTTTCATAGTTTTGTCGACATTTCCCACGTTTAAAAACGGATCCGAAAAGATTCGTCCAGCTGCTGAGAAGTCGAACGGCGGGTTCCCAGATATCTGATGGACAGGGGCGGTGATTGGTTGTTACACACGGCCGCAGGTAGCTTTGATCTGTGGTTCTGAGGTCATGTGATGAAAGAGACTCAGATCAGACGCTGAGACGAGCCGAGCCGCGGTACAGTCGTCTTTATCTGAGGTCGATATCTGAAGGGCCGGCGGGCTCCACTTACAGCTGTTGCAGCTGTTTTCTTTACAGGATCACGATTTGAAGGTCACACCATGTGATCGCCGTGTGTCTCTCCAGGTAGAGCTGCATCAAACTGTATTAAGTGTATTAATGTGAAGCTCGGCAGCAAATGTGCGGCTGATAGAAAACAATGGCTGAAGGTGTTTTGCATTATGCAGCGTCAGGCCTCGGCTCGCCTGCAGGAGCACATCAGAGCGAGCGGCTCTATCGCACCACATCCAAAGATTAAGGTCAAATTCACAGCGTGGTGTCATTATTTTTCATTCCCACTCTGTTTCCCCCAGAGCCTCTGGTTTAATACACTTTATTTTTAAAGCTCTTTGTTGTTATTTTCTTCCTGTTTTTTATTCTGCAGTCGGTGCCGATCACGTCAAATCTTTTAATATCGCGCGTCTGACGCCGGCTTTTCTTCGGGCTGTTTACGTTATCTCGTGAAGCCTGACGCAGGAGTTTATTGTAGAAGCTCTGATATCTTCAAGAAAAATGAATTGAAGAAAACTGAAACGGAGGCGTTCAGCTTGAATTCTCATCAGTTGTAATTGTTTTCCCTGTGGGAAACAAACACAGAAACATAACTGTCACAAAACTGGGCTGGAATTTAACAAACAATCATGGTCCCCGGAGGATGGATCCAAATGGCAAGGTCAAACAAAGAAGAAGAAGAAGAAGAAGAAGACTTCATTTATATTGGAGCTTTCACAACAGTAAATAGAAAACAAACACAAGCTGATCAGACAAGTTTGCAAGTTTGTCAAAAGGCACGAGCTCTGATCTGTCAGAAGAGCTCAGATGTACGAGGTTGTGAATAAGGTTTTAAATCTCTTCTCTAATGTGACTGCGTCTCTTTGCTTTGACAGATCATCGTCGAATCAGTCGAGTCCCGCAGCTGCCGAACCCGTGGACCCGTCACCGAGCGAGGAGCTGAACTCCTCCGAGAAGGCTTCATCACGAGCTGCTCTGTGCTTCTGCTGGTCGGCCGCCTGGTGTTTCACCTCTGGCGGGGGCCGAGCGCCGTCCACTTAAACAAACATCAGTGTGATAAGAACGACCTGAAATGACAGAAAACTATTCTGCAGCCAACCACCAGGGGGCGATCCAGCCGCTCTGGCTTCACTTTCTGGAGCCGTCATGTCGTCCATCTTTATTTACAGTGCATGAATGTGAATGAGTTCACTGACTTCAGGGACCGCACCTGTACATTTTGGTTTCCGTTGCTGTCGTTTGGAAGACGTGAGAAGTGAAAACTCAAAACGACGGTTTCAGTTAACGGGAAGTTCGCTGATGAAAAGCAAATCGGTGTAAATGATCTCTCAGGTGAGCAGAGACGTTGAAACAGATAAACGTCTGATAACAGCTGCTCCATCATCATCAGAGTCAGAGTGAGTGGAGTGACGCAGAGAGGACGACAGGAGGTGGAGGGGGAGGGGTCAACACTTATAAATCTTCTACAAATAAGTTTTAAACCTTGAATTTAAAACATCAAAGAGTCAAATATGAACAACTTTTCTCAGACCCAGCGGAAAGTCCAGACTCAAGTTTTCCAGAGTTCACACACATTTTCTCTTTCTTACTCTTCCTCACACACACGTGCAGACTTCCTGAGGAGGGAGGTGTTGGGAGCGTCCTGCCTCCTCTTCCTCCTCCTCCTCCTCCTCCTCCTCCTCCTCCTCCTCCTCCTCCTCCTCCTCCTCCTCCTCTTCCTCCTCCTCCTCCTCCTTCCTCAGTGTGAGCCGTCACAGAGACTCTCTGCCCACATGGGCTGGAAGCTCTGCAGGGAGGCAGGTTTGAGGAGATGTGTTGAACGTGTGGAATATGGCGCTGAGAGCTCCACTGAGGAGATCGTTCAGCGAGCACGTGAAAGACTCCACCAACACGGCCTGGGACGGGTTCTGGAGGAGTGTGAGGGAGCGGCGGCTGTGGGGTGAGTCGGGAGGATCAGAGTATTCGCTTTGTTACTGCAGGAGGAAACTTCTGCAGCTCAGTATGATTTAAAAAGTTGTTATTCAGGAAGAGAGATTGCTGTTTTTAATATTTGTATCGGTGTAACATGTCCTGATATTGTGATGTGGTGATGAGAAAGTGGTTTTAGGTTAAATAAGTTCAGTTTGTATTGTTGTGTTCTCTCGTCCTGTGTTGATGATACTTCAGGATTATTCCTCGTGTCATCAGTGAGTCGTCCTCAAACTCCTCCACAATATTCTGTCCCTTGTTATAGTTTGTGTGCAGAACTTTATAGAAACAGTCTGTGGTGCAGATCGAAGTTAGAAAACTGTGTGTTCATCCTGCCTGGTGTATCTGCACCGAAGGTTTGTTTTCACGTGTGTTGGTTTATAAATACGTTTGAATGATTTAATGGACTGATGTTATTTTTTCATACCTCACATGTCGACTTTCAGATTCTGTTAAACAATCCTCAGACGCAAGTTCACGACTTTTCAAATTAAAAGCTCTGCAAGTAAGTTCGATATGAAGCATTACAGCAATAAAGTGATTCTGTGAATGTGTCTTAGTCCAATATGGTGAAATACAAACTGTAAAATGATCATAGTGATCTGGACGCACGGTTTGACGCAGTTGCCGGCTGCTGCTGTGGTTTACCCGAGGACCTAGAAGAAGACAGACTGCCCCGCCCCCCGACCGCTCCAAACCCATTAACTCAGCACAGAACTTTCTCTGGAAATCTATAAGACACATGTGAAGTATGAAGCTGAATCGATGAAGAGTTCAACACACACACAGACAGATGTTTGTGGAATTAGTAGGTGGATAACCAGGTGTGATGCTGGCGGCTGGCTGCAGGTCGTGAACACGGCCTCCTCCATGTTGGCAAATTGGACAAGAACCAAACAAACATAAGACCCGTTCTGTACATTCAGCATGTCTGAAAACCAGTAGCATGTGAGCTGTTAGCTGGGACGGACTGGTTTCCAGCGCTGAGGGTGACTTGCACGTTGACTAAACGGACACTGAGAACTTCCCTCCATCTGAGAGGTCAGAAGGTCCCAGAGCTTCACGGTGCTGAAGCTCCTCAGCAGCCGTCCGGTGGGGTTTCATCACCATTAACACCAAGACTGTTTTTACAGATCCGCCCGGGAACTCAGAGCTGTGGTGGGAAAACGGACTGAAGCTGGTGTGTTTTCCTGAAGTGGTAGATTTGTGGCGCGTGTGTGTGTGTGAGCGTGTGACCTGAAGGTTAATTCCCTGACCTGGTGGAGAAGATGTCAAGGCGACTCTCACCTCCACCTCCTGTGGAAGGAGGTGGAGGTGTTGAGGGACGGTGTGAAGTGACGTCACTGAAACATCTAGGAACAGCAGCATGGGGATGTTTGTTGACGTCCCATCTCAGATTCACTCTGGAGGCAGAACGAGGTCGTCATCTTCTTCCTTCCTGACGCTGCTCTTCTACCTCTCACATTGTCCTCCACGTTTCTGTCGTCACTGACCTTCTCCTCTTCGCCCCATCCTCATTAACACGTCCTAATATTTACACCGCGGCTAAAAAGTTGTCATAACTCACGGCCCAAATATGGTGGTCGGTTCAGGCCTCGCAGGCGGCGCTCGTCCAAACACACGCCCGTCCAGACGCACTCTGTAAACCGGGCCCTACGTCTCTCCTCAGCTCTGGACGCACTCGTCATCGATACCAAGCGATGACGTCCGGCAGGAATTCAAACGTCAGATGCAAATTGTGTTTGAGCCAAAGGTGGAGACGATGTGTAAACAGGATTTGTCACGTGTGTTGAGTGCAGATGATGCTGAACGACTTCAAACTCTTCTATCAGAAATGGCCTTTTTCAAACTATTTGTTATATTGGTTTGTTTCATTAATTAGTTCTTCGTGTATTTATTTCTACTTTGAGTTTTTTACTTTTTATAGTTTTTGTTGAATATGATATAAGATCGTCTGAAGTTTAATAACTCACATGTTGTGAAACTGACAGAAAACTTGAACCCAGAACTTTTGTAGATTTCAGGACAGAAACAGGAAAATATTTTCACTTCTACTTTTCTGGCTTTTGACATTTTTCATAAGGTTGTAAAGCTTTGAATTTTGAATTGTATGTGTTTACCAACACTGGAAGGAGAGATGCATTTTAATATTCGATGTGAATCAACAGTAAAACCAGCAGATGTAAACTGGAGAGCTGAAAACGTAAAGAGCTTGATTTCCTGTCAGAGTGTTTTTGTTTTGAACAGAGACTCAGCAGCGACTCGTGTTCATCCTCATAAACAAACCAGTTATTTGAGTTAATCAGATTTAAACATAACGAGATTAAGATGATTAGGAGCGGAAATGAGAACGAGGCTCGGAGCCAAATGTGTCGGAGAGAATCGATGTGAAGCCGGTGTTTGTTCTGCAGCGCCCAAAGTAAACACACACACTCACACACACACTCACACAGACACACACACACACAGTTACACACATGTACACACAGTTACACACATGTAGACACACAGGAGCAGAACACATGGAGGTTCAGACGACTGACCAGATGTTTCCCTCAGTGTTTTCTGTGCAGGAGAGCCGATCCTTAACTTTTTAACTCTGCCGAACTTTTACATTCACAAACGAACACGAGAGGAAAGAAATTCCCGTATGTGCAAACAAATCCAAAGTGTTGGCCTCGTTAAAACACGTCACACGGAGATTCAACCGCCTCCTGCTGTTTGCCTCTCGGCACAGGTGCCTGGATTTCATCAGAACTATGACCTCATCCTCTCTTCCTTTATACAAGCTCCCCTCCCTCTCCTTTCTCCGCTCTCCTCTTCCTCCTCCTCTTCCTCCCACTCTTCTCACTCCGGCTGTTTTCATACGACTCAGGGGAGTGAAGAATGTTTGTGCGTGAGGCAGTTTGACTTCCGAGAACGACTCAGAGAGACTCGGCTTGACGTTCGAGAGCCCGTCAGCACGGACCACATCTTCACTAGTGAGTGAATCTTCATGGCTTCGGGGCCAATCACAGAGACGGGAGGAGAAGGAGACTTCAGAACTTTTAACAGTTCAGCTTCAGTTTCTGGTCTTCACAATCTGAGACGAGGCAACGGGCCACAGGTCTTCAGACGTCTGCTGCCGAGAACAAGTTCACATCACATGGTAAAAAAATGAGCTTGTTTCAGACCTTCAGACTCTTTAATATCCGGTGTGACAGGTCCCTCAGACCATCGGACCAAGAGGAGTCCGGATCAAACTGACCCTGGTTCTGTTTCGATGTGAAAACGTCTTCACTTTTCTCTCAGAGTGATATTCAGCCACATTTTAACTGGGGAACCAAACGTCTCGTGGCGTTGTTTTAATTATTCTCTTCCTTTCGGGGACGTCCCTGTGGAAACTGAACCTCGGCATCGTGTGTGTGGATGTTCTCATGTTTGCAGAACTTTCTGTTCACATCTGATGTAAAAGAGACAAAGTGAAAAGCAGCTGTTTCCTCCAGCACGTGTGTGTTCATCTTCAAATCTGTGAGAACTCCCCTGGATGGTCGTTTTGTGTTTCTGCAGCTGAATCACTTACTGTACATTCACCCAGGAACAAGGAGAAGTGGCTGTTTACTTCTGTCGTGCTTCTGTTCCATCTGTGAGGACGACACGTGACAACGATCGTTCGGGACAACGTGAGACGGCAGCGTTGTGTCGTCTCGCTCAGCGTCGAATGATCCTGGATTGAATTGATAAGTTTAAAGTGATTCCTCTAAAGCTTTTCTTTGAAGGGAGATAATTGGCCGTTAATAACGTGTTTCCCATCTCCTCTTTCATCATAATTATTTAATCAAATATGATTTGTTTAGCCCGTATTCACAAATTCCAATTTGTCTCATAGATCTTAACAAGGCGACGTCCTCTGTTCTTAACTCAACAAGAGTAAAACCACCAATAAACCTTTAACAGTTGTGTGTCTCTCCTCAGAGAGAGACACACAACTGAACGCTGGGTATTACCCATGATCCTCTGCTTCCTGACCCTGAAGAGCTGCAGCTGGAACAAATCCACCAAACTCGTTCAGAATTCTTCATGTTTTATCAGTTTCCTGCTGAATATTGGAGATAAACTCTGGTTTTTAATAACTTCAGAGTGTTTCTAACTGATCCCAGTTCAGCTTCACTCTTCAGCTGCAGCTGGTTGTGACAGTTGAAGCTGACTCTGAGTCAGTTCCTCTCTCAGGAGATGGAACCCACTCAGCAGAGTCACAGAGAACAGACGCTCAGGGAGAGAAGGAGGAAACTTCCTCCTGTTCACACTCACACATCAGACTCACTCTCACCAAGCTGCTGGTTTGAGATGAAGAAGTTGCTCAGTGTTAATTCAAAGGCGCCGCCTGCTTCCCGCCTGCTTCCCGCCTGCTTCCCGCCTGCTTCCCGCCTGCTTCCCGCCTGCTTCCCGCCTGTTTCCTGTTCAAACCCTCAGTCTGACGGAGACATTGTCGAAGTGACCGTGAAGAATTTCATCAGGAAAAAGTCCAAACTGAGGATTTTCTCCTTCGTCTCTTTCCAGAACTGATTGTGACCAAAATCTCATCAAGTGCTCCTCATCGCAGAGACGCTCATCTTTCTGATCCGAGCGCAGCAGACTGAGAAGCATCGTCTCGTCCCAACAGTCCACTCACAGAATCTGCTCGCTCTTTAATGGGTCAGGTGGAGAAAAGGTTTTTCCAGGAAGAGGAAAAGTTCAGAAGTTAATGGAGAAGAAGTCGAAGTTTCAAACGACTGAAGCTTAAATGAAGCTTTAACAGAGGTTGATATTGAAACGCGTCCTTCATGACAGTTTCAGGTTGTGACTCCTGCACCTCGGGGTCAGTTTCACTGTTTGTTGACTTTCTCCACCAACGAGGTTACGTTTTAACCCCGGTGCGCTGCTTCCTCTGTTTACCTGAGGATTTTCAACTGTTGGCTTTTAAAAACATGACCTCAGAAATACTGACAGAGTCAATTTTGAATCTCATGATCGTCAGAACGCCGTCAGTAGATGATTGCAGCCAGAACGTCAGAACACGGTCAGACCACCTTCTGAACTGGAGGGTGGAACACACATGATCGAACCGGACTCCAGGAGAAAAACCAACATGGAGGAGGACGACTGCAGCAAAACACAAAAGACAAAGAAGGCAGAACTGACTTTTACATTTTGCATTGAGGTGGAGGGGAGTTTGAAATGTGTCGCCGCTGTACAAGTACGCAATGACCGGTTGGTGACGCTCGCTCTCATTGGCTAATGCCGGTTTCTGTCGGAGCCAATTTCAAGATCAGGGCGGTTCCGATTGAAGCATCAAGATTATTTTGTAAACCCCTCACACCCTTTGTCAGAAGCAAAAACTACTGAATGGATTTCCACGAAACTTGATGGAACGATGAGACAAGATCCTGTCAAAGGGGCGGATCCAGGAATTTCACTTCCTCCGACATCCTGAGACAAAACCTGAATCTGGTGAATTTGAATGTGTTTTCCCGAGAGGACTGTTTGCATCACGGCTCCGTGGGGGGGGGGGGGGGGGTGATGTCAGTGAGGAAAACACAGAGCTCCCTCTCTGAAGCACAAGCACCAGAGACTGATGGTGGAGATCAGCTGTGGAGCCCAGATGTCACCTCACAGTGTAATTATTAACCACACGGCAACAAGTATCGTCCAAACAAACTCCGTCTCGCTCCATTTCCCTGTCTCTTCTACATTATTGATGCTGAACATTATACATGTTTGATGCCCTTCCTGTTCGCACACATGTAAGTCGACGTCTGATCAAATAATCCGGAGTAATACCTGCGCTGCAGTCGCACCGTGACAGACTAGCGGCATGTAAACATGTAAATCCTGCAGCGGCGGGGGGGAGATGTGAATCAGTGAAGCACCGCTGAGATAAACACCCGCACTTCACTGCACATTTACAACACATGAATACATGTATGAACCTCAGCCTCACACTGGCTGGTTTCTCCCCCCGGTACCGACGTGGGAAGGGAACTCTCTGAAACGTTGGACGACCGACAGTCTTCCCACTGAAGGAATCGATTCCCGACTCACATAATGAGCAGAAGCAAATCCCAGAATGACCCAGAACCCTTCGAGCCTGCACCAGAGATGTACTGAGAGAAATGTCATTTGCATTTTTATGTTTTAAGCACGATGCTGATGCTGTTACCCAAAGACACTGGTGCTGAATGTGGCGGCAAAACGAGGTTAGGCTCGGCTCCTGAAATACATTACTGACGGCCCGGTGAACAATCAAATCCCAAAATACCCATAATTTCAGTGTAGCGCAGCTCGGTGAGGAATGAGATGTTTTCATTTGCAGTTTATCCACGTTTCTGTTGTTGCTCTGCAGCAGCCAATCAGAGCGGCAGCCAGCAGACATGAAAAATGTATAAGACACAGAACGCAGAGCCGTTAACGACATGAGAATCACAGACTCGGTTTTGGGTTCAGGCGTAGTTAGTTTTTCTTGGACCGGTTCAGACAGAATAATGCAGCCGGAGGGACAGAACCTGCACAGCAGCAGACGGCAGAGAGACAAAGCTGCTGATGCGTATATATATGAATATGAGTCAAATATTTCAGATATATTGGCAGAGATACCAGTATACAAGTGTTTTCTTTCTATTTATCATAAAGTTTAGGGTTAAACTATAAAATATCGCACCTCAGGTTCTTCGTCATAAGGTTTAGATAAAGAAATCATTGAGCTGATGTTTCCATCTGCACAGATGAACAGATTTCCATAGCTCCGCTTGCTGCTTTAAATAAACAACTATTTGCATCTGATTGGACGAAAACACTTATTCTAACTTATTCTAAAACTAGTTTTCCTCATAGTTTGCACAGTAACTCTTGAAGCTTCAGCCCCTGGAGTCACATCCTCCCAGTGACGGATGGAAGCTCGTACCTGAACCTCCGTCAGTCCCATCATCACGTCGGCGTTTATGGCCTCGCTCGCAAACCGCTAACTGATGAGCAGCTGCTAAATGGCTCCGAGAAGCAGTAAGTCTGAGTGTGTGTGTGTGTGTGTGTGCGCGTGTGTGTGCGTGTGTGTGAGTGACTAAAACGGGATTGGCTGACGAGCCCTGTTGTTGAGGAACAGACGCTCACGTCAAAGAGCCTGAAGCCTCCTGGCCCTAAAAGGACTCGTCCCATCGGGCGAAGACAAACGTCCGCGGCCGTGTTTGTGTCTGGATGAAAATGTCCTGAACCCGTCACCTTCAAAACAAAAGCTTTACCCGGCGCCGTTCCTCAGCTGGAGGTCGACTGGTGTGAGTTTGTACAACGACGTTTTAACAAGGGGCGTCTTGTTCATCGGTTATTTCTCAAGAAACTACATTTTGGGATCTTGTGGGAGAAAAGTAACACGAGGCAGCTGTTTGTCACTTTTCACTTCGAGCAGTGGGTTCCACACTAGGGGTCGTGACCCCTGAGAGAGTCACATGACACCAAGCAGCGGTCGTGAGGTGATTCTCAGAAATAAAGAATTTATTAAACTATGAGAAACTGTTTATTTTAGCCTTAATTCAGCCCTGAGGTGATTCTGATTAGTGTCAGTGGTGTCTGGCTGCAGAGCTGAGACTGACTCGTGATTGGTTGAGCTTGATTGACTGAGGGGGTTGGACCTGGACTCTGACTTCAGTGAGCGCCCTCTGCTGGATGACGAGACAAACTACCTCTACTGTGTAATATAGAATTCTGTCTCACATGAGGAAACGGGTTAGTTGCTGCTGCTGAGATTAATCAGCTCACAGCGGGAGGTCGTGGGTCGACGCCCCTATCCTCTCCGCAAACCATTTTACATTTTGATCGTACCTGAGTATGATGACGATAAACATCTTTGAATCTTGAATCATGAATCACTCAGATCGATATTGTTTTTATGCTTCCACCAGCTCCGCAGATAAGGGGGGGGGTCTCCAGCGTCTGAATCAGGGTTGAAGAGTTTGCTGTAAATATGATGAAAATGGGTGTCGACCTGAAAGCTGTAAAATGTGTCCAGAAAGTGGCTTTAAAATGGTTTTCAGTTATGAGAAGTTATTTGCTAAATCATGCAGAAAGCAGCGGTATGGTCCTTTAAAAAGACATTATGCAGATTGCTTTATAAATCTTAGTAACAGCTCCGTCCCACAGTGGCCTGATTAAACCTTTCTTCTCTGTATATGTTCCCTCCTTAATGTTCAAGAAGACAGATGATCGTTTCCTCCATTACATCGCAGTTCATTCTCCATCCCAAACCCGCTGCTCGGTAACTCCGGATCGCCCAAATCATCCGTCTCCGATAACGAGTTTACTCTGATGCCAGCAGACGATTGGTCAGAGCTGCCGTGAGGGGTTGTGAGGTCGTCATTTACCTGGAGGACGCCGTCGTCTACCTGTCTGAGCCCAGCGGCGTCGGAGCGATTCCTCCACGCGGCAACAGGCCGAGAGCGAAGCTTCAGATGAGTCACATTCTCCCTTCGAGCCTCTCTCCTGTAGGGCTGAGCAGAAATATCAATACAGGCGACTATGGCAATCATTTGTAATGTGATAGTGTATCGACGGTTCTGCTGCTGCCGATCGTTTAAATGTGAGGAAAGAGGTGAATGAGCACCGGTGGAAACTGAAGAGGAGTCAGTCCAACAGTGACTGTGCTACTGACAAAACACAAACACACAGAGCTCACGTCCACTTTCACTTAGCTTCCCAGTAAGTAATGGGGGGGGGGGGGGGACTCTGCTCCACACGTGGAAACCATAGCAACTAAAAGCAGATGTTAACTACAAACTTTTCCAGCTGCTACGAGCTGCGGCCCGTTGCCCCACTAGCGTTTTGGGAATAAAGGGAATAAAACAACTTCTCCATTCTCTCCAATCGTGACACATTGTGATATATTGAATTGAAATTGTGTCTTCACTCTCTAAAATTACATCTATGGAACATAACCCTCAGCAGAACGTCGTCTCTGCTCTCGTCTGTTAATCCTCGCGTTGTCGCTCAAACGACATCACTTCCTGTCACTTGTGACGGATGAAAGGGAGGAAGTTGTTGTGTTTGTGTTTGTGTTGAGAGTGGAGCCGGATCAAAGCCACAGAGAAGAAGAAAGATGGTGTTTAACGACTGTGTCTGCAAACCGGAGAATCTGGCCCCCACATTAATCCCGGTGTGGTTGCTCTTTTCCCGAGCGGATTACTCGTCTCCTGCTGCGCTGCTGGCCGCCGCCGCTCGTCAGGGCGTCTGTGGACCCCTCCGCCGATTCATCCTCCGCCGATTCATCCCTCCGCCGATTCATCTTAATGCAGCATGAATGTGGTCGCTGCTGATAAAGCAGGAGAGGCAGCGCCAGGGGAGGAGGAGAGGGTGGGCGCAGGGGGGGGGTTTGGATGCAGAGTCATTGGAGCGCTCGTGTTTATCACCCACATCACCCTGTGTTCCTTCATCCGTCCATCACTCATCACTCCAGGATCTCACACCCGACTCCGGATGACACCGTCACCACAGGATGGCCGCTCTCGTGTCCAGAACATTACTTTGGACGTCATTTCTCATTTTGAAGTGGGCACCATGGGGGGGCCCCTGGAGGACCCCCAGCCATCCCACCTGCACCCCTGGGAGGTTCCATAGATCTGTAGTTTTGTTAAGTTGACGGCAGAGTGTGTGGAAACCAACACCAACACAACACAACACAACACAACACACAAGACGTCATGACGGCTTTATTACAACAAGGTGTGTGTGTGTGTGTGTGTGTGTGTGTGTGTGTGTGTGTGTGTGTGTGTGTGTGTGTGTGTGTGTGTGTGTGTGTGTGTGTGTGTGTGTGTGTGCGGTAATGATCTGATGTTGTTTTATGGGTTTGTTTTGTAGTGTGTGTGTGTGTGTGTGTGTGTTATTGTTGTGGTTTGCTACAACAGGCCTGCAGGGGATTGAGATGTGGGGAGAGAAGGAGAGAGAGAATCCAGCCAAGAGGCTCCATATCTGCCAGGGGGGGGGATGGACACACACAAGGCACTGCAGCCAAACACACACACACACACACACACACACACACACACACACACACACACACACACACAGTGTTGCAGTGCTTTGTTGCAGACTCGCCTCTAACGAACCATCTGAGCCACAAGGAAAAAGGAAAAATGAAGATGTGTCACTCTGGTGTTATTTAAAATCTGAAGAACACACACACACACACACACACACACACACACACACACACACACACACACACAGATTATTCTCATATCATGGACTTTAAGAGGAGATGGATGGGGGGGGGGGTTTAACCTGCTACTCTTACCGCCGCTCACACCGGACCCCTCCGTCAGGCGACATTCAATTTGCAGTTAGCCCGTTTTCCATTTGCAGTTAGTTGAGTAGATGTGAGGCTCCGGGGACGTGAGGACCGAGTGGAGCCGAGAGCTCGTCGTGCCGGAGCCTCATTACCTCCACGTCTCCCTGGTGGAGCCAGAACCTGCCAGAACCTGCTGGTGAGAAGTTCGGTGGAAAGTTTCTCATGATTTCAGGAGTTGTTTTTTGTCCTCCTGCAGGTTTTGAGTTGTTGTGACGCGGCTCTCGTCTTTGACGACGTCTTGTTGAGTCTGTTGATGTGAACATTTGAGATCCAGTGCGAGTCCCTGTTGTCGTCAATAAATCATTTATCAGGAAGCTTCTGATCGATCAATAAGAACTGAGTCACTGTAATTTATCAGAAAATCATTAGAGTCAGAGTTATCCTGCTGAACAACAAATCGGTTGGTTAGTTTTCGTGGAACCTGCTAAATAAACAAATGCAGATGAAAACATAACTTCCTTGGTTGAGGTGATAATTATTAATTTGATCCTTTCGTTGGATTCATAGTCTTTTAATTTCTTGATGAATTAAAGATCAGTTTTTATTTGTTGTGGATTCTGAAAAATTAGTCGACATAAAGGTGACTTCAGGGATGAAGAAAATTGTGTAGTTGTCATACTCTGGGTTTGTATTTTGTGTGTGTGTGTGTGTGTGTGTGTGTGTGTGTGTGTGTGTGTGTGTGTGTGTGTGTGTGTGTGTGTGTGTGTGTGTGTGTCTGAGATAATACAACATGACAACATGTATTTCTGATTATAAATAACTTGTGTGAGTTCAGCGTCGTCTTGGATCCTGTTCAGTGACTCATCTTTTCACTCGGGGGGGGGGGGGGGGGGGGAATTGCTTTATAGTTTTGTTCCAAAATTGAGACGTTGACAATAATAATAAATGCGACGCTGCTTCTGACAAATTGATCGCTGGCGTGAACAATCTCATCTCATCACAGAGCCACTGTTCACGTCTCTGCTCTCGGAGGTTTGTGTGAACGTCACCGTTCAGAGGAGCCCACGAGCGACAAGGGGAATTTCAAAATAAAAGGACTCTGAATGTAGCTGTTGGAGGCAAAGTCCTGATTGTCGTCATCATCATCATTACATCATCATTACATCATCATTACATCATCATTACTCATCATTACATCATCATCATCATCATCATCAGTGAGTAATGGAGCAGAGTTGGCCTCTGCTCATCAGTATAATCAGGTTCTGATTTGACGCAGTTTCTCAACTCGTCCTCAGTTAATACGACAGAAAATACAACTTGAGTAAATATAGAAAACATAAAATATTCTTCAAACTAATATTTTTAAAGTACGAAACTTCGGTAACAGAAGTTGAACCACCCAGACGACTTCCCCTCGACCCGACACGAAGAACGTTTCTCGTAATAAAAATAATAATAAACCTTTAATGGTTGAGCAGCTCTGATTTCATTTAATTTAATTTAACACAAGATGGAAATAAAATAAAACTGATAACAATAAAAGTTAAGAAAATAAAACCCACCGAATAATAAAGAATATTCTAAAAAAAAAAACTATTGTCACATTGAAATAAATACAATTTAAAATATGAATCCCGTTAAGAGCGAGTTAAAGGTTTAAAGTGAAGAGTTTTAAGTTTCCTTTTAAAACACGTAGTGAGGGATTGTGTCTCGGCACGTTCACGGCTAATCGCTAACGAAACCTGAGCCAATAATAAAACTTAAGAATTAACGACACTATTCCTGATATTAGTTATCTTCGTTATCTCTTGCTCATGAGCTAACTATGACCTTTGTTTGAATCGACTCAGCAGCATCTCTGACGTCATTCAGCCAATCCTGGTGTCAGCCAATAGGAACCCTTTTTTACCAAAACCAAATATATCCATAAATAATATAACTTGTTTTTCAATTTCTTTCAATATTGAATTAAAACACTTGATGTTTTGATTTCAGTATTTCCACAGAGTCCTGGTCCCCACACGGTCTGGCCCTGTGCTGTGCGTCCACATACTTGTGGCCATGTGTAATGATATTGTTCCCTGAAGGATATTGTTCCCTGAAGGATGAGCGTCGTCCTTCACCTTCAGGAGTTTGTCTCGAACACAACAAGCCTCGCGACGGAGGACAAACAGCCGCTTCGAGCCGTGTCCTCGGGTATCAGGCCTTGGGTTGTTTCTTGATATTGTTCCCGGTGTCGGTAACGGCCTGAACTGACCATGACTCTGGATGCACTCGCAGTGTCGTCACGCCGAGTTAACGTCAGGACGGAAAACACAAAGTGCTCCTGGTGCAGCGCAGTGTGAGACGCCGCCTGCAGGTGGTCACATCTACTGTAACATGTGATGGGCCTCCCTGGTTTCTCCTGCTCTGGACCTGATGAATAAAACCAACATGTATTCTGACACCGAGCAGTATTTTCCTGTAAGCGAGGCCGACAGGGATCTCCGAGGTGAGTCCGGTGAGCGGGGGGGGCCGGGGCCACGCAGGAGACTGAAAAACAAACTGTCGGTGTCGGGCTCGGTGCTCGGAGGGAGTCACTGTCTCGGGATCAGATTTAAAGCCCTGCTGCTTTGTGAAGTAAATCATATGTATGAGGCTCAGTTGGTTTCTGTTGCTGGAAACTTGCCGCTGGAGGAGTTTTCTGACTTTTCAGTGAACTTTTGTTAAACTGTTATTTAGAAATAACACAAATCAATCCACGTGTAAGAAGTTCTTAAAGACGGAGGAGACGTCTCCACCTCCTCCAGCCGAGTGAAGAATGTATAGAATAAATAATGAAATAATATTGAGCAGAAGTACTTCACTACCCACAATCCCCTGGTGTAGTAGCGACGCCTGTGATTGGTAGAGCTCGGATCATATTGTTACTACACTACAAACTTTATGAAAACATTCATATACAAACATACAAGATACAAACTGAATAATATTACAACACTTTATCAGCAACAAGGTTACATTCCAGAAGAAGAAGCTGGAGGTGAGTGCAAAGAGGTTTATGGGATGTGTGGTTCCTTCGCTGTAAAGCCGCCCTGTGCCCGGTGTTGTTTCTCTCCGACAGAGTGAGTAAAAGAACCGAGTGCATTAATAAAAGCACCAGGAGACACAGTTAATCTGAGTCCGTGGACGGAGCTGATGCTGCAGAGTTAAGGTTCCTCGCTGCCTCGGGCTTTCTGTTCCGTTGATGGGAACAAAAAGTTCAGGGGTCGCTGATTATTTCCAGAATCATCCTGTGCAGGCGAATCATATAAATGTCACAGAGGCCTGGAAACTCTTGACCGGGGATTTCTGATTCTGCTCTGCCTCCGTTACGAGCTCCTCACTGTCAGCGGCCGTGATGTGAGGACGAGGGAACGAGCAGATCCGTCGCTGGTTCTGCTTCCTGCACATTATGGTTTACACCGACATTTTAGATTCAATTTTGTTTTGGTGGAAATCTACACTGCACGCCCCCCTACACCTGCACCCATTGGACAGTACAAGCTGTCAATCACACTGTGGTACCCCCCCCCCCCCCAACACACCCGGTGCTTTATGGTCTGTTTGACTCTAAATGATCATAATTCACTAAATGAACATCAGCTGTTTGAAGAAGACTTGAAACTAGAGCTTTCTGATTTGCACCCTGTGGACTGACAACATTCAGCGGATGTGTCAAAACCAAAATGATGAAGTGAAAGAGCGACTGATGAAGATTCTCTCTGAGCGACGACCCTTCACTTCTGATTGATAATCTTCAGATGGGAGTCATTGGGAAACGGAGCCGTACAGTGTTGTAGATATTATTATTTAATGCCACGGAGTCATCTGGGTGTTGTGTGAGAACATAGTTTTGAATAAATTGCATCGGAGGAGAAAGTTCTGACTGTCGGACTGACGGCTGTTTCATCCCCAGAACCCAGAGCAGCACGCACGGCTACTTCGGGGAACCCTTCGGAGGAAAGTTAAAATATGATTTAATTCTGTTTAGTCCTGGAGTAATACAACAACAACACATTTCTCGGTTGTCCCAGGATGAAATGGTTGAAAAGTTGAAGGATAAAGCAATAATCTTTATTGTTTCTTTATTGTGCAGAAGTTTGCGGAGCCGGAGCCGGAGCCGGAGGCCGCAGGAGTTTGTGTGTCAGTGAGACGGAATTAGCGCTCTGTGGTTCTGACAGCGAACGCCTCCCAGCCGTGAATGAATCAGTTGTTTCCCCCGGTGCAGGAGGAGGAGGGAGGAGGAGGGGGGAGGAGGAGGGGGAGGAGGACGTTCAGCTGCTGCTCAGCCGCTCGCACCGAGCCGCTGACTCAACACGGAGATTTATGATAAAGGCATGAAAAAAACAACAGCCTTGAAAAAAAAAAGGGGCCGTTACCCCAAAAAAACCACAGAGGCTGAACATTCGAGGAACGGTTGATGAATTATTAACGAGCTGTTACATTTCTTAATAGTCTGAATCTTTTTCTTCATAAATCTTTAATCAACATAGCCACTGTGAATATTTACTTTGACGCTGACGATATTATCTTATTTCCCAAGTCGGTCGTGATGTTTTTGCGGACGTCTCACATCCGTCTCCGACTTCACCAGAGACAGAAGAAATTGTGTTTTTCACAGGCCGAGGAAATAAGTTGTAAATCAAAGAAGCAAAAGACTCTTCAGACAAAACAGGACTTGGTTTCCCGACGAGGCCGAAGGATCACGAGAGTTATTAGAGGAGTTATCAGTATTTTATGATCCAAGCGGAAGTCAGAGAGCGATCGGGACCGAGGTTTATCTAACGTTAGCAACACAAGCTAACGTTAGCTAAGTTAGCTGTTGATCAGGATGAGCTTCCAGATGTGCAGCTGATTTATCATCACTGATTCCACCAACAGGATTTCATTTGTTGATGATTTTTAAAACCTACATGTTTTGTGTTTCCTGATCTTCTTCCTGTTTATAGGGTTTTAAGATTCATATTTCTATATCAATTGTTTTGCGGTGTTCAGCTTGTTTGGATGTTTTGCCGAGGACGAGTGGTTGAATGGTGATCGGCCTTCAAATGAAATAATCTGGGATATTTGTACTCACTCGTTTCATCTTATATCCATAAAATGTTTCTTAGTTTGTTTCCACTGGAAGACTTTGAGTTTGTTGCTGGGTTCTGGCTGAAGGTTCCAGGAGATGAGTCACTGGTTCTTTCACTTCCTGACACCTGAGCTCGTTGGCAGCCGCTCGGCCTGGAACAGTTTCAGAGTCCGAAAATAAACTTCACATTATTTCAGATGTGAGTGGACAGTTTGTCGCCTGCAGTTGTTTTCGTGTCCGAGGGGAAAGTGAGGAGACAGATGTTGATCCACAGCGAGCAGAGCAAACTTTGACTTGTGTACGACGCCACCTCTGGCGCTGTTTATACGTCGTGTTGGAGTAACTTATATAATATAAATAATACAAACACTGGGCTCATTATCTGATCAGAAACACTTGAACAAACATCAGTGAGATAAGAACGACCTGAAATGACAAACCATCTTTTGTCCCATCTGCTAACACGAAGGAGGTTTATGACCTGTACTGCAGCCAGCCACCAGGGGGCGATCGGGATACTTTGGCTTCCCTTTGGGAGCTGACTTCATCGTCGGTCTTCGAGTTGGACCAATCAGTGAAGGTCGTTGGAGAGTCGTGGACTGAGGACGTGTTTATGGTTCTAAAGCTAAAGCTGTTTGTCGTCTTGTAAAAAGCAAATGTCTCAGTCTTCATGTACATGTCCCATCCACTCTCATGGAGGAGGCTGGGTTTGTGATGTATAACTGCAGCCGGCCACTAGGGGGCATAGAGACCATGTTGAATCACAGCCATTAGACAGAAGTGAAAACACAGCAGTGTGCGAGCCTCTCAGGCTGACGTCTCATTTCTCCGGCCCCTGCGTCTCTCCTGCAGTTCACGTGTTCGATTCCTCTCCGCTGTAAACCTGTGAGTCAGGCTGTTGCTCCCCCGTCCAGGTTTCCTTCTCCCTCTCGAGCATGAGCCAGGGAACACTGTGAGGTGCCAGCCTCTCTGCACCAGTGCCTCCGAGGCATATTCCTGCACATTCATCATACTTGTCGGATAAAGTGACTCTGATTTAGTCGCCACCTCCTCCACTCTCCTCTTTCTTCCTCAGAGCTTTTCTCATGGAAATGGCTCATTCTCCTCCGCCTGCACCGCGAAAGAGACACATTTATCTCTGGGCGGCCGAGCTTCTGCTCCCCTTATTGCGACTTGTCAGCTGTTTTCTCTCCGTGCACGCCAACCGCATCTGACCTGCTTATCCAGCACAATCCGCAGCCGCCGCCGCGGCCCCGGAGCAAACTGTTCCCAGCCCGACTGAAATCCATCATGACACCTGGGCTCCTTATCACGTGGAGCGAGGGATGGAAAAGACACTCGGGTGGTCCCTCGCTCAGGGTCGCTGGGGAGGGAGGAGATGGGGGGGGGGGGGGGGGAGAGATAAGAGAGAAGAGAGGGGGAGTAAACAGTGAAGGAGGGAGGAAGAGGAAGAGGAGGATTAGGAGCTTTGACGGGTCGGATAAGGCGACAGCGTGTGGAGACGTAATGGAAGATGGAGCCGGAGGAAGAGGAAGGAAACTCTGCTCCCGTCAGCAGGAAGGAACCAGGTCTCACTTCCTGGTCACAAGGCCTCTGCTCAACTCTGTGTGTGTGTGTGTGTGTGTGTGTGTGTGTGGTGTGTGTGTGTGTGGTGTGCGTGCATGTGTGTGTGTGTTTAAAGCCTGTGATTGTTTGTGTATAAGAAGAGAAGAAGAGGCCACAGGTGTAAAAACGAAATGAGCTTCAGTTCATTCTGTTTTCAACACCTGCTCCCAGCTTCCTGTCAGACACCTTGTTAATACACACACACACACACACACACACACACACACACACACACACACACACACACACACACACACACACACACAGTGATTCTGTTCCCTCTTTAATTGTCATTAATGTTGACAAGTGGTCGTTTATCTCATCTTCCAAAATTCTCATCACTTTCCAAAAATGTCCTCACTTTTATAAATATGTCCCCACTTTCCTAGAATTCAGCAATTATGTCCCTACTTTTCAAATTTGTCAAATGTTAAGTCTTCCCAGGTGGCACTACACACTAAACACACACGCACACACACACACACACACAAACACACACACACAAACTCAGAGTCTGTTGACAGACATCCTCTAATGACACACGTTTGGACACACAAACGCACAAACAGGCGCCACAAAGACTGAACACTGCACGCTTCACTGCACTTCTCTTACACACCGACACACAAAACACACACTCTCAGTGATTCTCTGATACACACACACACACACTCTCTGTCATTTGAGGTCCCTGCAGCTCTGATCAGATTTCAGAGTCAGTCGAGTGTGATGTTTCAGAAGACCTGCAGCAAAACACAGAGCTGTGTGTGTGTGTGTGTGTGTGTGTGTGTGTGTGTGTGTGTGTGTCTGCGTGTGTGTGTGTGTGGCGTTCCGTATAGATGGTAGAATGTGTGTAACATGTCCTCGTGAGTCCATGTGAGGAAACAGCAGGACGATGTGTGGAAGCTTCCCAGAGAGCGAGTGGACGTGTGGACGAGGTTTCTAACACGTGACGGACGTGAAACTGGAAGAACACAAACATCTCAGGATGAAGAAGAGGAGCCGGACACGTAGAAGACGAAGACGTCCACTTGGAAACACGAGGAGGTTCCAGATCTTCTGGTGCTGAGGGCCGACGCCGGTGTGGACGAGCTGTAAACAACAACACTGATCTTTCCACAGCGGAGTTTATACGTCATGTCCGGCCTCCTGCTGCTCTACAGGCTCCGCCCCTGCTGCTCTACAGGCTCCGCCTCCTGCTGCTCTACAGGCTCCGCCCCTGCTGCTCTACAGGCTCCGCCCCTCGCCTGGATGTTCCCACATGTTCCTGTTGGTGTGAAGGAGTCGGACCCGACAACCTGCTGCTGCTGCTTCACAAACACCAACGACAGGAAATGTTTATTTGACAACATCATAAAACATCACTTCTCTACTTTGATGGACACTTTCATCTGATTCTCCGTCTCCTTCCTGTCACGTTGTCCCCGTCTCTTCTGTCAGAACAGATCTCTTCTGTCCGTCTCTGAAAACGCTCCCCAGGGACGACAGGACACGTGTCAATCATCTCCTCGTCTCCTTCAGAGAAAAAGCTCAGCAGACTTGTTATCGCTGCTCTCGCTTCTTTCTCTCTCGTCTTTGTTGGAAAGTGTCTTCTGTCAAACGTCCTGATTGTTCGGACATCGAGTTCCAACATCGAGTTTCAGCTGAACTGACACACGACTTCATTCATTTCAATTCATGTCAGTTTCTAAAAAACATTCACTCGCTGAATGTTAAAAAAAAACCAAGATACTTTCTGACAGTTTAGAAAAGTTTCGACTGTTTGTGACTGAAATAGATGAAAAATCAATCCTGCTATAGGAAGCAGGGGATTAGTGTTTGGAATAAAACTTATTCCATATATATATAGATATATATATATCTATATATATATAGACATGTGCCTTTGACATTGAACTTTATTTGGAAAATAACAATTTGTATTGTTTTGGAAAATATAATAATAACAAACTTTATATATAACTTTTGACTTTTCAAACACCCGTTCATGAAGCACACGAAAATACATACAGTGTTTATGAAAAGTGCAAAATTCCAACACACAAACACGAATACACAACACGGGTCGGTGTCACGTTGTGGTGTGGGTTTCCTGCCACCAGGGGTCGTGTTAGAGTCAAACAGGGAGAGGGTGAGGGAGGAAAGAGGAAGAGAAGCTCAGAGGAAATATTACGAAAACATATAGTTTAATATGAACTGAAAATAAAATACAGCTCAGACTTAAAGAATAATCTTCAGGTGATTAATCTGAAACAGTTTGTGAAGTAAAAGCTTCATATTTATAAGTTTTATTGTTTATATTTACACACAAACCTGCTGCTGTAAATACAACAATCTGATTAATTCAGATTAATGTCATCATTATTTAACTGTGATGTATTTAATTATATTTTTTACAAGACGACTGAAATTCCCAGTTTGACTTACGACAACGTCAAACAACTGAATTAAAACAAAATTCAACAATTCGCTTTTAGGCGAAAAAAACGCGAATATGAAAAATCGATTTTAAGCTCTAAGTAAAGACGGTCGGACCGAAATTCAAAAGTCAAATTCCAGACAGAAAGAAGATGTGGGAGGAGTTTCACATCACATGGGATCACGGAGGGGAAATGTGGAAAATGTACAAACCAGGCATTCATGCGTTTATGAATAAATTAGAAGTAGAGCATAAATGAGTGATTCACGATGAGGCACCAAAAGGTTCCAAGTCAGAGGAAGACGGTGAGTAACGTTTAAAGGAGGAAGAATCACCGACTGTCAGTAGAAACCTTCAGTGTCTGTGGCTCCTCGGCTCGGAGCAGGATCCTGTTTCATCAGCTTCAGGGGATCCGAGGTCCATTCCAACAGATTAACTGTGGAGACCTGAACCGGCGTTCGTCACCGGGAGGCTCCGGGGTGTAGATCACAGGCAGAGGTTACCACGGCGACGCCTTCCATTGATCTCACGCGCTTTGATCTGCCTGACGCTGTCCGGCCCAATCGGCCGAGCGCTGCCGGCTGATTGGTTCTTTCCTTCCTTATGAGACGTAAGGAAACCACGTGATGTATTAGCAGTTTATTAATTGATGGACTTTATTTGAGGATTGTCTTCAGAAAGTTTGCTTCTGGTTTCAAGGCTTCATCCACACGACTACGTTTTATTTTGAAAAACGCACCAACAGATGCACCTGAAAGGTCACGTTTTAGTTTGAAAAGTCCACGGCTGCATTTTCTTCTGGACGGTCGGAAACAGACAAGTTTGGAAACGATGACGTTAATAACAATGTTGTCGTGTGGATGAAACCTAAGTCCACACTCACTTATATACATAGTGTAAAGTTAATATAAGAAACATATGTATAATGAAATGGTTTAAAATTCCCCCATTGTACAAAAGTGGAGCCTAAACATCTGATACGGGCGCCGCCATCTTGTGTTGGGGACGTTATTTGGTGAAGACGAGATTGAACAGGATGACAGAAAACTCTGCAGGCGGCCTGAAAGTCAAAATCTATTTCATTTCTACATCTATAAACAAACTAAGACATTTCATTAGGATAATTAACATTAAGACAATAAGAATAAGTTCTATAATCACATGTAATCCTGATTGTGTGTAACAGTCGCAGTGAGCTGCAGTTTGATGTTGACCCACTTCCACCTTCTCTCTAGAACAGACATGGGCAAAGTACGGCCCCCGGGCCGTATACGGCCCGTTGGGCTTTTTAATCCGGCCCACCAAACTTGTCCAAATATTATTATTATTAAATTAAATAAATACGATCGCGATCTACCAGTAAATTCTTGTATAGGGCGGGGGGGGCGTGGCGGCGGTGGATACCAACATTATTCGGCCGGTAGATCTTGTTGAGCTGGTCATTTCAAGAGTAGCTCACAAGCCTACGTGTGGGCACCCTGCTCTACATGGTCGCGCGTTTAGATTTCTCCTCTGCTCTCTGTATCGCGCACGGCGGAGTTCCATCCCGATGCGCGCGCACACACACACTGACACGTGCGCGCGCACACACACGCTGACACGTGCGCGCACGCACACACGCTGACACGTGCGCGCACGCACACACACACTGACACGTGCGCGCGCGCACACAGGTGAGCCACCGCCCCGCCCCCCCAAAGATGTAAACCTAGGGGAAACACTGAATTGCCTTGCAAATAAATGCTTTGCTACCTGTTAAAGGCCAAATCCTTTCAAGTAATGATTTTGACATGTCATTTATGTTAGTTCACACAAACACTCCATCCATCTGTTCCTGGCCCGGCCCCTCTGTCAAATTTTAGAACCCATTGTGGCCCGCGAGTCAAAAAGTTTGCCCGCCCCTGCTCTAGAAGAAGAATCTGTTGGTGGATAAATGTCTTTTATTCTGTATATACTCTACATCTATAGGAACGTATACAACACACTGACACAACTACACACCAGAGTAGTTCTAAGACGACATGTGAGAGCTTTTATCACACACACACACACACACACACTCTCTGCGGTGTGTGTCTGCTGCTCTAATCATTTGGTTCCACTGAGTCTCTGTTAGCGTAGCGTTAGCCTACATACACTATGTCTAATTCTGCAGCCGTCAGCACGTTGGCCTCATTTCACTGTGACTCCCAAATCTGCTTCATGGAAAAACACATGAAGGAGACAGATGTTGAATATCTACTTCAATAACACACACATACACATGTTGTATATCTACTTCAATAACACACACGTACACATGTTGTACATCTACTTCAATAACACACACGTACACATGTTGTATATCTACTCCAATAACACACACGTACACATGTTGTATATCTACTCCAATAACACACACGTACACATGTTGTACATCTACTCCAATAACACACACGTACACATGTTGTACATCTACTCCAATAACACACACGTACACATGTTGTATATCTACTTCAATAACACACACGTACACATGTTGTATATCTACTCCAATAACACACACGTACACATGTTGTATATCTACTTCAATAACACACACGCACACATGTTGTATATCTACTTCAATAACACACACGTACACATGTTGTATATCTACTCCAATAACACACACGTACACATGTTGTACATCTACTTCAATAAAACACACGTACACATGTTGTACATCTACTCCAATAAAACACACGTACACATGTTGTATATCTACTCCAATAACACACACGTACACATGTTGTATATCTACTCCAATAACACACACGTACACATGTTGTATATCTACTCCAATAACACACACGTACACATGTTGTATATCTACTTCAATAACACACACGTACACATGTTGTATATCTACTTCAATAACACACACGTACACATGTTGTATATCTACTCCAATAACACACACGTACACATGTTGTATATCTACTCCAATAACACACACGTACACATGTTGTATATCTACTCCAATAACACACACGTACACATGTTGTATATCTACTCCAATAACACACACGTACACATGTTGTATATCTACTTCAATAACACACACGTACACATGTTGTATATCTACTTCAATAACACACACGTACACATGTTGTATATCTACTTCAATAACACACACGTACACATGTTGTATATCTACTTCAATAAAACACACGTACACATGTTGTACACTACTCCAAAAACACCCCGTCCCACATGTTTTATCACTCCAATAACCCACACGTACAATGTTGTATATCACTCCAATAAAACCACGTACACATGTTGTAATCTACTCCAATAACACACACGTACACATGTTGTACATCTACTCCAATAAAACCACGTACACATGTTGTATATCTATTTCCAATAACACACAGTACACATGTTGTATATCTACTTCAATAACACACAGACACATGTTGTATATCACTCCATATAACACACACGTACACATGTGTATATCTACTTCAATAACACACACGTACACATGGTGTATATCTACTCCAATAACACACACGTACACATGTGTATATCTACTCCAATAAAACACAACGACACATGTTGTACATCTACTCCAATAAAACACACGTACACATGTTGTATATCTACTCCAATAAAACACACGTACACATGTTGTACATCTACTCCAATAAAACACACGTACACATGTTGTACATCTACTTCAATAACACACACGTACACATGTTGATGTTTTACCACCTCACTTCTGTTCCGGGTCATTTTGGATTTCAAGTTTATTTTCTCAGAATGAACTTTTATCTTAGTTTTACAGCTGGCGTGTTTTTTATTTCCTGCAGCCAGAACAAGTCGTTTCTGTAGAATGCTGAGAAAGTAAATGAGAAAAAAATATCTAAATATTACGAGAATGAAGTCGTAATTAAATGCTAATAATAAAAATATATTTTTGGAAAGTGGCAAGGCCACAGAGCCCAGCAGAGTTAATCACCACGTTTGGCTGCAGAGGGCGCTGTTGCTCAGTAGGAGTTACACAGTGTTGCTTTAAAACGCTGTTTACAGATTGATCAATATTCTCTATTAACTATGTTTGTTTGACACTTAAGTATTTTCCCATTTTACATATGAAGGTTTTTAACGTCTGAATTCTTGCTCCAACATCGATTGTATCGTATTTTCTGTTTATTTTTTAATTTGTCCCCTAAGCCGCGGCTGTTAAAGCTCCTCACAAGTGAAGCCAAAATGTGTCAATCTCCCCCTGGTGGCTGGCTGCAGTATAGGTCATAAACCCCGCCTCCTCCATGTTAGCAAATGGGACACGGACCAAACTGAGAAAATCAAGTAGGCGTTAAATAAATGTTCGTCAAAGATGGTTTCTGTCTTTTAGGTCGTTCTTATCTCACTATGTTCAAGTGTTTATGTTTCTGATGAGATGATATGAAAACTGGCTGAGACGTCATGATTGACAGCTGAGACTGAATCGTGATTGGTCGAGAGCGTGTATGGGCGGGGCCTTGATGCCATGGATCCACTCCACTATCGACCTGCAGATAAAAAACTAAACATAATCACATTCTAATCACGTAAAACGGAGGAAAAACACAGCTTATTATTGTTATTTGTCCTTTTCCATTTATTTCTAATGACGATCGACTCCACGATTATTAATTTCAGCTCCATCCTGAATGATATCAGTCTTACAACAGCAGGCAAGGTTCATGTTACAGAAATCTGAGCTCTCATCCTGATTCAGGATCAGGTGGACCCCCCTCCTTGGTCCAATTCTCCTGAAGTACATGATCTGTGGCTGTAGATTCAGAAGTACCTGGTAACGTGTTGTTTCTGGTGAATCCCACATGACCTTCATATGTCTGTACAGACCTGAAGTCTTTCAATCTGCTCTCTCTCACGGTGAACGGAGCAGTTCATGTTATCGATCGGTCTGAAAAGACGAAGGAGTCGTAAATCAAACGATGCTCCGCCACTGAGTGATGTTGGTTCTCCAGGTGTTATCCCGTCCCTTCGAGAAACCTGAACTTTTAAAGGTCTGATAAACTGCATTGATCCATCAGCCGCGTGCGAGGCTCCGTATTATTAAGTCTGGCATTGAGGGCAAATGTCAGAGGGATTACAGCCGTGAAGCTCAGGTACTGACTCACCGTGGCAATTAAGATAAAAATGAATGTGCTTTTACTGCTCCTCTGAGCCGGGCCTCCAGTTCTCCTGCTCTCATCAGTCCCACTGCAGCTCATTATGTTCCCTGTGATTCATATTCCAGATCGACCACCGTGCAAAGAGACGTTTCCCAGCTCGGTGTGCGAGAGAGGAACTCTGAGCTTTGTCCTCAGAACAAAGACCAGCGATGTGAGAGCAGAGCCTCGACCTCTGAAGCAACACTCCACCGTCCACCTCTGGAAAACATGAAGGACGGTTTGAGGCACAGAGCGGCAGACTGGGAACCAGCCTGTTTACAGTAAACAGGAAGATACAGATGTTGGCCAGGCAATGATGCTGCACCTCTGGCCTTGTTGTGACCCAAACTAAATGGATAAAGCCTGAAGTGTCTCACTTGTAAATATGGTCCAAATATCCAAAACATATCTGGAGGGAATAATCTATATATTTCATATTTCATTTTATATATATAGATATTTCCCCGCTTTATATGCAACTAATAAAGACCAAATGATTTAGATTTGACTCAGTGTGAGTTTCCAGATGTGTCCAATGACGCTGTGTTTGTGTGTCAGTGTGTGTGTGTGCATGTCAAGTGAGGGAGCTGAGTCAGGATGGAGTAAACTAATTCATATCTACTCCAGAGCATATAACCAGAGATCATGTCTGAAAACTTTAGTTTCCACAATTGATTATTTCTCCAGTGGTTGTTCAGGGTGTTGCAGCATCAAGTTCAGCTCCTCCCTCTTGTTCTCAGACGACAGGACGACATTGTTTAAAGTTTCTTGAAGCTGTGGTGTATTTGGTTTGGTTCCTCCCAGAAGGTGGATTCTGCTGTTTCACTCCAAACTCTGCTTCACCATCTGACGTCCCCTGAAGGCAACAAACACAGTGTTTGATGGATGTGTCAAATCATTTGGTTTAACAGGAGAAGGAGACGAAACCATGAGATTTCAAACAGACGGGACGGTCGCACTGAGCAAAGTAGAACGATGGAAAAAGAGAGACAAGTTAAACTCAAGGAGAAACCGATGGAGGGAGATGAAGAGACAGATTGAGGGTGAACGAGACGTCCACCACGTTTATATCCAGGTCACCTCAAAGTGCTCGGGAAGCCCAGAAGCAAGTCTGGTCCTGGGCCCACGGCCAAGTCTGACCTGCCCCTCGGCTCCTTCCATTAACGCCCCGAGCACCAAACTGCAGGAGATTTAGTGCAACTGCAGAAAAGTGTATATTAAACACTGGCAGCTTGAATACGGCTCCACATTAACACCTCCGAGGTGGATTATGAATCAGTGATGGCAGGGAGGCCTAATTTTTTCTTGTTCCAGTTATCAGTCATCATTCCCATCAAGAGTTTATAGGTCCTGGGAGGAGACGGCGAAGTCGGAGAAGTCGGCCCCGCCAGAGTAATTGGAAGTGGAATCAGAAATGGAATTAAGTTTTAGAGACAGAAAAAGATAGAGAGGGATGAATAACTTAAGGAGGGAGGGAGAGAAGGAAGGATGAACGGAGGGATGGGGGGTTTGTTTAAAACGATCCGTTTGATTTGTTTCTCCTCAGGAAGGAGAATCTTCTCCCTGACGTCAGGAGACTAAACTGACCCTCTGACCTCTGAGCAGCTCGGACTTCGTTGACATGGCCGAGGTTCCTGGGATTATTCCAGACGCCGTCCTGAGGTCAGAGGTTAACAAACCAGCAGATAACTGCAGAAGCTCAATCCACGGATCCACAGCACAAGCCCGTGGATTCTTCCCTGACCCAAACTGGACCTTTCTCCAGGTTTCGTGGGAATTTGTCACTTTTTCATAATCCTGCTAACAACAAACAAATAAACTCAGACAACCTCCCGGGTGGAGAATAGATAACAGAAGGAAGGTAACAGAAATATGAACCAACGCGTGAAGAGCAGGCGAACGTTCTGTTGCACAACATGAATACAAATGTATTTAATCTTAAATGTAATAAATGTTTTTATTGTTATTGTTGGAAACGATCTGGGAAATAACAGTTTATTTAGTATTTATCGATGTATTGTAATCAGATTACCTGAGGTCGTTTAATTCAAACATGTAGAGTGAAGAAAAACAGCTCCGTTAAATATCCAGTTATATTTGATCTTCATTAAACCACTGATTTAACATTCAAACCCAAAGTTCCTCCAGCAGCTTCTCCAGAGCTCGGAGGGATCCAGCCACGTCCGGAGCGTTTCCACTGCCACCGATCCCAGGAGCGGAGCAGGAGCAGTTCAGCCCCTGGTATTGATCCGTAAACCCTATCAACGCTCTGCAGACCTGGGTTTTCTGCTGCTCGGCCCCAAACTCTCACTTACTGCTGCTTCACAGTAAAGCAGAAGGAGGTGGACTTAATGAAGTGAGCAGCAGGAAGGCCGGGGCCGGTCAGGTGATCCGATCGGTTCCGACAGGAGAGCAGACGCTCGCGTACCTCAGAGACAAACACTGCGACAACAGGAAGGGAAGGTTAATCACGGAGGGATTTCCTGAGACAGGATGGAGCGGTCAGCACGACGTGTCTATAAAAGGTCGTATCGCCCTGTGGAGCGCAGCGTTGTGGGCGGAGACTTCCTTCAGTCACGCTACACTGACCGAGACTCAGAGGTGTGGAAGCAGGCGTCGACACGAGAGGCCGCCGCGTTCTCCTGATTCGTCACCTCACTTTCTCCAAGTTGTGGAAAGAGGAATCACAGAATACCAGAGTTTAAAATAACACAGCTACTTTAACGCTGCATAATAATATTTACTTTATATTCATAAAAGAAAAGGTGAGTCATGGTTCCATTACCAGCAGAGTCAGAGAGTCTGTTCTGGTTTGATCTCAATGAGTCATTGAGCTTTTTCACGTTATGTTTAACTCTCACCGCACAGACTTCGATGGTGATTTCTATTTTCAGATAATGACTTGAAGAATGAATGACACACACACACACACACACACACACACACACACACACACACACACACACAGTGGAAATCCCAGAGGTCAGCCATCTTGGCTCCATGTGGGTTTTTCCTGCATGACAGTAACGAGCTCAATTCCAGTCAGTTATGTGGATGTTTCTATAATAAGAAACATCCACGTGCATGAAGATTCATCATAGAATAATAAACGTTCAACGTTTCCTGTGAACCTGAGGATGACCCCAGCAGGCGGGATCCTTAAGGGTTGTTCGGGTCGTTCAGGGTTCTTCAGGGTCGGTCGGGGTCGTTCAGGGTTCTTCAGGGTCGTTCGGGGTCGTTCAGGGTTCTTCAGGGTCGGTCGGGGTTCTTCAGGGTCGGTCGGGGTTCTTCAGGGTCGTTCGGGGTCGTTCAGGGTCGTTCAGGGTTCTTCAGGGTCGTTCGGGGTTCTTCAGGCTCGTTCGGGGTTAGCGTTGGACACAGTTTTCCAGGTGACGGAGAAGGTGAAGCTGGTGTTGGAGGGGATTTCCTGACGGGAACACTCGGACTCTGACAGTGACCTTCAGGTTTCTATTCCTGGCTCCGACCTGAACAACAACAACGGGTTATTCTTAGAGCAGCAGTTCACCTCACATCGCGTCCTCTCACCGACGCAGAGGCTCTGACAGCAACATGTAAAAGAGATGACGTCTAGGTGACATGTTTAATTATAGGACATGACATAAAGAAATATTATGTTTCCTAGAAATGTGCCTGTATTTCAATTTCTGTTAAATTCACCTTGTAATTATATAACTATGAATTTGTAAAGGTAGAGTTAATAATTAGCCTTGTTGCTCCTCTGCAGCAGTAAATCATTTCATTTCCTCATCGCTGAATGAAATGTAGAGAAACTCAAAAGCACCAGTTCACACCTTTCCGTGTCAGTTTGGTGTTTCTGAGCCGCAGCAGATCCAGGTTCAGCTGCCCTCGTCTCTTGGACGTCTGTCAGACGAGGATGTCGGACATCACAGCAGCTCAGGCTCAGTGTTCAGAGGAGCATCGGAACAATAATCGCTCTGAAAGCCCGATAATAACGTCTCTGAGGGGGGGGGGGGCCAGGGGCTGAGCTGACCCTTGGCAGCGTCCCCGGGTTTCCATCCACTGCCCAGAACAGAACAACAGAGAACACTTTATTTATAGAGCCGCTGTCAACAAGTACAGGGGGAAGAGCGGCCGGGCGTCGCTGTGCCTCAGAGGGAAGAAGCTCCGGGGGAAGTGAGAGTGAAGCTGTTTGAATCTTTTCTTTAGTTTTATTTAAATTGATGGATGATGACGGACGCCCGTGCGGCGGTTAGATCGCTCGGGACGACCGTGGCGTTGGCCGTCAGGAGACGTGTCGTCCATCTTTATTTTTACGGCCTATGGCTGATACATGACTCATCCAGTGGTGCAGGGCCGTGGAGCTCCATCGGTTACCTTCTGTCCACGTGCACAGTTCTTCCGATCGGACGCTTCACTGGTGATCATGTTGCACAAACTTTGTTCATGCATGAAAAACTAAATATCTCTCCATATTAAACGTGAACTGTGAAACGCTGTGAAGTGTGTTCGTGGCGGAGGTGTCACCGGCAGCCTCGGAGAATTAAGTCCAAGTCAAATGAAGTTTCCAAATTGTCAGAAAAAGGTGAAACTAAGACAAAGGCTGGTTTTCAGTTTGTTCCCAAACGTTCGGCTTCCTCTGCAGTGTTGTCGATAACAAGCACAAACGGCTGTTTGGGGATTTACTTGATGGATCGCTGTCTTCCTGCATCTTGTTATCTTCTTCTGGAGTTCATCCTCATTTCCATTCTTAAGCCCAGACATTACCATACTGTCAGCCATCTTCCTTCCTGATGGATCGCCGGCTGCAGTGAGAACTGAGCGGACGTGAAGATCCGCCACAGCTTGGAAACTTCCTCAGATAAACAAAGGAAGATTAAGTTTTAATGAGCAAAATAATAATGAATGTTTTCAATTCAAATCAAACATTAGAGCCACAAACATTCAGCGTAGACGACATAACAGCTCCCTAAAGCAGAATAATATAAATATATATATGATATAAACCTTGTGAATTGTGACAAATGAATTGTAGATATCTGTAATTAGTCAAAAAGTCAAAAAGCAATTTATGACATAAACAACTGACTTATTAATTCTGCTTAAATGTTAATGTTTCTTGCCACAATTTTTTTTTACTGATAAATGAAAAGCTCCTTTGCTTATTTCCCCTCATGCTGTTTTGCTCTCTCTGTCTCTTCACACTTCACAGGATTTTTATTTTACACATTTAATAAAGTGTTTAAAAGCTTCATCGAGCTCCATACGTCTCTGCTGCCGCTGAACCGACGACCTCGGAAAACAGCTTATGTTCTCGTTATAGTGAAATGTTCCTCGTGTCTTTCTTTAAAATGTTTTCTGTGCGGGGGAAACGGAAAAACACGGGATGACACGATGTCGGCGGTGTTTGGTTAAAGTGGCACCTTCGCTCGCAGCAGCGTTCAGGAAACAAAGACTAAAAGCTCTGAGAGCTGTTTAAAACGACGCCTCGACATTTAACTGGTTTGGTTCTTCCTGTTTTTAAAGGGAAAACAGATTTAACTGCCACTGACACTGAAAACAGATCTGTACCCGTTGTATTTCTAATTTCTCGTCCCCGTGTTGAAGTCAAAGCTTCTTCACTGACGAGGAAACAAAACTCCGGACGTCGACTCTGAGGCTGCTTTTGTTTTACAGTCGTCGAGACGTGGAAGCTGTTTGTGTTTCGCCCTTTTAGGACAATTGTGAATCAGAATAAACACGTTTGTATCCCAGCAAGACGCAGATCACTCAGAGATATCAGAAACTTTTCCAGAGAATAAAACTGGAGGGACATTGGTAAGAAGTAAGAAGATTATCTTATCTTGTCAGCTAGGCTGTGCACATCCACGTGCACAAGATGCAATACCCACATAATAGATGGGGGCAGTAGCGAGTCCTTGACAGGATGAGGAACACGTCATTAGTGACAGAAATCGAGTTTTGACGAGGACACTTTTTCGACACATCTTTGAATTGGGGCGCTAGTTGCTGTGACGTGATTGGTCGACAAATGCTGCTTGCGAATGATAACAACGTGCAGTTTGTTATTATTGTTATTTTTTTTATATGTTTGCGATGATTTACAATGAAACGATGTTTATGAAGATGTTTACAAAGCAGAAGAGATTTAGTCTGTTAGTGAGCAAACACACAAACACACAAAGTGACTGTGTTCAGAGGACAGAGTTCAAGAGAGCGGCCACTTCCTGTCCGGCTGCATCGGAAATACCAGACCCAGAGCCTCAGATTAGACCACACACACACACACACACACACACACACACACACACACCACACACACACACACACACACACACACACACACGTCACACAAAGTAAACACAATAACGTACACACCCCCGAACACACACGCAAGTGGCGGTAAATATGCAGTGGGTTGAATTTTGTGAGAGTAAACACAACACATCACATCTCAACACGTACAGCATGTGACTCCACACACACACACACACACACACACACACACACACACACACACACACACACACACACACACACAGAAACACACACACACACAAAGCCTCCCATCCGCTGGGAGTATTGTTGGATTCTTCCTCCTCTGACGCCCGTGAGGCTCTTGCTCGGGAAGAGGAAACGCAGTCTTGTGTAACCTTCGGTCGCAGCCGAGGCAGAGAGTCTCTCTGTGAGTCTCTCTGTGAGTCTCTCTGTGAGTCTCTCTGTGAGTCTCTCTGTGAGCGAGCCAGAGGTCAGCCCAGAGGTCAGGCCCAGAGGTCGGGCCCTGAGGTCGGGCCCTGAGGTCGGGCCCTGAGGTCGGGCCCTGAGCTCCACTTTAATCCTGATTCCTGCAGTCGCCATGTCGTCGGCTGCAGAGACTGAAGCGTCTCCCTGCTGCGGCTGAGGCAGCGAGGTCTCAGCGCCAGCAGAGGAATAAACAGATCAGAACAGGCTGGAAAGCAAATGTCGTTGGTTTAAAGTTAGTTCATGTTTCTCTGTTGCTGCAGAAAGAGGAAGAGGACACGGACATTTCTTTATTAAAGCTTCATTAAACAATATCTTTATGTCGCCCATGTGTCATAAAACCAACTCACCTCTGTCTCTGGTCTTCAGTGTGAAACGGTTCAATCAGCATCGGTTCCCAGGTCACATGACTCCAGGAAGTTTGCCTTATTTAAACCGATATGAATTTACTTCCTCCTGCTGCATTCGAAATGGAAACTCCGGAAAATGTCTGGACCCAATTTCCTCGACCTTTTTTCAGAGTTAAAGGTTCAGTGTGGAGAATTTAGTGACATCTAGTGGTGAAGTGTCATGTCGCAGCTGAACGCCGATGTTTCTGGAGCATAATAATTATATAATCATAATTCTGTGTATCAGTTAGTGAAGTGGAGCCTCCCGATGGTTTCCTGCAGGTTGTGTCTTCTCCTGTTGACTCGGTCTCAGAAATCTCAGAAAGAGAAGAAACCACATCTTCACCTCTTTCCCCTCGTCCTCCTCGTCCTCCTCTCGATCTGTGACTCTTCAGCAGCCGCTGTAAAAGACCTTCTATTAGTTGTTTACATATTCCCACTTTCTCCTCCACCTGTGAATTAATGCAGCGACCACTCTCCTCTCCTCCGAGGGAGTTATTCACATTTAAAAGCCCATAATCAAACACCTACGCCTCAAATTGAAGGTCATTAATGCTAATGGTTTACCTTTTCCTGAGCTGAGTTGAAACCACAGGCTAGCGGAGCGCGACGGGGACTTCTTCCTCCTCGAGCTGAGTCATGCCCTCGGATGTGTCTTTCATTTAATCTGAAGTGGCTCTTTTTTAAAGGAAGGTCAGAGATCGGAGCTGGAGGGAAGCCATCGCTCAAAAAGGAGAGAAGTTCATCTTGTTAATTTCCTCCGCCTCTGACTCCGAGACGCAAGAGGCCCGAGCGAAGAATATTGATTTGACCACGAACCTCGCTTCAAGCCAAACGGACCTTGTGCCTCTGAGCGGTCACATCCAGACTGAGAGGAAGGATGTGATACGGGTCAGACATGTGAGGGACACTCAGTAAATTATATTGAACTTGTGCTTGACAGGCTGGTCATTGGTCGGGTGTCTGGGCTCCACATCAGAGACAGGGTGAGGAGCTCTGGCCTCAAAATGCCTCGGGATCAACTGGGAAGAACTGGAAAGCCTGACTGGGTTTGAGATGCCTTACTTGACCGGCTCCCTCCACAGCCCAGCTGAGCAAAAGACGATGGATGGATGATTGGTCATTGATCCAGTGCAGTTCTCTCCTCGATGACAGGTGTCACTGCTGAGGGAAACATAACCACACCCCCAGAAAACTGCCCAGAAGAAGACGGACAGAACAGATTTGTCTCCAGCGTCCTGCAGCTTTGAGCTTCTTTGTCCTGACAAACCAGTCGCACCCTTTTCCCAAAGGTTTCTGCAAAACTCCTCGTCTTTGTCTGAGAAAAATAAAACCACCCTCCCAGTGGAAGGGAGAAGCAGAAACAAGCAGAACAGTCTTGGCAGCGGTTGGTTTCCTCCAGTCGGATCCAGAGCTTTTGCGATTCTCTCATAGTTTCCAGCCTCTGAGATTCTCTGCGCTCTTTCCTTGAGGTCACAGAGATGAACCTGCTTGCAGACTCTTGCCTCCACCACCAGAGGAAATGACTTCCTCTCTGGAGCGCGCCCCTGAGCACAAGGACCGGGAAGTGGAGCATAAACTGAGCTTCAGGAGGAAGCACAGAAACACAAAGACTGAGAGCGGACTTGTGCTGTGTTGCAGGAGAACTTTGATTTGTATCAGGACTTTCACCCTGAAAGTTCCTCCAGGCAACGTGGAGCTTGTGACTCTTTGAACACAGATACTGTTCATACAGTTCATACCCTGTGGAGACGTGTGGTCGGTCCTGTTCCTCGTGAGGAGCCGTCCTCTCCTGGATCCACCCTGTCCTCCCAGGGGGGGTCAGTGACCTTCAGCCCGTGTGGACTAACATCACATATCACGGGTCTGTCCTGGACTTTTTCCCGCGTCACAGAACTGATTCAGTTATTTCACCCTCGTCCAGCTCGAGTGTCTGAAGTGTTTCCCTGGGGTTATTTTTAGGACGGTGGCGCCCCCCCCTCCCTGGCGGAGCGCGGATGGTGTGGCCGGGGCCAGAGGAAGGGGAGTGGCGGCTGGAAGGGGAAATTTTCAACAATGACTCCATTAACGCGATGCTCAACATGAGCAGCACAACTGGACCTTACTGCTCCACCACCTCACTGGATATCTGACGGCTCCTGCTGGATCTTTACAAACCTCAAACCTCAAACCTCAAACCTCAAACCTCAAACCTCACATCTGCAACATGGGAGTTTGTTAAAGCTTCCTCTGGGACGGACTCTTCAGGAACATGTTGATCAAAAGTGAGTGTTCACTGATTCTCCTCTGTCGGCCTCTGACTGTGATCGACGCAGAGATAATGAGAATCTGAGCTTTCTAATTCTGCCTGTTTGCTTTTTGATGACAACTGACAATCGCTGCTTGATGACATTCATCTCAGAGATGATTGGTTAATTAGCTTAACGAGTTCTAATTAATGAGGACCTGATTGAGAGTTGATGAGAAAGAATATGTTTTCTGGGCTCCGTCTGGTGCTTCTGTGAACTGACCACAGAAAAGATTCTCATTATAAGATATTTAGCGTCGTATGTTTGTAGAGATATGAATCAGCAGATCAACGTGAAACCTGTTTGTTCCTGATTCGTGGGGCTCAGGAGAAGGAGTTTGAATCAGCGAGCACTGAGAGTTCTTTATGGTTCGACGGCCGTGGGCCTGAACACATCACGAGAGCGGTTTTGAATGAAAGCTCCTTCTGTGGCAGGAGGCGTAGGTTTCACTCTGAATGTGTGTGGGCGACTTTTGAAATGTGATCAAATGGAGAAAACTATCAGTCGCTGTAGAAAACTGCAAACGCTTCAGTTTTTAGATATTGGAGCCTGAAACATCAGAGTGCTCGTCTGCACGTGTCGTAAAACACGGTTATATACTGAACACTTAGTCACTCAGATGTAAATCAACACACGGCAGAACGTAGTTAGTAGTTGGCTGGTTGCAAAGTAAAGTAAAGTAAAGTAAAGTAAAGTCAGTACAGTGAGTTTTCCCAGTGGAGACACTAAATGGAGAATTCACGCCTTAACTGCAATGCATTGTGGTCCATTTCCTGCTCAGCTCATGCAGCTGTAACGTCTCTGTGCTTCCTCTACTGTGGAATTCTTTTTCAACTTTGGCGTCTATTAAAAACCTTCACTCGTTGATTCTGACGTTAGAACCTTAGTTTGAAAGTTGAACGTGTTTGTTGAAAACATCTGCGTTGTTTCGCTTCATCGACATTTTACCAGATATTTGTAGAAACCAGACAAACAGGTAAAGACTCAGTGTGATATCTCATAAATAATAAGAATATTTCCATGTATTTAAAGTGCTGTTGTTGTTTCTACCTAAACTCACAAGTGGCTCATTATTAACTCTGGAAACTTTAAACACAGATTCAGATTCTTTCTACAGGTGAGAAAACGTTTCCTGAATAATTTAAATTTGAAGAATAAAATGAAGAATCTCACTGAGTTGTTCACTGAAGTTACTTTGAGAGTTTGAATGTTCAGAAAAGAGTCAGAGTTAAAATCAAATATTAAGAAAATGTCTAATTTAGGGACTAAAGAGTTTTGTCTGACATACGGTGGTCATCACCTACGTGGGCGGAGTCTACCTGTACTGGACTCTGATTGGTTTGTAGACGGCGTCTGACGTGGGCGTGTTGTCAGTGGGGGGGTAGTAGTCTTTCTGTTTGAATGGAGAACATGAATGAAGCGTGGTTGCCATGGTGACATCATGATGGGATCACTAGCAACATCAGCACCTTCAGGCGCAGTACTCCACAGTACTACAGTACTACAGTACATCACAGTACTCCACAGTACTACAGTACTCTACAGTACTCCACAGTACTCCACTAGTTCAGATGCGTCCTCGTGGTTCAAACATTATATCGTCGGAGGTGAAGACTGAAGCTGCTTCTCTTCTTCTGTTTCTTCTTCTACTGTTTAATGCTGTCTCTACTTCCTGTGATTGGTCCAAAGGTCCAAACTATCCAACACTCTGGAACAGAACCATGGTTCAGTTTGATCCAGACCCAGAACCCCTCCTCTGCTCTGAGGAACCTTTCACACCTGATGTTCAGGTTCAGACTGAACTGAAGAGGCTGAAGCTCTGAACCCAACCAGGTGTGAACAACCACAAACTAGTATCAAGCATCAATCTCAGAGGTTGTGCTGCTTTCTACGTAGTCGCTGTTTCAGGGTAACTCAGCGGACTCTGACCAGAACAGGGTCTGAATGTTCTCTCACTTATTGAACCTGGATTGAACGGGTTCAGGTGAAGTTCTCAGTAGCTGTTGGCAGGTGACGTGAAACTTCACTTTGGAGACGGAAACAAAACAGACGAGCAGCTGAAAGTAAAAGAGAGAAACTTCTCTGGGTGTGATTCAGTTGGACTTGGCCCGGTGACAGCTGGTTCTCTGCCCGGCAGCACGTTCTGAATCTGGGCTGTGTGGGATCTGCTTCTGCACTCGGCTCGCTGGGCTTCACAGGGAGAGCTGACCTCCCGACTGTACTCAGACACGTGAGCTACAGAGAGAGACTGGAACCATCCTACTGAGTGTTTTTAAACCGTATTAAACCATCTTTCTGTCCATGTTCGACGTGGACGAGGAAACAGGAAACAGGAAGCTCGACGCTCTCTCGCCTGTTTCCCTGAACACGTTCAGCCGGATGTTTTGTTTCCATCCCGGCTGATCGGACACGTTTGACCTGTGAGTTAATGACGATTGAATCCTGCTGCTCGCTCGTCTGTCAGGACCAAGTCAGGTCATCTGTGATCTGATTCTCAGACGTCACGACCATGAGCTCAGACTGGACTTTTTGGATTATTTGTATTAAGGAGGTTTTATTCCCAGTCCGTTTGCTTTTCAGCAGGATTACACAAAAACTCAAAACAGATTCCTACGAAACTTTGTGCGACGATGGGACTTGAACCAAGAAGGGGCCGATCCAGGAATCTGTTTCTCAGAGACACATCTTTATGATATTTATGAGTTTGTGTGATTGATCTTCAGAGGCTGTTGGGCCTTTAAAGCTGTGGCTGTCATTTGAGTCTTCATGTGGTTTTCCTTGCTGCTGTTTGACTCGGCTGAAGGAAGTCTGTGTTTGCTTTGCAGCAGAAATGCAGCATTAGCTGGTTTGCATCTGTTAATCATGATATTCTCATTATTAGCTTCTCTGATCCGTTCTCACTTCATATTGTTCTGTGGCGGTTTCAGAGCGGTTTGTTGTCGTGGCGCCAGGAGGTTAATACGTGTTTCCTCTGTTAAGATTAATAATGTAATTACTTTTCCTCTTGAGTGAGTAATAAAGGGTGGAGGAGGTTCATTCAATAATTGGTCACATCTGAATTTGCCTGAACACGTTCTCCTGCCCCGGCTTCTGTTGGATAATGAATTATTGGTTTCAATGAACTTTAAATGAGAACCAGACATCGAGATTATCTGAGTTTCATGTTATTTAGTTTTATTAGTGAAATTATGTATATAGAAGTTTTCTATATTATTATTATATCAGAAACCTCGTTTGTGATGGTTGTATGACCTTGAGGTGCGTAGTGATATAACCTTGGGGCATCTCTCAGTGAAGACGGAGAGATGAGTGACGACACTTCCCTGTCGGGGCTTTGACTCGACTTTTAGGATCCATCTCCGAGCTTTTCATAGACAGAAGGGAATTTATTTAACTCCCTCCCACACGTTCAGCTTCACATCAGACTTCCCCTCCCTCTGGCCCTTCGTGGCCGCAGACATCTTCACTTTCCCCTGACTGGGCTGACGGAGGAAGACATTCAGAGAAGCAGTGAAACAGGAGGAGGGAGACGTCGCTCTCCGGGCTGACAGCGGACATCACTCGGATCTTCAACCACAACTCCGGCGTCCTGCGAGACGCTGGAGAGCAGCGAGCAGAGCGGAGGCTGCACTTTATCCCCCATCAGCGACACAGGAGTTTAGTGAGGCGTGAACGTGGCGTGAACGTGGCGTGAAAGCCTGCAGATATAAGTTCAATATTGGAAATTGTAGGAATAAGGCTTCTCAGAAATATGGCTGAGTGTGTGTGAGCGGCTTTGGCAGATTTGGTCAGACGGAGACGGTTCACGGGGCCAGACTGTAACTCAAACACACGGATAAAACATATCACATGGATAAAACACGTGTATGAGCGAAGAGCTTCCTCACAGGTTCACACTCCCTCACTCAGACTGACGCTCTCTAGCCCACAGAGACCGTTCTGCGGTTGAACTGACCCTGGATCAGATCATCAGCACTCTACTGTGTTGAGTGGAAGAAGTTTCCTTTGTGATGAAACAGGAAGAGCGACGTCTAATTTCCCTGTAACTGCAGAAAAGCTGCCATTTCCCAGGAAAGATGCTTTTCAGATCCGAGCCCGTGATTTGAATGGATGAGCAGATCTGAGAGAACAGTCACTCTTCATAGTACTTTACTTATAACTTATTGCCAATGTTCACAAATCACAATTTGCCTCACATGACGTGACATCTGCCCTTTAGGTTGATAACTGATCATGATGATTCCAAACTCTTAACATGAACTCAAGAGGAATAGAATATTTCAACAGGGACATTTAATCTATGAGACATTTGTTTCGAGGTAATTTCATGTGATTCACCAAAATAATCTTTAATCCCTAAAAGATCCTAATTCCAGACGAGCAGTGATTCTCCAGCTCAGAGTCCAGACAAACACAAACACACAAACACAAACACACAACACAAACACACAAACACAAACACACAAACACAAACACAACACACAACGGTCCAGCGAGCACGTAACCTCACAATCCCCGGTTAGTCTCGGGCTCCCGCTGTCCAGGCTTCCTGCCGATATCAGGGTGGAGCGGCACAATCACACATCCAGATCTCTTATCGGCGCCCGGAGGGGCCCAATCACAACTTCCTCAGAGACAAAGTCATCTGCAAAGGGAAGAGGCCGCCGCTCGGACCCGGGAGCCGAGCTGATACCATCACTTACGTAAACGCCGAGCCCCTGAAAGTGGCGCTGGGAGTCAGCGAGCAAACATTCAGCTCGAGTGTCGGGTTCATTGTTGTTCCTGCACCGAGTGTCTCGTTCCTCACGTGGTAATGAGGTGGATGTGTGTTCGGGTCATTCTCCACGTACCTTCCTCTCGTTCCTCTCGTTTCTCAGAGAGCAGAATACGGGTGTCACTTGATTTACTGACCTGGGAGCTGCGTTTCACACTGAAGCAGGATTTCCTTCCTTCATCTTATCCAGTTTGGTTTTCTAATTAATCACCAGTTAAGTATCCGGCTGCTCTGATGTCACTTAATCAGATAAACAGTTAATTAGTAGACGTCACATTTTCACGAGTATTATGTGATCAACAACCAACAAGAACTCTGGTTCAGACAGAACAAACTTTCACAGAGTCCAATAGAGATGAACCAGATACATAAACACTGAGATTCAGAGAATAAAACAAACTTGACAAAATGGCAGAAGGGAAATAAATAAAGAAGAACTGAGATAGAAGAGGGATCAAGTGTGATTTCCGAGCGGCGGTCGCACTTGTCCGGGAGAGGTTCTGTAAATCCGGGGATATGTGGATCTCCCCGGGTCGAAGCCCGCGACGCCTCTTCTCCGCTGACATCACAAACCCCCCCCCCCCCCCGCTCCCGACCTCCAGGGACGAGGGAAAAGCTGCCGTCACTTGAACCACTTTTCCACTTTAAATAAGTTTAATATCCAGCGGCTCCGAGCTTCTGTTGGAAATGTTTGAGGTTAATGTCGTGAACTCCGCAGGGAAACAGAAGCGTTATTATTAAAAGAGTTATTGGGGGGGGGGGGGGGGGGGGGGGGGGGGGGCATCACTTCAGGCCGGCTGTACTTTTTAAAAAGAGTTCAAACCAGAGGAGTCACAGGAAACATCAAGCTGCTCTGATTCCGTACGAGAGGATGTTTGCATCTTAAAGCTGCAGCACAGACACAAATACAATATCTCATCATCCTCATCCTCATCATCATCATCATCATCATCATCATCATGATGAAGAAATCCCAGAAGCCACAAACTGAGTTTCAGATTTGATTCATTTCTCACGAGTGGGTCCAGAAGTTTCGTGTTTTGCTTCGACATCGAGAATAATTAACTCTGGAGATTAAAGGAAACTTTATAATGTTCTTACTCCAGATGTTCATGTTCCTATAAAACTATAAAACCTCAATAAAACACGGAAATTAATTTTCTCTCACTGCTGATTCGTGGTTTCTCACAAATGTTGGAGACTATTTAACGTTAGTTGTTTCATATATAGATTTCAGTTGAATATAAATAATTCACTTCATGTGACGTCATTGGAAACTTTAGCAACTAACATATCAAAGAAATAGAAAAGTATCATGACGCTAATATTAAAATTAGTCTTTTGTAAAATTACGAAGACAAACTGTTCGTCTACAACATATGAACTTATCATCTAAGGAACTAGAAGGAGACTCAGACAAGGACACAAGGAAACAAGGACACAAGGACACAAGGACACATAGGTCAGCAGACAACAAGGATTCACTGTTGTGGTTTATTTATTAGAAATTAAAATAGATTTGGTTTCAGTTCAACTTTAACGAGAACAGAATGGAGAAGAAACAACACGAGTTTGCAGACGACCTGATTTTCTCTTTCCCGTGTCGTTTGTCTCCATCAGCTCAGATTTGAACATCTGAATCCGTGTCCGTCGGCATCACTCGTTTCCACGGCAACGACCTCCGAGAGTGAAGGAATGCAGAGGAGAGGAAGAGGAGGGGAAACACCTCCTCTTCCTCACTCTCAGCCAATTAGCGCTAATTAAAACGGCCTCCTCCAAGAGGCTCGGATAATTAATTGCCTGTTTGTGCCTCTGGTTTTTACTCCTCACTGTTTTCTTTCTGTGCCCAGATGCAAATGTAATTTAACTTCACAAGCAGACGCCTGATTAGGTGTAAATATTTGCCCTCTTGAAGCGGGCGGAGCATGAAATGATTCTGTTTGAATCCAACGCTGTTTTTCCTTCTCGCTGTTTGCAGAGATTGAAGCCAGGGAGGCCTGTGATTGGCTGCGAGCTGCCGGCTTCCCTCAGTATGTGCAATTATTCAAAGGTAAATACGAGGCGGTCGATGTCAAGCTGCCGCGGCGCCGACACGATGCAGATTCATTCCACGCGACGTGTCAGGCTGCGTCTCACTGTGTCGTTTGTTTGTGCGTCAGACGGAAGGTTCCCCGTCGACATGGCGTGGGCGAGGCGGGATCACGGCTTCCTGGACGAGGACGCTCTGGATTCGCTCTGCAGGTAACGAGCGCCACCTCCACAACACGGAGCAGGAACACAGATTCAACTGTGACGCCTCAGTTTGTCCTGTTGTTGAACGTCGTGTTCTTGCGCGATAAATAATGATAATAAACGAACGTCCGAATATAACCACATTAGTTTCAGTTCTTTACACAAACATCGTGCTCAACTACAACCACAGACTGATCTCTGGTGCCTTGCTCGAAGGCGTCATGGCAGTGGTCATGATTGACAGAAAAGTTTCACTTCATCCTGCGTCACATTTTTGTAGAACTCTTGATTTGCACGTTAGCTTTAAATTCTGAACAATGATGACAGATGATAAGAGTCTGATGATGTATAAACTGTTTCTCTGTTATTCATCATCATCATGTGACGGCCTCCTCCTCCTCCTCCTCCTCCTCCTCTTCCTCCTCCTCCTCTTCCTCCTCCTCCTCCTCCTCTTCCTCTTTCAGGAGATTAAGCACTTTAAACAAATGCGTGGAGATGAGGCTGGAGCCGCGGAGATCCAAACGCAGGGTGAGTGTTCAGAGGGAAACAGAATCTGGATCACAGCAGGAAGCAGCGGGGGGGGGGTCTTTGAGAGATAAAAGCTTTGAGATTTACGTCATTAAAATATAATTGATTATTTTTTATCTATTAATTAATTTCATATTGCTCAAGAAACACAAAGTGACTAGATATTCATATTATATATATTATATAGTATTTATTAATACTAAAATGCAATGAAATAATTCTGTTTTAAATCTTTTTAAAGTCTCAAGAATTAAAAATATATATTTTATGAAAATATTAAATCTAATATTTTCTGTTAGACACACTTTTCTGAAATCTTGGCCCTCGTCTCTTCTTCTTCTTCTTTCAGGGAGACGACGCTGAGGAGGAGGATTTTTGCGCCATCAGCCCGAACTGGACGTACGACCGACGCACACGCCGCTGGCGCCGCCTCGACCCGTCTGTGGACGTCCTCAGCTTGACTGACGGCCCGACCCGACCCCGAGACCTGTCCCTGGGCGACGCCAGCGACCGCCACGACGTCTGCTCCATCCGCAGCTCCAGCAGCACCGACAGCGACGCCCACGACAAGGGTCGCCGAGGACCCGTCACCATGACAACCACATCCGCTGCCACGGACGACCAGGAGACCAGCAGGAGCTCCTCCCGCTGCTCGTCCAGGAACAAGACCCCGTCCCTGGACACTTCGTTCAGCGGACCCCCCTCCCCTGTGGAGAGCGGAGGGTCGTCCAGCGTGAGTCTGGAGACGGACGCCGGCCTCTCGGACAAACCGCCGAGGAAGACGAGCACCAGTCTGCTGAGGAAGATGGAGAAACTGAGGCCGAGGGGCGGGACCACCGCACTGCTGCCCTCTGCTGGTGACGGTGGGGGTCGGACTCGGCTCGTTATCAGTGGACCAATCCTAGACGAGAAGGGGAGGGGCTGAGGGGGGAGGGGCTTCACTGCACCAGGTGAGGACGGGACCTTTAACTAAACAACGATATTCAGTCGTCCTCTGACTTCACTTCTCCTTCCTCGTCTCAGGCTGCAGGATCGACCCGACCGCCGGGCGTCGTCCTCGTCTCCTCACACCAGCAGCAGCAGCCAATCAGAGAGCAGCAGCACCGTCAGCACCCCCAGCCCCGTCACCCGGGTCCGGAGCAACTGCAAGCGCTCCAACAGCGGCGCCGGGACCACCTGGAACAACCAGGACGTCACGGGAGCAGAGGTCAGTACAGAAGGGCAACAGGGGCAAAAGGTCAAAGGTCAAAAAGGTGGAGGCCAAATACGAAAAGTTTTATTTTAAGTTTTTACAGGATTCAGTTTGATTTGATGAATAAAAACAGGTTTTGTGAAGAAAACAAACTAAACTTATTAACTTTCACATTCACAAAAAACCTTAAAAACAAACCAGAGGAAACATCTCGCGTCTCCTTTAAGTTTTTAAAGATGGAAACTCTCCTCGAATCACACGGTGACGATCAGATGAGCTCAGCGACATAAATCATCAATAAATCTGTGAACAAGATTTTTGTAAAAGCTCAAACTTAAGAAAAGGAGAATTTCAGACTTTAACAAGGTCATCTTTTAAAGGTCACTGCAGCTGACGAGCGTTAATTAAACCACATGTGACTCTAAAAGCTCTTTTATTACTTTGACTGTAATATTCTTAATATTACAGATATTAAGTCAAACCTTTCCTCTTACCTCTGTCAGAGCTTCAGGAACCAGCTGAACGGCGGCGGCGGCGGCCATGACAGTCTGATCTTCCACATCCCTGACGGACACAAACCCGGGACCTTCCCCACCTCGCTCGCACACCAACACGCCTCCTCCTGCCCCGACCTCGACAACACCTCCGTCAACTGGAGGACCGGCAGCTTCCACGGTTACCGGCCGCGAAGCAGCAACCGCCACGGCACGTCCTCGCTGGCCACCGGCACCCGGGACCCCTCATCTGCCTTCGGGGCCCCCCCCAGCCCGCTCGCCATGTTGGATCATCGGCTGAGCGTCTACGACAACGTGCCCGACGACCAGCCGCTGGCGGCGGGCGGAGGAAGCAGCGGTGACGTGGAACGGAGTGAAGAGTCGGACGTGAGCACTGATACTATTTCTAACTTTATTTTTAATATACAAATAGATTTATTTCATATTTGATGTTATACAGAGAGAAAAGGTTTATTTTCTAATATTTATTAATGAATTATCCAGTAAAATATTAGAGCCTGAACGATTTATCACATGGTCGATTAAACGTTTACTGAGATATAAACTTTTATTTCACAGAATAAACAGAGCAGAAAAATACTTTCAATATCACGAAAGATAAGGAGTTTATTTCCTTATTCAAGTTCTATATATTTGTTTTTGTTTTATTATGGTTATTTATGGTTAAACTGTGGAAGAATCAAACCTGGATTACGTTTCTTTGTCGTAATCGATGAAGACGATAAAAAGGACAAACAGGAGTCGTTCCAGTTCATGTGTTTGTGATGTTTCATATAAAATCTGAAATTCATCTTCTAAGTGTTTTGCCGTCGACCTCTGCTGAAGGTGGGGGGGGGGGGGGGGGGGGGGGGGGGGGAGCGGCTTCAAGGGCGAATACGTCCTGTTCTTAAATTCTCTTTGTTCCCGAGCCGACGTTAAATGATTTGTTCCAAACTGACGGAAGAGATAAACAACGACTTGTGTGAATCTGCAGTGAAACTCGGCTCCAGAGGATCAATCCCCTGGAATGAAAACTGACATTAAACATATCACAATATTAAAGAATAAAAGTTCTTAAAGAGGAAGTTATTTCTACTTGTTATTAGTAATAACTCCAGAAGTAGAAAGTCCACACTGTAAAAAAAAAAACATCTTTGAATTTAAAGTCAGATCTGAAAAGTTGACTCAATTATTGTGTTTTTTTAAAAGAGACATATTCTCTGTTCAGGTTGATAATTTGTGTTTATGTGCATCAACGTTCAGAAAACATTTAGTTTAAACTCATTTTTCTAACATTTTGTTGTCAGAACTTTGAGCTTTTTAACTTTGCAGAACTTTTAATTAAAAAAGACACCAGAGGAAACAAACATCATGTGTCTCCTTCAAGTTAAAGTTTCTTCAGGTTTTAATGAGAGATTTTATTTTAATTCTCTTCGTCCTCTTCGTCCTCTTCGTCCTCTTCGTCCTCTTCGTCCTCTTCGTCCTCTTCTCTCAGGTGAGTCGTCTGTTGGCAGGCGAAGACGTCTTCTCGGCTCTGGACAGAGTTCTAGAGCGAATCAACGACCTCCAACAACTCGTCTCCTCGTGGTCGGAAGAGCTATCAGAGGACGACTTTCAGAGAGGCTCCTCCTCTTCCTCTTCCTCCTCCTCCTCTCTTCTTCGTCGTCTTCCTCTTCTCACACCCAGGACTCACCTGTCCACTCCTCCTCAGCCGCCTCCCCGAGCCACATCCACCTGGAGGTGAAGCATCCAGAGGAGGAGGAGGAGGAGGAGGAGGAAGAAGAGCAGAGATGTGAGAAGGTTCTGGTGAACGGAGAAGAACCACAGAGGAGCAGGTGAGGAACCTCAGATGGAATAAGGAAGTTACAGACTTTATTTGTAGAACGGGGGGGGGGTTCCAGGTTGAGAACGTCCTGCAGCTCCTTTCAAGCACGTTAAGTTAAAAAGTCAACACCTACATGTGTGTGTTTGTGTGTTTGTGTGTTTGTGTCCAGCAGAGTGAGTCGGCGGCTGCACTGGTCCAGCGAGCAGAGTCTGATGCCCCCGCTGACCTCCAGCCCGGGGGTGGAGAACCAGTCCGTCTCCCAGTTCCTCCACCTGCAGAAACACTCGCTGCTCAAACTCACCGCTCTGATGGACAAATACTCCCCGACCAGCAAGCAGGGCTGGAACTGGTGAGACGAGACCAGGACCCAGGGGGGGGGGGGGGGGTCAGAGTTCAACTGAGGCGTGAAGAGAAACCGGCCTCGGTGAAAACCACACTTTGGTTCGAGGAGAAACGAAACGACTATGTAATATAAAAAAAATCATAAAACAAAAGATATAACAATTAATATAATTCAAATGGCATAAAATGAGATCGGAGTTTTCAGAACAAATCTCGTGCACCATCGAGCAAAATGATCTTTTAGTAAAATAAAACATTTAAATATTCTGCAGAACGTTTGTATTAGTTTGAGTTTGAGTTTTGCTCTGAGGAAACAAGCTGCTTGTTTTATGCTTTGGTAGAAAACTCATTTGGAAACAGATTCTGTGACAATCAGAGAAAAGTTTGTTGCACAGAACAGACGTTTTGATTAAGTCTGAGATTCAACATCAGCTGCTGCTGCAACAAGGTTCATGTTTTTATCTGATATTTAATTTGCTGTGACTCTCAAACAGGAAGCAAACAACAGTTCTCTTTTCCCAAAGAAAGACAAAGTGCAGAACCGTGAATCCAAAAACAGATCAAAGGTTCTGATATCAGTTCTTCAATCTCTTTGTTCCACGTCCAAAGTTTCTCTGTGTTCTTCCTGCTGCGCTGATCTGAATGTTCAGAGCGTGTCAGCGATCATCTGGGATTTATATAATCAAACCTGTTCCAAAGAATCTGTATTTGGCTTCTTTCAAAAGGGAAACGGCTCCAACAGCCGCCAACAGCACAGATTACTGATGTTTGCAAAGTCATTTGTGAGGATTCATCATGTCAGAACTTCTGGGTCCTAACGTCTCTGTCGCCCCCTGCAGGACTGTTCCCAAACCGCCGAGGAAGACCAAGGCGTTGGAGGTGAAAGGTCGGCGGGTGTTCGGGGCTCCTCTGCTCCTCAGCGTGCAGCAGACTGGGGAGACGCTTCCTCCCAGTATCCTCAGAGCACTGGTCCACCTGAGGAGCAAGTGTCTGGACCAGGTAGCAACTCTCACAGGGCGGTGGAGAATAAGATGTTGGATTTAAAATAAATATACAAACATTCAGATCCACAAAAGAACTCGAGCTGATCATGACCCTGATTCTCTCAGGTGGGTCTTTTCCGGAAGTCGGGGGTGAAGTCTCGTATCCAGTTCCTCCGCGAGCTGGTGGAGTCGAACCCTGACGGCGTTTCCTACGATGGTCAGTCCGCCTTCGACGTGGCCGACATGGTGAAGCAGTATTTCCGAGACCTGCCTGAACCGATCTTCACCAGCAAGCTGTGCGAGTCCTTCCTCCACATTTACCAATGTGAGCTTTAGAGACAACTTCCAATTTCCAACCTCGTGAAATAACGAGTTTGATTCAAACGTTTATTTGACCTTAACGTCGTATCAACGCTTCCTGCAGATTTCCCCAAGGATCAGCAGCTGGTGGCGGCCCAGGCGGCCATGTTGCTGCTTCCTGACGAGAACAGGGAGGCGCTGATGACGCTGCTCTTCTTCCTGCGGGACGTGGTGGCGAGCGTGGACGAGAATCAGATGACTCCGACCAACGTCGCCGTCTGCCTGGCGCCGTCGCTCTTCCACCTCAACACCGCGAAGAGAGACGCCAACGCAGCCAGGTGAGTCCACTGAAGACGTTATGAGTTTATATAGAAAATACCTACATAAAAAACATTGGAAATAAAAGTCGTGGTGGTTCAGAGGCTGTTTTTCTTTCTGTCGGTCTGATCAGTTGTTTGTTGTCGCGCAGGTCGAGTCCCAGGAAGTACAGCCTCGGTCCGCCCTGACCAGCGAGACCTGAGCGAGAACCTGGCCGCCACGCAGGCCCTGGCCGACATGATCACCGAGGCCCAGAGACTCTTCCAGGTTCAAGCACCGACAACCTGGTTCGAAATCCCTGATTCATCCAGAGACTCAATAAATAACTTTGACTTTCTGTAGTTTCCAGAGTTTTGGCCCAGTCGGTGTCAAAGTGCTGCCACAGAGGACGTCCTGTCGGAGGAGGGAGGAGCAGCGTCCGGTCAGAGTGGGGGTGAGGAGGAGAGGAGCAACCAGCTGCAGCTCCTCACCCAGCTCCTCCTGAAGGAGGCCAGGGAGAGGAGCCGAGGCTGGGAGAGCCACGCAGCTCCAGAGCAGGTGGAGCTCTCCTTCAAGAAGGTAAAGATGGAGGGAGATGTTTGAGTAGATACTGATCCAGACAAGCTTGTGACGTTGAAGAGACGTTTTAGTTTTAAAATGGCCTCTTATCTGTGTATGTCCTCCTCAGGTGGACGATGGCTGCCCCCTGTGGATGTGGCGAGGCTCCGTGGAGGTGGAGGCTCCTCAGAAGGAGCTGCTCCACCGCCTGCTGAGGGAGCAGGAGCTGTGGGAGGGACACCTGCGTCAGTCCTCCGTCGTCCAGTCGATGTCCAAAGACACTGAAGTCTACCACTACCTCCTCCAGGGTCAGGGCCTGGTCTCCCGGCCGCCTCAGGAGCATCTGCTGCTCAGGTAACAAGACGAGAACCAGGATCCACAGGGTCGGAACCTGCTGAGCTCTACTAGTCCTATATCTTCATCATCATCTTTGTCTTCCTCTTCAGGACGTGGCAGGCGGACCCGTCCTCCGGGCCTCTGTACCTGTCCTCTGTGTCCACCGAGCACCCGGAGGTGCAGCTGGAGGGGATCCGAGCTCATGTCCACTCCTGCCTCTACCTGCTGGAGCCGACCGGAGCCACGAAGACCCGGCTGACGCACCTCTGTCGGACCGACACCAGGTGAGGGTGGATGAATGGAGCGCTCCCTAAATCACAATGTGAAACAGAAACCAAGCAGATCAGATGAAAGAAGAAACACGTGAAGCTTCAGATCAGAACTCAACTCCTTCAGGATCCTTCACGTTCAGAGTCACAGCAGAAGATCGAGTTGTAAACAAAGTGTTGTAGCACGAGAAGATAAATGTCGGAGCTCCGCCCACGTAGAACGTTAAAGTTTCTACTTCTCTCACTGCAGCGTTTTAAAAACAGAGATATGAAGATGAAGTTTTACCTCAAACAGTATTTAAGCACGACATTATTTAAAATCTTAAAAACTACCTGCACCCTCACGTCTTCTTCACGTGTCAGATCAGTCTTCCTCGAACCTCTTCGTCTAACCTTGTGTGTTTGTCTTCTTTCGTCCTCCAGGGGGCGCTCTTACGAGTGGCACAGCCGAGTGAGCGGACACCTCCTGGCCTCGGAGCTCCTCGCCATCAGAGACTCGTTCCGAGGACACTTCAGGGAAACAAAGATTTGAGTCAGGACGAGGACGTGGGAGGATTTAAGGATTTTTGCACTAATCTGGGTCACTGCGCCCTCTATAGGTATTCTGGTTGAACTGCAGCGAAGGTGACCTCAGAGCTTCCCGATATTATTTACTGTTTTTGTCGTTGACCGTGCGACTGTCGCACTTCAAACTCAAGTTAACGGACACGATGTCGAGCTTTGACTCCGAGCGACGGATTCAGAGCTGACGTCACGATGTGGTAAAGAGTTCTTCTGCAGAGAGAGAAGAAAACATCAGGATACAGACGGCTAGCGACCAGACGGCTAGCGACCAGACGGCTAGCGACCAGACGGCTAGAGACCAGACGGCTAGCGACCAGACGGCTAGCTACCAGACGGCTAGCTACCAGACGGCTGGCTACCAGACGGCTGGCGACTAGACGGCTGGCGACCAGACGGCTGGCGACCAGACGGCTAGCGACCAGACGGTTAGCGACCAGACGGTGGAATCAAACCTACGAGCAGGAACAGACGATGAACCATGAACCAGAGTGAAGCCACAGAGACGACGTAGCTTTTTATTTTGGTTCCTCTGACTTCGACCGACAACAGTTCGTGAAAGACGAGCGACATCTACCTCCCGGGACTGCGCGACTTTCCCCCCCCGACTGTTTTAAACATTGATATTTATTCTTTGAGAATTCCCCGCGTCTCCGTTTTTGTACATTTGTCTTATTTCTCGCAGCACTTAAAGTTTTATTTCACGTTTAAACTCTTAAAACTCTCGACACATTTTAAGGTGAAGAAAGAAAATGTCCGTGTGTCGGTTTAATCCTTCGTCTTTCAGATTATTTAATTTAATGTAAATCTAAACACAGTTTTCTTATATCCTGACATGTTTATTTAATTTTCAACTTTCGGAAAATCTTATAATGTTTGAGTGTGAGATCCTTATTAAAATGTTTGTTTCTCTCTCGACCTGTTTCCTGTTTCTCTCTCTCCTCCGTCACCAAACAGATTATCACCGACTGTAGTGTCGGAGGAAGGCGGGGGGCGGGGGGGGGGGGGGGGGGAGTTAACACGCCTGACGACGTGATGGAGTCGACTCTCTTAACACGTCTAATGTGCATGAAGCTTATTTACATATCTCTCAGATTCATCTCTGAGATCAGATCCTGAAAACGCTGATAAAACACTCGTTAAAAAAAACTTTTAAGAAAGAGGAATAATTTATGCAAATTAGAAATAACAGGAGCAGCAAAGTGCCGGCAGGCGTCTTTAATAACTCGTCTGTTCCCTCCAGACGGAGCTTTAACACCGTGACGGGAACGGGGGTGAACTCCAGGTCAAAGGTTAAAGTCAGAACATGTGAAGTTTGTGGATCATGTGTTTGAAACATGTGAAAGTCGGAGCTGCTGAATTCACAGAAACAAACAGATGCTGAGTCGCTGCTTCTTTTAAATCATGTGGATTAGTGCAGCGTTAAGAAGTTACAGTACCATCACTTACCCACCTGAGTCTGCACCTCCCTGCTGAACCACCAGGAGGCACCAGACCTCCGCCCCTTCAGTCTCTGCAGGCAGCTTCTCTAAACCACAGGCCTCCATCAAATCCAACGCCTCCACCGCGACTCTCCTCCGAGACGCGAGGGAGACGGAGTAAACACCAGCAGGATGAGATCCGTGCCCCCCGCTGAGGTCGGGACGTGGTTTCTTCCTCGGCGGTTACCGTGGCGACCTCCCTCCTCCTGGAGCGACTGTCAAAACACCTTTAACACCGTTCTTCAGCGGCAGCAGAGTCAAAACAGACCGATGAATGTTTCACGAAGCTGCTGTGGGATTTATTCCCTCAAAGACGACCAGAGAAGAGTAGATATTCATGTTTCAACTTTCAGAAATGGGTCACGCACACGTTTTCAGAATGATCCGCTGGGCACGAAGCGATCGCACGACTTGTGGGGATTCCTGGAGCTTTTCTATCTGTGGAAGTGCACGAGTGTCGGGTGGGAGGAGACGATGTGACGGCTGCAGGCGGCTGAGAGCGTGTGATGTATAATTAACTTCATCGTATGGGAACGTTTACTCTCACCGGAGGACGACAGAGACGGAAACTGCAGTGAAGGAAGTGTTGAGGCTGAGAGCGACGTTCTGTAAGTCAGAGATAAAACTCAGAACAATCCTCAAACTCTACATGTGATTCAAACATCTTACAAACTCGGGGGGGGGGGGGGGGGGGTCACGATCGTAGACTGAAAATGAAGATGGACGACGCGTCCCCACTTCCTCACACTGTACGAAAACAAAGCCAAAATGTCTCAGACGTTAACGCCTCCATTTTTATTTAGATTCCGAGTCAGCAGTGATTGTGGAGCGGAGACATGGACACATGAGCTCGACCAATCACGAGTCAGTCTCAGCGGTCAATCATTAAGTCTCTGCCCGTTATTATATTTCATCTTATTGAAACTAAGAACGACCTAAATCGACAGAAATCATTTGTCCCTGTCCCATCCGCTAACATGGAGATGTTTTGGCTTCACCGTTGGGAGGCGTCTGTCGTCCATCTTTATTGAGTCTGTGTCCCCGACAGCGAAGAAGCACAAAGGTTTGGAGAAGAGGAAGGAACACGACCCCTCACTCGGAATGAATCACAGGGATAATTAAACGGGACTAACTTTCACCCAAAGTGCAAACGGAGTTTTCCTGATCTGAAATTCAACGAGCTGCGTATAACCTCACAGTTTATAAACAACATTACAGATTTATCTATTCCACACAGACTTACAGCATCTTGACCCGTTGTCCCGTGAAAGAGTTTGAACATCGGTCGGATGCATTTTAATTTCTTCTCCGACACAAAGAGAGAAATCAGGATGAAAGTATCACGAGGATTTAAAGGTCACTCACACGGGTCGTCGCTGGTCCAGTAACAATAAAGATAAACTGAGATTCACGAACAGAAAAGATCGGACTGGTGACGTTTGGTTTCATCTCAGTTCTTTAATAAAAAAGATCGTTAACAGGAGATTGAATTAATCAGCTTGTGGGATGGCAACAACAGATTCTGTGGAAAACAAAGTCCGGTCACTTGTGGACAAGTAAGAGAGATTTTAATATTGGAGCCATTTATCGTGTTCCGGTGAACGTGGGCCGACAGAGATGGCGGCGGCGGGAGTGGGTGGGGTCTCGCTGTGACATCACATCCTGTGGACTTGGTTGATGCCCAGGATTTCGAAGCCTTTAGCCATGATGGTGGCCGTAGCTTCACAGAGCAGCATCCTCCACATGTTCACCTTTATCACCTCACCTGGAAACACAGACGACACATTTACATGGTTTATCAATATATATATCAAATTCTGTACGGAGGGAATAAACGAGAAGATGGAAAGACTTCACAGACTTTGTGTCGCTTTCTTACTTCATACTCAAAAAGCGATAAACTAAAAGACTTTAAGCTCTTAAATTAAAGTGCCGCACACTTTACAATTCATCAGCAGCTGTTGAAGATATCAAACAGAATACATTAAAGGATTTTAAAGTCAAAGAGTATAAGAATTATAATCAGGACAATAGAGGGATTGGAGAAGCCAGAATGAACAGATAGAAAAACCAGCAGGAGACTAAATGAAGAAAGAAGAGACGAGACAAAAGGTGAAGGAGAAGAAGAGAGAGACAGAAGAAAACAGTCGGAGGTGAAGAACAGAACGATATCAACAAACAACCAAAGGTCAGGGGGCACATTAAAACTCTGCTCCCGTCATTTAACACGACGACGGCATCGAACAGAAACCAACGAGCTGGAACATCCACGAGCCACGAGCAGCAGGGGGCGGATCCACGGGGCGGGTCGTTAGAGGGGCGTGAGCGTTAGCGGCAGACTAGGAATGAGATCGTAATTATCAAAGACAGGTGAGGAGGGAGGGGGGGGGAGAGAGAGAGAGAGAGAGAGGAGAGGGAGAGAGAGAGAGAGAGAGAGAGAGAGGAGAGAGAGAAGAGAGAGAGAGCAGAGACAGAAGAGAGAGACAGGAGAGAGAGAGAGAGAGAGAGAAGAGAGAGAGAGAGAGAGAGAGAGAGAGAGAGAGAGAAGAGAGAGAGAGAGAGAGAGAGAGACAGAGAGAGCGAGAGAGAGGGAGAGAACTCACGTCTCAGTTTATTAGTTTATTAGTTTGATGTGTTTCTTCCAAGTCTAAGTTAACTGATGCTCAGACGTTATAATTTGACTTTTATTTATTTACAAATGAAATCCTGAGACGTCCTGAAGCTCTGAGATGAGTTTAAAGACTGAGATGCTCCCTTTAACAGCAGGAGAAGCAGCTCCTGAGTCTGTGGCTGTTCTCAGATCTGCTCTGACGTCTGGACAGTGAAGTGGAACCCTTCACCACATCTTCACGTTAATCATTAATTAGCCGAAGCATGTTGGACATTATCATTTCCAAATGTTGTGGACGATCAACTTGAGAAACCCCATCTGATGATTCTGGAATAGTTTGACTCGATGATGAACACATGTACAGCTCACACTCCTTTCATCCTTTCATCAATCTGAACTGTTCCCAGAAATGAGGAATAATAACCTCCAGCTGGGGTTTGCTGCCGCATCACTAACCGTGCATTAGCATAATTAAACCTCTCTCAGCCTGAAGTGAAGCCCTCCGAGCCCCGCGGGGGGGGAAACCCTCGGTAACGAGCGGAGGGCGACAGCGATCACACGCTGTTAGTGAAAACCCTCTCCGAGTGAGACGTCCTGTTAAGTGGCCTCGCTCTCTTCTCACCTTTGACCTTCACATTCACATCGATTATGTGGAAACAAAAACGTGATTTTCAAAAATCAACGACATCTCTGAGAATATGAGACGATTTCTGAAGCTTCGCCACCGAAGCCTCAGCTCCACTTCAGACGAGGGACCGAACATTCAAGTCTCCAGTCGGGTCCCTTGACCTCCTCAGTGGAGACCGTGGGATCCAGAAGATCGCTCGTACCTGTCTGCCGGTCCTTCTCCACGCAGTAGCAGCTGTCGTAGAACTCGGTGAAGGTGGTGGCGAGCTCGTACAGGAAGTCGCAGAGCGTGTGCAGCAGCAGGTCGTCCAGGACCTTCTGGAGGATCTCGGGGAAGCGCAGGATGCACTTTCCCAGCTTCCACTCCTTCTCGTGGTCCAGGAGCACCTCTGTGGTCTCGGCTGCTTTCCTCAGCATGGCCTCGTCGATGTTGGCGAGACGAGCGATGGACCTGCGGGAGGAGAAACACCGTTTGAATCTCTTTTCAGAGGCAAGAATACAGCATCGGTGTCAGAGTGGATCAAGGTGCGGAGCAGGAGAATAGAGTGGCAGGCAGCCATCTCTTCTGTTAGGACCCCCCCCCCCTGAGCTTCTGTAAACCCCATGTGGGGCCTGAGGCTCCCAGTGATCGCTTCTATCAAACCAGTGCAGGAACATCTCCTCCACCAGCTGACAATCAAGACCATCGATCTCTGCCGGGCACTTTGCTGCAGGTAACACCTCCAGGGAGGCAGGAGGGGAGGAGGAGGAGGAGGAGGAGGAGAGGAGGAGGAGGAGGAGGAGGAGGAGGAGGAGGAGGAGGAGGCAGGAGGAGGAGGAGGAGGAGGAGGAGGAGGAGGAGGAGGAAGGAGGAGGCGAGGGAGGAGGCAGGAGGAGGAGGAGGAGGAGGAGGAAGCCGCTCACTCGATGCAGAAGATAAGCGGGGACCAGAGATTGGCTCTCGCTGACTGACGGCGCCCCACAGACTAATTAATCCCCTGGAAGCTCCTCCCACAGCGGCCCACTGAGGATGAACCGATACCGAGGATGAAAGTGAGTGCTAAATGCTTCATTATGTACTCACTGTCAGTATTTAGCACGTTAGCATGCTATTTTTTAACCATATTAGCATGCTATTGTAGCATTCCTTAGTAATAGGAAATGCTTTGCTATGTTAGCATGCTACTGTAGTAGCATCCTTTGCTAAGTGCTACAATGTCTGATTCATTAGTGAGTAAATGAAAAGTCAATTCAAACATCATGATTCTTCCTCTGGGGACCATGCATTCAGTAAACAGAATCAGCTTCACGTATCGGGCGTGGCGGTGGCGCTCACCTGATGCGGGTGAGGGCGTAGAGCAGGTACGCCGCCGTGTTGCCTCGGTCGTCCAGCATCTTGTCGAAGGAGAAGACGTAGTCGTTGATGCGGTTGTGGGAGAGGTCGGCGTATTTAATGCACCCGAAAGCCACGGACCTCTGGGCTTTGAGCAGCTCCTCTGGAGTCAGGACCTGCACAAACAGTCGGGCGTCATTTAATAAAAAAGGTACAAAGTTCACGATCTTAACATAAAACCGCAAACTGCATTAAAACCCATCTGATAGCTGCAGCTTTAATTAGTGAACGCAGCTCCTCGCCATCAGCAGCGACTTGACTTCAATACAAATTATGAATCAGATTGTCTGAACTCAGATAAAATGAACTTATTAAGACACAGACTGACTCGACGTGAATTCGTATTCATGACGTATTTTATCTCACAGGAAGTGAACGGAGGAAGAGGAGGATCATGAGGAAGACTTAACGACGTGATCTGATCAGAAAACAAAACAACAAGAGACGACGAGACATGACAGGAAATGAAAGATGTTTAACGACGTCACCGTTTCTGTTCACAGGGAAACTGACGGAGCTAAAGTTTGACATCACTCTTGAACTTGTGGGGACGAATCACAGAAGTTAAAACTCGTGTTGTAGAGAGAGATCGTACCGGCTCGACAGTTCTAAAAAGTTATATAACATCAAGTGCTTGTTTACATGGTGACATGGTTGTTGCACTTCTGTTTCCTTTTCTATTAATTATGCAGTGGCCAACATTTAATAAGTCAAACAGAGGTCACAGACAGAGGTCCCAGACAGAGGTCACAGAGGTCAGGCAGCGACACAACAGGACACTGAGACAGATTTATTCTGAAAAGTGGACAAAAGTCTGACGGACCAAAGAGTAGAGAAAGAACAGATCTGAAAACAACAGAATAGTAGAAAACAAATGTTCACAGCAGCCGAGTCGCTGGAGCAGCGCGCGGTTCATGGAGGTTTGTTTTAATGAGGCAGGGTTAGCAGATGGTAGACGTGGGCACCGACCCAGACAGAGAGCAAAGTGCCAGAGGGTCCGCGGGGAAGCTCGTTGGCACCGGCTCCTCACGACCGTCTTAGCATTAAAATCATCGCAGTTCAACTGGAAGTCAGCGACTGTTTGTGCTCCACACAGAACTTAACTAGGTCAGAGATCCACCTGCAAGATGCAAACAGCTCAACTCACAGGCTGGAAACACGAGAAGCTCAGAGTCAGAGATGAGACGTGTGAAGAGGCAACAGAAGCTCAAGTCCTGGGATGGAGGAGAAGAGCTGGAGACTAAACTGGAGCGAATACAAAACACAACTTCCTGCTCCTGAAACCAACTTCCTGCTCCTGAGCTGGTGATGGAGACGTTCAGAGTCTGAGTCAGAGCCTGAGTCTGAGAGTGAAGCTCTGCTAAGAAGCTCCAGGATGGAGATGGTAGAATCTTGTCCTCTTGTCTGTGGAGTTTCCAGTGTTGAGATGTTTTTGTTGTCGATGACAGATATCAAATCCATATCTACATCCAATCAAATGAAAAGCATTTCCCATGATCCTCAGACATGTTGTCAAGTGTCTGCAGCTCGTTGCGTCAGCACTTACAACATCTGACGATGTACTAACGTGAGTGGTTATGTCAAAGCTGTAAAACAGACATGTTGAAACCCTGTTGGACTCCTGGAGCCCGTCTCACGACTCAAGAAAGGCAAGGGCCACAAAGGACTAAGCTCTGTTTTCATTTGTCGTAAGTACAGACACACGAGGTTCACGGTTCATCTCCAACCTGCGGCCGCTGCTTCCTTCTCATCAGTGGTAGCCATAGCAACCAAGGTTACCACTATGTTGGCGCCTGGAAACATCAGGGACGGACAGAACTTGATCCGTCTCAGAGAGGCAGAAGTCAAGAGAAGCTGTGTCTCAATTCAGAAAACATGTTTGAATTCAGGTATCGCAGAGTTTTTACACACGTGAACAAACTCAGGTCACGAAGACGCCTTCTTCAGAAATCAGAAGGGGAGTCGCCGGGCTGCTAGCTAGCTCTCCAGCTTCATCAGTGGTGAAATGAATCCGGGACAGTTTGTCCCCAGAAGGAACCGACTGTTGGATCCTTGGTTGCTCAGGAATGGAAGGACGCATTGGAAGAGCCTTCGAAATGAGACATGGGTCTCGTCACGCCACCGGGAGACAGACAGAATGTAAATGCAGGTTAGGACATGATCTTCTTCCTTGTAAAACATTAACGCTTTATTCAGACACCATGGGAACGTTAAAGCTTTGAGGCACTTGGGTCACGAACCGGAGCTTCAGGTACTTAACTTCTATTTGGCCTCAGCTCCCGACTGAACAGACCTGGTACCATCAGAGTTTAGAGGAGGTGTCAGTTGGACAAACTTCTGCTGCAACGTGACCCGACGTCAGGACTCTGCAGTGACCGGTGACTTTTAAAAAAAAGTGTCGCTCAGATACAAATAGTTCTTCGTTGTTCTCTTTGACTAAAACAGAAAAGCGTCGGCTGCAGATCCGAGGAGGTTCGTGAGAAAGATGTTGCACATGATGAAAAGACGGAGGAAGAATAACGACGTGACGTCCTCGGAGTTCAGCAGAGGAACAGAACGAATGTCCGACAGTGTTTGTTTCTTTCCATTTCAATCCAGGTCGACTGCAGACGTGATCAGAAGGATCCGAGTCCGGCTCCGTTCACGCAGGACGAGAAGAATAACGGCGACTGCGGAGGGAGACGTCGTGACTGTAGAAGAATGAGCTGCTCTCTGGACTAAACGGCTGCTTATCAAACATTACACATTTCACACGAAACATTGATGTGACATGATTCTAATAGGAGCTGAAATAATGTGTAATATTCTGCCAGAAACGATTCCAGTGGAGTCGCTGAGGAGCGATTCTGCCCGAAGGTTTCAGAGGAGAAGGAAGAGAAATGAAGCACAAATAAAAACAAAGGTCTCGAGGTAAAACTTTCTAATGGCCTGAGATTCTGGGTCACTGAAGAAAGCTGCCATCTCACTGGTTAATAAACACGGGGTTAAAATCTATTTAAAATGAATAATTCCTCCCAGTTGATAATTAACTTTCACTTGTTTCTATTATTCTGAATAATCCACAAAGTTTGTACTGGAACTATTACTTCATTAGAAAGTATTTCAAATCAAAACTGTGGATTTGACAGTTTTCTATGAGAAGTGCTGATGTTACGATTAGAGCCAAAAATCATTTATTACACAATTAGTGACAGAAAAGGTAATTTAGATAAATCGCTGTTAAATAATTGTTAATATTCATATATACATGGATTCAAAATATGATTATCAGGATAGATGTTTCATTATTATTTAATTTGAGTTAAAGACTGGAAGTGTTAAACCTCCTCATTGTGCACATTTCATATGCAGCAGAGGAAAACTGTCTTTTTTGTCCCTGGAAGACGACAACAACCACAAACCGTCTCCTGGTTCATCAGAGAGATTCAGGACAGGAGATCGAGAGGTGTCCTCTCGTTGTCCGTCTTCATCCTCAACAGAAACACAGACTCTCTCACCTTGTCCCTCTCCTTGTCCTTCAGCTTGTCCATGGACCTCTTCAGTCCCTCGTCCAGCAGGTCCATCAGCCGCACCGTGTCTCCCGACCGCGTCTTAAACTTCTTCCTGTCCACGAGGAAACGAGACAAATCAGGACGGCAAAAATAATTGGTTCACCTCGAACTCGGCTGGATGAACTGGACACCCTGATCAAAGGACCCCCCCCCCCCCCCCCATTACCAAGACCCACTGGCCCCGAAAAACATCTACAAGAAATCCTTCTTTACATCTGCAACAACCGGAACTACTTAAAACTGCCTGTTGCTGTTTTTAAACGTCTCCCCTAATGTGACTACTGAGGAATCTGGTTCACAAGCTGAGAAACTAAAGACGTGGTTGTGAGCCGCTCTGCGCTCGGAGGCGTTCGTCCCGAGAGACGGCGTCCCCGTCCCCGTCCCCGAACAGACGTTTCCAGAAGGGACGACGACGACTTTCTGTCCACAACAATTAACACAAAGACTTAATATTAGATTATTTCTGTCAACGCCTCCGGGGGGGGAAACGTTTTGTACGAGTAAATCACACGAGCATTACGAGCAGAACATGAGACACAAATTTAATAACCCCCCCCCTCTTCCATGTTTACTCGCCGCTCTAAGCGCCCCCCCCCCCCCGTGGCTGCGTTAAGCTCTTATTGTCTGGTTGAGTGATTATGAAAACAGCATGATAAATTTGTAATGGAGTTTAGAGGAGAGCAAACATTGTGGGGCCAATTTACGCCCCCTCAGGTTACTGTGGGGCGTTTAGCAGCACTTAGTTCTGGCCTCTGCGTCGCTTAACGTCAAACCTTCCTCCTCCTCCTCTTCCTCCTCCTCCTCCTCCTCCTCCCTCTGCACGGACTCTCCTCTTCTTCCTCTTCTTCCTCAGCGAGACAGAAAACCTCAAAGAGTCTGTGCGGCGACCGGCCACACAGTCAAAACTGATTATCAAAATAAAAACTAACGGCGAGGACAAACGCAGCGAGGAGGGAAACCACTGTTTTTATGACAGCAACAATAAAAACAGAGGAGGATGAGATGAAGGAGGAGGACAAGGGCAAGAAGAAGAGGAAACCACACGTCTTCTGCTAATTTACCATCGACAAGTACGAAGCTGACGAAGGGTTTGTGAGGTTTCCACGCTGGACCTCGGGAGGAACTTCCTTTCCGTCCAAGCGCAGACTGGACGCGGAGCAGCAGCCGCACTTTTCTCCTTTTTATTCGTCGATGCAGTCGTTTAAACTTCTGCTTTTATGTTTGATGAAAAACGTGATGAAACGTGAAGCGGAGGCGATAGAAGACGTGAAGGACGTTCTGATGACGACGGGGAAGTCTGTGTCTGCAGAGGAGCGGCTCGTCTCTGCTCTGATGAAGACGCTGATTTGGAATCGAGTCAAACTTCCATTAGTCTGAACGTGGTTACGACTCGATCAGCGTCCGGCGTTAACACCGAGCAGAGCCTGTTGATCGTCCTCTGAACTGTTGGATTCATGGATCAACACGTTTCATGGTCTTCAGGGTCCAAAACACGGACTCAAAGATGACAAGGAAATATGTGAATTTACTTTCTTACCCAGAGTTTAATCAGAATCTCGTTTGATCGAAAAAACTAATATAGCCGAGAGCTTCACTTTGCATTTTAAATGAAAGACTCCAGGAAGACACAGTTAAACTGTTCCAGTCCTCGTATATAAAAAACTAGATTATAGTTTTTACACTTCCATGTTTACAGCTTCTGTGCTAAACTAAACCCGCAGTTAGCTCTAGTTTGAACAACAGTTGTTCCCTGGTCTTTACTTTCTCATCTCACTTTGTCATGTCTGTGTTTTATTGAGCAAAGATCTGCAGGAATGAACATGAAAACAAAATACATTTAAAAGTAGGAACATACACATGAAGCGTTTGTTATTTCAAAGCTCTGACAAGACGACGACAGAGCTCGTGTTTCCAGACGCAGTTGATTTTAAATTCTCTATTTTCATCTGAGTTGTTGAAGCTTAAAAAGGCAGGAAACATGACGGATGTTCTGAAAATGTCACGTTTCGATGTAGCTGTCAAACCAAATCAGTTCAGAACCCAAACGTTGGTTCACAGCGTTCAGTAAATCTGAGACGAGAAATATTTCATATCGCTGCAAAGTCAGTCTGGACCTAAAGCTCTTTAAACGTTGGTCTCTCAGCGTGCACGTCATCGACCAGAGGACGAGAGGAGTCGACTCCCAGTGGACGTTTAAAGAACGTGAACAAACGTGTGTGTGTGTGTGTGTGTGTGTGTGTGTGGTGTGTGTGTGTGTGTGTGTGTGTGTGGTGTGAACTCACTTGTCCTCTCCCAGCACCACTCCGAAGCCTGCGTGCTCCACTCGGGTCACCTGAGGGTCGTACCAGCCAATCATCTGCGCCGCAGCAAACACCAACTGGAAGTGTGTGGCCTGGAAGAGGAAGAGGAAGAGAAGAGACACGAACACACACACACACACACACACACACACACACACACACACACACACACACACACACACACACACACACACACCACACACACACACACACACACACACACACACACACACACACACACACACACACACACACACACACACACACACACACACACACACACACACACACACACACAGAAGACATCAGAGTCCGTCTATAAACATGGACGTAGACGCTGGGTCCAGAGAGTGAAGCCGACACGAAAGTCCATGACACCTGTATTCTGTGTAATGACCAGCAGAGGGCGACTCCACTGATTGTTTCTATAGAAGTCTACAAGGCACAAAATGGACGTTTGTATCTGAGATATTATAGTTTCGTTGTGTATGATCTGAGCTCCTCCCCCTCTCGCCACTCACCTGCCCGCTGTCCGTGACGTAGATGATGATGTCGGCCTTCTCGACAAAGATCCGCTGGCGCAGGGCGGCGAGGTCGGACGTGTCGTACGTGTAGCCGCCGTCTGACTTGACGATGGTGAGGGGGACGGACTGACCCGGGGCGAAGACGATCTTACGACCGTCGTCGAACTCCGACAGGCCTGAGTTCGAAGAAAGAAGAGGAAGAGGTGGATGAGCGTTTGATGGGAGGAGGAGGAAGAGATCATGAAAGAAGAAAGAGACGAAAACAAGGATGGACAGAGAGGAAGAGAGAGGAGGGATTCATGATGCAAGTCTGCCCCCTAGTGGTCCAATCAGGTGACTGCAGAACACAGTTTGAAAGAAGGAGAGCTAATCAAAGTATCATTGATATCACACAGAGAAAAATCATTCTCTAATTCAGTGCAATGCAAGTTTTTAGTTTCCATGTTTTATTTGATAAGAGCCACGTAAAGCCCCCCCCCCCGTGACCTTTGACCTCGTGCACACTGACCTTTCTCCTCAAACTCCTTCACCACCTGCGTCATCAGGTCCTGGTAGTACGACTCTCCCCTCTCGATGATCTGGATGTCCAGGCAGTCGTAAACTCTCTGAAACTCTGAAAAATAAAACAACACTCGTCACTCCAGACGTTGTTTTAAGACTTTTAAATTATTAAATATCAAATGTAAAACACATCATATGGTACATTCTGAGAGTACCTTTCCTGGAGACGTCACAGATGAGGTTCCAGCCTTTGATGAAGTCCGGCTCTTTACTCTGCAGCCGCACGACGCACTGATACGCTCGTTTCTTGAAGTCCTCCTCTTCGTCAAAACGCTTCTTTGACTCCTGACGAAAGGAGGAAGAGGAGGAGGAGGAGAGTTGAGAGGGGGGACAGAGAAAAAGAAATGAGCGAACAGCAGATCGGAAAGTGACGGATGAGAGAGGGAAGAGGACAGCAGAGACAGAGACAGAGACAGAGCGGGAGACTGACCTTGTAGAAGGCCTGAAGGTCACTGATGGGCGGGGAGGAAGTCAGGTAGTCTGGGAATTTATCCTGCAGGTGAGCGATCAACATCCCGAACTGAGTCCCCCAGTCGCCGACGTGGTTCAACCTGCAGAGGAAAGACTTTTACATCTGAGGTTCAGGTTTTTAAGAAATGAGACGCAACTCGTCGCCGGTCCATCAAACCGGAGCCTGAACAAACAGGAGACGACTGAAGACCAGACGTGCTGCTGAGTTCTCAGCTCCTGTGATGACCAGACTTTCCCTTTGGTTTCAATCCAGGTCCAGGTCCCGCCCATACATGTGTCAACCAATCATCAGTCAGTCTCAGCTGTCAATCACGACATCTCAGCCCGTTTGTTATACCATTAAATAACTAATTAAAACCAAACTTTTAACAAAAAACATCCTCAACAAACATTTATTTAACGTCTACTTTAGATTTTTGTTTGGTCCATGTCCCATCTGCTAACAGAGGATGCAGAGTATTAGCTTAGCTTAGCTTAGCTTAGCGTAGCTTAGCTTAGCGACATCACAGTGAACTGACCTGAGGACGTCGTAGCCGAGAAACTCGAACATTCGACACATGCTGTCCCCGATGATGGTGGAACGCAGGTGACCCACGTGCATCTCTTTGGCGATGTTAGGAGACGAGAAGTCGACCACCACCTGAACATCAACACAAAGGATTCCACTTAAACAAACAACAACAACAACAACAACAAGAAGAGAAGAAGAATTTACTAAGAATCGATGAGTCATGAGCCGAACCTTCTTCCTGGAGGCGAGCGGCGGCGGCTGAACTCCGTTCACCAGCAGGTTGCTCAGCAGCTTGGACACAAACGCCTTCTTCAGGTGGACGTTGATGAAACCTGGAGACACGGGAGACAGTCAGAGGGAGGACGAGGGGGGGGGGGGGGGGGATATTATTATATCATTATTATTTATTATTATTACCTGGTCCTGCGATTTCGTTTTCTGGATGAGTTCGTTTTCTGGAAGGTTCTGGATGATCTTCTCTGCGATCTCCCTCGGGCTGGTTTTGATTCCCTTCGTCTTCAACATCTGAGCGACAGAAACAGAGTTTTAACCAAACTCATTCAAAATATGTTTTTTAAAACTTAAAATTGTTTTTTTACAGAATTTAAGAAAATTTGTATTTGTTTATTTAGTTTTCAGACAGATTTCCTCTGATGTCAGATAGAACTAGTTCAGATAGTAAACTGGTTCAGACAGTACTGGTTCAGATAGTAAACTAGTTCAGATAGTAAACTAGTTCAGATAGTACTAGTTCAGATAGTAAACTAGTTCAGACAGTAAAACTAGTTCAGATAGTACTAGTTCAGACAGTAAACTAGTTCAGATAGTAAACTAGTTCAGACAGTACTAGTTCAGACAGTACTAGTTCAGACAGTAAACTAGTTCAGATAGTACTAGTTCAGACAGTAAACTAGTTCAGACAGTACTGGTTCAGACAGTACTAGTTGAGACAGTACTAGTTCGGACAGTACTAGTTCAGATAGTAAACTAGTTCAGATAGTACTAGTTCAGACAGTAAACTGGTTCAGACAGTACTAGTTCAGACAGTACTAGTTCAGATAGTACTAGTTCAGACAGTAAACTAGTTCAGACAGTGCTTGTTCAGACAGTACTAGTTGAGACCGTACTGGTTCAGACAGTACTAGTTGAGACAGTACTAGTTCAGACAGTACTAGTTCAGATAGTAAACTAGTTAAGACAGTACTGGTTCAGACAGTACTGGTTCAGACAGTACTGGTTCAGACAGTACTAGTTGAGACAGTACTGGTTCAGACAGTACTAGTTCAGATAGTAAACTAGTTGAGACAGTACTGGTTCAGACAGTACTAGTTGAGACAGTACTAGTTCAGACAGTACTAGTTCAGACAGTACTAGTTCAGATAGTAAACTAGTTCAGATAGTACTAGTTCAGACAGTAAACTGGTTCAGACAGTACTAGTTCAGACAGTACTAGTTCAGATAGTACTAGTTCAGACAGTAAACTAGTTCAGACAGTGCTTGTTCAGACAGTACTAGTTGAGACAGTACTGGTTCAGACAGTACTAGTTGAGACAGTACTAGTTCAGACAGTACTAGTTCAGATAGTAAACTAGTTAAGACAGTACTGGTTCAGACAGTACTGGTTCAGACAGTACTAGTTGAGACAGTACTGGTTCAGACAGTACTAGTTCAGATAGTAAACTAGTTGAGACAGTACTGGTTCAGACAGTACTAGTTCAGATAGTAAACTAGTTGAGACAGTACTGGTTGAGACAGTACTAGTTGAGACAGTACTAGTTGAGACAGTACTAGTTGAGACAGTACTAGTTGAGACAGTACTAGTTGAGACAGTACTGGTTCAGACAGTACTAGTTGAGACAGTACTGGTTCAGACAGTACTGGTTCAGACAGTACTGGTTCAGACAGTACTAGTTCAGACAGTACTAGTTCAGACAGTGCTTGTTCAGACAGTACTAGTTGAGACAGTACTAGTTCAGTAGTACAGACAGTACTAGTTGAGACAGTACTAGTTGAGACAGTACTAGTTCAGACAGTACTAGTTGAGACAGTACTGGTTCAGACAGTACTAGTTGAGACAGTGCTGGTTCAGATAGTACTAGTTCAGACAGTACTAGTTGAGACGGTGCTTGTTCAGACAGTACTAGTTGAGACAGTACTGGTTCAGACAGTACTAGTTCAGACAGTACTAGTTGAGACAGTACTGGTTCAGACAGTACTAGTTGAGACAGTACTGGTTCAGACAGTACTAGTTCAGATAGTAAACTAGTTGAGACAGTACTGGTTCAGACAGTACTAGTTCAGATAGTAAACTAGTTGAGACAGTACTGGTTGAGACAGTACTAGTTGAGACAGTACTAGTTGAGACAGTACTAGTTGAGACAGTACTAGTTGAGACAGTACTGGTTCAGACAGTACTAGTTGAGACAGTACTGGTTCAGACAGTACTGGTTCAGACAGTACTGGTTCAGACAGTACTAGTTCAGACAGTACTAGTTCAGACAGTGCTTGTTCAGACAGTACTAGTTCAGACAGTACTAGTTCAGACAGTGCTTGTTCAGACAGTACTAGTTGAGACAGTACTAGTTCAGTAGTACAGACAGTACTAGTTCAGACAGTACTAGTTGAGACAGTGCTGGTTCAGATAGTACTAGTTCAGACAGTACTAGTTGAGACGGTGCTTGTTCAGACAGTACTAGTTGAGACAGTACTGGTTCAGACAGTACTAGTTCAGACAGTACTAGTTGAGACGGTGCTTGTTCAGACAGTACTAGTTGAGACAGTACTGGTTCAGACAGTACTAGTTGAGACAGTAGACTCTGACCTGAGCCATGGCCATGGCGCTGTTACACTGGTAGTCTCCGAACTTGGCCTGCTGGTTTGGCGTGACGACGAGCGGCGGGTTGTCCAGCTCGGGACAGGAAGCTCTGATGGCCTCGCCGAAGACGTCCTGCAGCAGCAGGTTGACGTTCATCATGGATTTGCTGCAGTGACTCCGCTCGTCCTGGAGACTCTGAAACAACAACCAGTCAGGTTCGCTGCCGCCAACACGCCGGGGAACTGTTTATGGGTTAACTTCCTGTCTCACCCTCTTCAGGATGTTCAGCCGGTATTTCAGTTTGGTGTTTTCGTCCCGCAGCTGCTCCAGTTGAGGAGATGGACTCAGGCTCTGAGGATTCTTCAGACTCTCGATCTCTGCAGAGAGAACTCGGATCTCCTGTTCCTGAAAACACAAATAAATACGTGAATGAAGAAGAAGAAACAAGATTCAGATCGGGAGTTTCTTTATCAGTGTCGTAAGAACAGCAGGAAGCAAAGATCTAACTTGTTGATAGTCAAAGTGAAACCCAGCTCGTGTTCTTTGTTTTATCATAATTCAGATCCGATCATGTGATGAAAAGTCAGTTTCCCTTTCTGTCTTGATCTTCAAGTTGACAGGATCCACGTGATCCCGGGACATCGGTCTTTACATCAGTGGCACAATGAAAACAGGAACTGTCAATAACATATTCAGTAAAGTTTTCATCGTGCAAATCTGTAAAGATATGAACCAAAGCCCCAAAATGATGGGATTTGAAGTTATTAACACTTCATGGACATAAAAATCCTCCAAGAGAAAGATAGAGAAGAAGGATAATATAAGTTTAATGTTATGTTGGTTTCGTTTCACTTTCTATTATTTTCTACAGGGATTTTTGAATCATTAACATTTAGAGTGTAATGATCTAAGTTAACGGAAATTAAAAATGTGTTAATCAACCACAGGCTTATCTGTGAAGAGGAAAGACTCTGATAACGGATTCGTCCATAAAAACATTTCTGGGAATCGAGTCAAAATGAAACCAAAAGTTCACTTCGTGAATTAATAAAGAGTCAAGACTTCATCTAAGTTCACTTTAAACTCTAATGATTTGAATTCATTTATACTGAAGTTTGACAAAGTTTACAATTAAAAGGGAGATTATCACGTTACTGTTCATCTCATATTAATATTTCCTTCATAAACAACAGGAGCACAGTGAAAGCATCAAATGTTTGATATTCTCTGACTTCAATGGTTTTCAGTTATTAATTATCAGAATAGTTGCAGATTAATTTACTTTCCATCAACTGAACGATAAGTCACGTAATCATATAGAATAATAAGAATTTAGTCAGTGACTGATTTACTTTATAAAGATTATAAAGATTATAAATAATGAAAATAAATCAGACATTAATGAATTTAAACATTAAATAAGAACTGATCCAGAACCAGTGCAGTCACAGAACCTTTACACTCAATAACATTACTCACGTCTTTTAGAAAGTCCGACACAGAAATAACAAGTGATATAATAATAATAATAATAATAATAATAAATAATAATAATAAAGAATTATTCATAAATCAAACTGAAGCAGTTCGACACCGTGACGCCGGGACACGGAGAGCGGAGAGCGGCCGGTACCTGGTGCTGGAGCCGGGCGGTGCAGCTGCTCACTGGGTCTGACATGGTCCACACACCGGGTCCGCTGCTGGAGGAGAGGAAAGGAGGAGGAGGAGGAGGAAGAGGTAGATGAAGAAGAGGAGGAGGTAGATGAAGAGTCGCGTGGCTGATGAAACCGAGGCGAGAGGAAGAAGTTCAAAGTTTATAAAGTCTTCCGGGTCTACTTCTTCTTCGTGGCGTCAAACTGCGGCTGTTAAACACGTCTACAACGAGAACAGCGCCACCTGGTGTAGGAGGCGTGTAACGACCTGACTTCACAGAATAGAATAGAGTAGAATGGAATAGAGTAGAGTAGAATAGAATAGAGTAGAATGGAATAGAGTAGAATGCAATAGAGTAGAATGGAATAGAGTAGAGTAGAATAGAATAGAGTAGAATGGAATAGAGTAGAATGCAATAGAGTAGAATGGAATAGAGTAGAGTAGAATAGAATAGAGTAGAATGGAATAGAATATAATGCAATAGAGTAGAGTAGAGTAGAATAGAATAGAATGGAAGAGAATATAATGCAATAGAGTAGAGTAGAGTAGAGTAGAATAGAATGGAATAGAATATAATGCAATAGAGTAGAGTAGAATAGAATGCAATAGAGTAGAGTAGAATAGAATGGAATAGAATATAATGCAATAGAGTAGAGTAGAATAGAATGGAATAGAATATAATGCAATAGAGTAGAGTAGAATAGAATGCAATAGAGTAGAGTAGAATAGAATAGAATGCAATAGAGTAGAGTAGAATAGAATAGAATGGAATAGAATATAATGCAATAGAGTAGAGTAGAATAGAATGCAATAGAGTAGAGTAGAATAGAATAGAATGCAATAGAGTAGAGTAGAATAGAATAGAATGGAATAGAATATAATGCAATAGAGTAGAGTAGAATAGAACGGAAAAGAATGGAATAGAATAGAGTAGAATAGAATATAACAGAGAAGAGTAGAGTAGAATGGAAACATATAGAATTGAAGTGAATAGAGTAGAACGGAATAGAATAGAGTACCATAGAATAGAATAGAAAGCCTTTATCCTCATGTACCAAACTGTCAAAAGTTAAATTGGTGCATTAAATTGTAACTAAAATAATAAAATACTTAAAGAAGCCACAGACCCTCAGGGGCCCAACAAGCTCCCGATGTGTCCTTCATCCTCCATCTTGTGTCAAACTCTACTTCGGAAACCTTTGTTGTTCTATTTCATTTGTTATAAAGGTTCAACATTTCATATTAAACGTTTTTTTGAGAAGAAAAACACACACGTTCAAATAGAAGAGAAGAACTTTCCTTTTTTTAATTTGTTGTGAAACTACAAAACATATCGTCGTTTTTTTTTTTTTTGTGCTGGTGAAATATTTACAACTCTGGTCGACAGAACAGTGTCCGAGAATAAAATTCACAGCTTTTCGGGACTCTCGCGATGAAAACAAAAAACAAAACAAAAAACAGGAAAAGCACACCCAAATCACAAAAGTGCAATAAATACATGCTGCATGTTCCTCGTAGCCGCCGCCGTGCACGTGTCCAGCTTCCTCACCAGTCGCAACACAAACAGATTCATTAGAATAAAAAAAATCATTAAACAAGGAAACAAAATGCACTTAAACTTCAAAAAGAAATGAAATCACAACCTACACGATGAAAAAAAATAATCACGTGACGAACAGCGTTTTGTTTTATTCTCTCAATGATCATGATTTGTCCAAATAAAAAAACCTACATTCCTTCATCCAGACGTTTCCGATAAACGAGTCTTTTAATGTTTCAAAGGTTAAACAACATTCGATCATGACAAAGTGGATTTTAACGACACAGACGACTACACAAAGTCCTATTACTCAAATCTACTCCGTCTACACGTGGAGGGAAATAAAAAAACAAACCGTACATTTAGAAATTAACACCAACGTTTCTCCACAGGTTCGGCTTCTCTGCGTCAGATGGTTGTTTGGGCACGAGAGGAAATAAAAGAAGAACACAGGAAATAAAAAAAGGAACAATAACAGTTTACATGTTGCTCTCTACGGAAGAGGAGTAGAGCTACGGGAAATACCATTCTGAAAGAGTTAAAAAATAAATTTAGCACGGCCCTGATCGTCTTCCGTACTCTCTGAAGGCAGCATCACGACTCCGTAGACTTTCACTCATTTCACAGTGTTCCACTAATAACGTGCACGAGGCTGCGTTCACCAGCAGGAGGCTGCGTTCACCAGCACGAGGCTGCGTTCACCAGCAGGGGGCTGCGTTCACCAGCAGGGGGCTGCGTTCACCAGCACGGGGCTGCGTTCACCAGCACGAGGCTGCGTTCACCAGCACGAGGCTGCGTTCACCAGCACGAGGCTGCGTTCACCAGCAGGGGGCTGCGTTCACCAGCAGGGGGCTGCGTTCACCAGCACGAGGCTGCGTTCACCAGCACGAGGCTGCGTTCACCAGCACGGGCTGCGTTCACCAGCAGGGGGCTGCGTTCACCAGCACGGGGCTGCGTTCACCAGCACGAGGCTGCGTTCACCAGCAGGGGGCTGCGTTCACCAGCAGGGGGCTGCGTTCACCAGCACGAGGCTGCGTTCACCAGCAGGGGGCTGCGTTCACCAGCACGAGGCTGCGTTCACCAGCAGGGGGCTGCGTTCACCAGCACGAGGCTGCGTTCACCAGCACGAGGCTGCGTTCACCAGCACGAGGCTGCGTTCACCAGCAGGGGGCACTCATGTGACTCCAACACTTTGACGTGACCTCAGTCTGAACAGTCGGATCTAAATTTACGTAACTTTTAAATTGCCCTTTTTCCTCACGTCTCGTCTGATTATGCGTAGACTTAAGTGGAAGCTGAAGAGTTTCGCTAGATGCTAACACTTCCACATTGACGCTGAGAAACGTCTATCGCTCCCGACCAGTTGATAAAAACACACGAGAATCGTGAGCGTCAGACGACCACGACACGAGGAGCCTTTTATTCCAGTGTGAACACGAGCTGTTCAATCTTTGGTATTGATCTGATCCTGATCGACTGTTCAGACTGATCACGCGTCGTAATCCTGATTAAGTTTATTTCCTGCGATGTGAACGCAGCCCGGTCGTTATCGTCCGCTCAGCGTTCGATTCAGTTACACGTGAATAATTCCGTAGTGTTGTGTGATTATCGTGAACGTGTAGGATACGTAATATTTTCATAGACGTTTGTGCAAAAATATTCCTACTTCTACCCGAACGTGGCGAAACAATCAATCGTTCTTTTTTTCAGTTTTTATTTATATTGTAAAAACAAGTCTTATTTTGAGAGGGACGTAAAAAGAAGGAAACAGGAAGTAGAGACAATCTGAAAGGTCAAAATCGAAACCTCCTCCGTTGGTCTTTTAAAGAATTGCAGGCAACAGATGATTGACGCGGTCGACAGGAAACACGATTCTGTGATCTTTAAATTCTTATTCTCTCTTTTTCAAAGCGGCTGCTGCGTTTCTACAAACGGTCAAAATAAGACACATCTGGAATGAGGACGACAGCAGCATCTGGATTTCTGTCAGCAACGTTCGAGTTCGCACCGGGAACCGAAAGACGCGTTCGTGTCACGGGGCGGAGCGGGCGACCCACGATCACCACGGCGACCCAGCAGAAGAGTCGTGGCCTCAGATATGATTGAATGGAAATTCTTCGTGAAACAGTCGGGGAATAATTTGATAAACAACGAGGAGTTTGTTCACCTGTGAAATTAACTTGAGGAGTTTTTTTAATTTGTAAACTTTCTCTAACTTCCTGAAATTTGTTTTTGAACTGCTCCGAGATGAACTTTTTACGTGCTATTACGTTTTAACACCTTAATCTGCATGAACAACAAGTAGATTCAAATTTCCTGTCATTAAAACTTTGGCCACTTGGGGGCGCCGGAACAAGCTGTAAAAAGCAAGATGGACGTATTTATTTTACCAGAAAGGATTTTAAATTAAACATTTCATCAAATCTTTCTTTGCTCCTCCTCCTGAAGCAGATATCGTAAGAGGCCGTCGGACGCCGTGAGAGACGAGAGAGTGAACAATAAAGTTATGATCCAAATCCATAATATTGATATGTGTAGTTTAGCTGGGCACCATGTTAACGTCCAGTTCTAAGAGACGCGTCTAAAATATCCAGTTTCACAGGGAAAACATCTAAATCATATAAACCTGATAAAACAGTTTTCATCAGGGCAGACAATATTTTATCCAGCCAATCAGAGTGAAGCTCAGGAGCACGTCTGTCTTCCTATTGGCTGCTGGTGAGTTCTCGTGAAGGGGGCGGGGTTTAGTCACTTCCAGTCGAACAATCAAAGAATCAATAAGAAGTTCACAGTCATCAAAAATACATTGGATCTTCACTTCCTGTGTGTTTCAACAACAACAACAATCATTCCAGCACGAATCTTCCCCCCCCCCGCGTTTCTTCTTAAAGTGCAGACTATCCGATCAACTACCTGAGTGTCAGTGCTGTTTCTACACCTCCATGAGTGGTGTGTGTGTGTGTGTGTGTGTGTGTGTGTGTGGTGTGTGTGTGGTGTGGTGTGTGTGGTGTGGTGTGGTGTGCGTGGTGCGATCCTTCTCCGAGTTATCGCGTAGTAACGAGTAGAATCCGACGTTCGGCTGACGACGCGGTGCCGTGCGCGTCAGACGAGCCTCAGGAGGTCGACCCGATGACTGCGTTGGGTTTGGAAATATACAAGTTATAATTCTCACGGTTTCAGTCCTCGTCGATTTGGTTAGAAATGACACGCGTATATCGACCACCAGGGGTCAGTAAACAGCGAGGAGTGGAAATACAAGACAAGAACAACTGTGCGAGAAGCGAACAAACGGAGATTTCCTTCAGACCCTGACGTCGTGTCTGCTGCCGTGTTACATCGTGTACAAATGGGTTTTGACGTGAAACAATCTTAAGGATCTTAACTCTAAGGAAACAGAGAAATAAAGTGTTCTCCTTCAGCGTCTCTCCGCGGGGAAGAGAAACCGAGCTGCTCTCAGATCCGTGTTCACGAGCGTCTGCTGAGGAAATACAATAAAAACAAACACAGTTTTTTAAAAAAGGAAAATCGAAGTGTGTGCTCGTTCGTTCGTCTGAGTATAAAGTACAAAAACACATGATTTTAAGTATCAAATATCAGTGAAGAGCAGATATTTCTTTTAGTTTATCACCAGCTGAAGTTTGTCCTCTTGTACCGTCGTCCGATTTCATTTTGTGCTTCCGATAAAAACATAAAGTTGACTCTTTATGTCCAAATGTGCCGTTTCAGTACAAACTCTCTGTACGCAGCCGAGTGACTTTGTGCTGGAATGATTTTAAAAGCCTATAAACATCCTGTTAGTCACGGAAACGCAGAGACATGAAGAAGAGAGTGAAACACAAACGAAAGCAGTGCTGTCACTAATTTACAAATGAACACTATCCACAGTAGAAACGCTTTAAAAATCTGTTTCTTCAGGGTTTTTTGTCGGTTTTTCTACTAAAACATATTATATATATATTTTAAATTCTTCATAACACCGCCAAACATTTGCTTCATTTGTGGGAACAGCAGGTTGAGACCGGGGGGTGGTGGTGGTGGTGGTGGGGGGGGGGGGGTACTTTGAAATGCCTCTCTACACGCTGTCGGCCGGCAGGTCGGGGATGCTGCTCCTTGCTCGGGTGAAGAACGCCATCTTCTCTCTGGAATCACACGGAAGGAGGAACTGAAGGTCAGTGCACGAGTTCACAAGAAGTCTTTAACTTTTACTGAGCAACAGCACGAGGGGATTGGTTCTGAGGGGATTGGTTCTGATGGGATTGGTTCTGATGGGATTGGTTCTGATGGGATCTGTGGCCCAGCTGGTTTTCATGTAGAGAAAAAACACAGACCATCAACTTGACATGTCAGGTAGTTATTAATGTTTTTACTCCTTTGATTGAAAAGGTAGGGACCAAATGATTTCTGGCAAAGTTAAAGGTTCAGTGTGAAAGTTTTTCTCGAACACTGAACTGGTGATGGTGGCTCGCCCAAAACTTTAGCCAGTGCTGATTGGCCGCTATGGGAATGGAAAGTAGTGCGACGGGACGGGGCTAGCTGGTTAGCTGGGGTTAGCATCAGAAGTGAGATGCAAAACAAGAGTTAACGTTGCTGTTGCTTTTGTAAAAATCACAATATTTCTTTGACATTGTTAAGAAAACAGTTGTTGATTCTAAAGCTATGAAGCTAAATCTTACACATAGCTCCTTTAAGTCAACACTGCAACTTGTTTATACCTTAAAACAGCAGTTTGATCAAAATGAGTTTGATGGTTCACTGAACGTCTTCTCTTGCTCTTTGTAAAGTGGCTGCAGGGGGCGCTAGAGCTGATTTCCGGCTCCAACACACCTGAGGAGCATGCCTGAGCTGCTGTGTCTCTCACCTGAAGGTCTGGACCTCAGGAACCTCTTTGCGGCTCTGGCCCCTGATCTTGTGGACGTCCTTGGCTGCTGCTCGCATCCTCTTCTCCACTCGCTTCTCCTGCAGCTGCTCCTCTCGAGTCTGAACAGGAAGTCGACCAGAGACGTTCAGCTCAGACACAGGAAGTGGAGGAACTTTCTGAGGACTGATTCCACGCAGGGCGGTCACTCACCTGTTTCTCCGCCTGTTTGAGGAGGATGCGGAAGCGTTCGTCTTCTTGGACCCAGGCGGGCAGCTCTCTCTGGCCCAGTTGTCTCGCCTTCTCCAGCTGCGTCTTCAGCTCCCGCAGAACCCGCAGCTCCTGCGCCAGCCGGGTCTGTCGCGTCCGGGAAACCTGCAGGTCCAACTCCAGGTCCATGGACGTCCGCAGGAGCCCGTCCAGACCTTTGACCTGCACAGGAGGCTGCAGAGAGCATAGACAAACAAGTATGAACAAAAATAACATCGCAAAGAAGGTTTAACGAGGAAAAAATATGTGACTTAAACATTCACTGGAAAGATGAAGGAGGAGGGTGAAGAGGAAGAGGAACAAGAGGAGCATGAGAATAAGGAAGAGGACGATTCAGAAGAGAAGAAGAGGAGGAGGAGGAGGAGGAGGAGGAGGAGGAGGAGGAAGAGGAATATGACGAAGAAGAGGAAGAAGGAGACCGGTATAGAAAAGTTGTTTCCACCTTCTTCATGCGCATGCTGCGTCTCTCGGAGGCGTTTCTGACAAACGGCGACTTCTTGGAGAGCGTGGAGCTGTCGCTGTCACTGCGGTTTATCTGACAAGAGAAGAAGAAAACAGAGTTAAAACCGGGATGTTTCACTTCATCGTTGACTTCATCGCTCAGCTGGTCTCTCACCCTGCAGATGTACTGGCTCTGAGGTCCGGGGGAGAACGTCTTGGAGCGGATGATGGTGTTCCCTCTCATGAACGGGTTCTGCTGGTGGACGTCCGGGCGCCGCTCTTTGGGCCGGACCACGGAGCAGTGGTGGGATGAGGACAAACCGTGTACACTTGTCTCCTTGTTCACCTGGAGGAAGAAAACAAAGCAGTGACGAAGACGATGAGGAGCAGCTCAAAGTTGGATTTATCGTTCAGATAATAACATCAACGTCACCGAAGTTTGAGTTCAATGAATCAAAAGAGAGAACGACACAAGATCTATTCTCCAGTTTGACATTTCCTCATATGAATATTTAACGTTGGTTGAAAATGTAGTTTTATTCCAGTTTCTGGAAAAACAAACGACATCGTTCACGACTGAAAACCGGTGAAGTTAAAAGACAGTTACCTTCTCTGGGATCCGTGCTGCTGTCGGATGAGGAGGAAGAGGAGGAGGAGGGTTTAGTTGCCTCCTCTTCCTCGTCCTCTTCCTCCTCCCCCTCTTCCTCTTCTTCTGCTTCCCATTGGCTGCTGTCGGGATAAAACTCATCCTCCTCCTCCTCCTCCTCCAGAGGCCCCACTCCCTCCACGCCATTTCCTTCTTCATCATCAAACAGGTCGGCCTCCAGCGGGTCGCCGTGCCTAAAGATTACCCACAGTTAGAAGATGAGGAAGACGAGGACAGGATGAAGAACTGATTCATGTTTCTGTTCAGATTAAAAGTGTTTGTATGAAGAACCGAGAGAAAGGATTATTTATAGTTTCAGTTTCTTTACTTTAGCAGACACTCACCACTCGTCGTCCTCAGAAGCTCCGACTGTGTCGCTGCTGGAAACACGCGTCTGAAACACATTCATATCTTTGTTGATTCTAAAAACTTGTAAAATGTTCTTCCTGTTTCATGCAAACTAATATTTTAAAAACAGGTTTTTATTTAATGATCTTTAAACAACACAGATAATATTTGTACTAGACTTTGTTAACGTCTCTCATGATGTGAAAGCTCTAGCGTCCACTGGGAGGCAGCCTCCCCCCCGTCATTACCCGGTCCGAGCCGCCGCCGGCTGCTCTGCTCTCTTTGTCCTCCTTGTTGATGTCAGGCATGTAGGCGCGGCTCAGCAGGTTGTACCACTTTGTGCGTCTCTCATCCGAACAGCTGACATCAGCCAAACTGATCTGAGCGCCGGCCTGGAGAAAGAGGCCAGAAGGACGGAGGTTAGACACAACGAGTCCCTGCTGCTGAGAACACATGTTTATTATCTGTGTGATAGTTGAGAGTCTGGAGTCAGAACAGAATCTGGTCAACAACTGAGACATTGTGATATTTGGTTTGAATCCTTCGAGAACTTTGATATTTGATATCTTTATACGTCAGTTACAGAGTTTGAGAGAAGCTGATCTGTTCACTACTACTCACTAGACACTCTTCGTGGCCCGACTTGCTGGTGGTGCACACGTCCACCCTCAGGGTTTTCTGGCGCAGTGCACTATGGGATATCTGCATGCCGAACACCTCGTTGATCTCCACGGCGTCTTGGGACGAGGAGCCGCGTGTTCGGAACAGGCAGCGGGAGGTCTCCACGCAGGGCAGCACCGCCACACGCACGTACCTGAGGGAGAGACGCAGGCAGCGGCGTTAGACCGGGCCACTTGGTCACGTGGCGCTAACAGGAAGAGGTTCTGTTTGTTAACCTCAGCGAACTGTCAGCGTCAAACAAGCCTGAGAAGCAAGTAAACACTGTTCGTCTCATACACACAAGCAGGTCTCTGTTGCCGTGGAGTTCATGTATTTCTGCGTCTTGTCTTGTTTCTGATCTCAGAACATTGTTAATTTTTGTTTTTTCAACACATTTAAAGTGACGTCTAATTAACACAAGCAAGAGTTCGTACATCTTCTGGTCAGCCGGCAGACAGAGGGCGCCGCAGTTGGACAGCTGCATGACGTAGACGGTGAAGCGCTGGTCTCTGGACTCGTAGCGGAAGCCGAGCTGCACCTGAGAGCAGTCGGGCGCCAAACGCTCCTCGAAGGAGCCGAGGAGGAGGTCGGCAGGGAGGCCCGGCCTGGAGGGAACACAGACACACAGACACAAACGTATATCATGAATATTATATTATTATTACAATGTTCAATCAAATCTATGTATAAAAAGGAAAATGTGTATTTATACACAGATGGGATGTATAGAAAAGGCCAAGTTCATTGCACTGAATGTCCGTGGTCGTACCTGCGCTCTGAAGGCTCGTACACGCCGCTGTCCCCGGCCACCGACTCGTCAGACACCGCCGAGGACACGCCCATCTTCTTCGGCACCAGCCCCGCCCCCCGCAGCTGAGGAGCCGAGTCTGAAGATCAACAGTTAAGATGCATGTTAATGATAAATAAAGAGAAGTTTCTCTACACATCTGGTGATTTTCTTTATTTTTCTTATAAACACGAGAACGTAGTAGAGAACCGGACCAACGTGAACAAACCGGACCTGAAACTAATAACAGGCCCGGACCAGGGACACTCTACAGTACACAGAGAAGTTAGAGAGGAACACGCTGAGAGCAGAGAGCGAACTGGAAACCAGACACCTCCTCGTCCACCTTTCACCTGCAGCTGCCAGGAGGAGTCACGTTCAGCACCAGACTTCACCTGAGCCTCCACGCGGTTCATCCTCACTTCTTACAGAGGTCACAACAAACAACCACTTTCATTTTCACTCTCTAGCGCTGTCGGAGCGCTGCCTGAGAAAACCGCTGACTCTGCAGGTTTTCCACGTGTTGGTCACACAAACGTTTTCAGTTCGCTGTGACACAGGAAGTCCTCACACTTCAGAACCAGACATTGATTTTACATTATGAAATAAAACCTCCAACTACATTACTGACACATTCCAGTTTCAGAACATCCCTGTTGCTATGGTTACACCAGTTTTCCAGCCTCTGAATCAGTGACTTGTGTAAACTGGTCTCGTTTTAGTTTGAAAACTCTGGGTTTGTGTTTGAGTCTGAACAGAAACTGTGACTTCTGTAAACGATGACACGTTCTCTCCCTGATTGGTTCTCATCAGTCACATGACTCGACGACCAGCGGTGAACACAAAGCGTCGCTAACACTTCCTGTCAGTAACACTTCCTGTCAGGAACACTTCCTGTTTCTAACACTTCCTGTCAGTAACACTTCCTGTTTCTAACACTTCCTGTCAGTAACACTTCCTGGTTCTAACACTTCCTGTTTCTAACACTTCCTGTCAGGAACACTTCCTGTTTCTAACACTTCCTGTCAGGAACACTTCCACCTCGTCGCTCTGACTCTTCACCATCACTGTTCCTCCTTCAGAGGAGTTTCTGTTACTAAGCAACCAACTGCAGAGGAGACACTCTACTTCCTGTTTACATCACATGACCAGTGGATGGTCATGTGACGTGTTTTCAGGTGTGTGACAGAAACACACACACACAGGGGATCCAGCTGTAATCCAACACCTCTCGAACCTTCACCTCCTCTCTGCCGTCAGGTTTCACTCACCCTCTTCAATACACACACACACACACACACACACACACACACACACACACACCACACACACACACACACACCACACACACACCACACACACACAACACACACACACACACACCACAACACACCCACCACACCCACCACCACCACACCACCACCAAGTTGTAGCGTTGAGAGATGAAGCTGTTACATCACCTCGTACACCCCCCCCCCCCCCCCCTCCGCTCATCGTTCTCATGTTATTAACTGGAGATCTCTTCTGAGCCGTTATTCCCCCCCCCCTCCCCCGTCTCCCTCCCAGCTACTGAGCAAAAATAGTTTTACTGCCGTCGAGATGCGACAGTAGAAAGTCGCCCACTGGTTTATGATGAGTCACATTTTATGGTATTATTTAGTTTTATATGGGTCATAATTCATCTTCATATTGTGATGAGTTTTCTGTGAGGAGAGTAACTGTGGATCAGCTCATTAAAAAGTTTGGAAACTTGAACCGTACAAACTGAAGTGTTGCCTCTCCCTGACTCGGAGCGTAGACTGTAAATAAAGATGGACGACATGACAGCTCCCGCAGTGAAGCCGATTCATCTTGATCTCCCCCTGGTGGCCGGCTGCAGCGCGTGATCTTTATCTACAGTCTACGTTCTCGATGATGCTTATTTCTACTGTGAGGTACTGGTTGAATAAACAACACAGGATACAGGTCTACAAACTTCCTGTTCACCTTTGACGTCCCCGCTAAGCGAGGTGTTGACATTCTGCTTCTCCTCCAGGCCCCCGGAGCCCTCGTCCTGTCGCTGCTCCTGAGCGTCCAGGCTGAGCTCCAGCTCTGTGAGCCGACTGTGGAGCTCCAGGTCCAGGCCTAATCCGCCGGGCCCTGTCTGGCCCGCAAATGTCTCACCGGACAGGAAACTAGTGTCTGTGACCAGCGGTGAGCAAGGCGGAGATAGCGAGGAGAGGGACGAGCGGGGCGATAAAGAGCTCATGGAGCGAGGAGTTTCTGAGAGTCTGAGGGCCTGGATCCTGGACGGCCCCAGCTCCGCCCCTCCGCCCCCTGCGCTCCCTCCAGCTGAGCTTCCCGTGTCTCCTCCCGCCCCTCCCGTTTTGCCCTCGGGCGTCACAGCGTCCCTGCCCCCACAGCCCGTCACCACTTCGTGCTCGTGGATGGTGGTGATGGAGCTGGAGGGGCGGTAGCCGCCCTGGCCGCCCTCCTGCAGGAGGCTGTCCAGCTTGTTCTGGAAGTCCGGGTCGGCCAGCTCGGGCTGCTCCAGGTAGATGTCGGTGAAGCTGAGCGAGGAGGTGGAGCCCAGGCTGGAGGTGGTGGCGAGGGAACCGCGGCTCGACGTCAAAGATCCTCGACTGCTGCCGGAGGAACAGGACAAGGTGCTGGCTGAGAGGCTGGAGGGAAGAGCAGGAGAAACACACGAGTGAGAATCTAAAACAGCTTCACACACAGTTCAACCTTCATCATGATGTGTTGCTGTGTTGCTGTGTGAATGAGACACCGTATGAAGTGGTTCACAGACTCATCGCTGCTGTTTGAACTGATCAGTACCTAAAGCAGCTGGTTTGTTACAGAAACACAAAGATAATGTCGACCTTCTAGTTTGAACCTGGAAACCAGCAGAGTGAAATATTTAACATGTACGATTCTTACTGCAGGTTTGCGTCATCTGAAAATATGATAAAAACCTCCTGAGGATCGTCTGAGCAGAATTGAGATGAAATGAGATTCACTGAGGGATGAAATCAGTCGACGAGAACAAAACACGTTTCATGTTTAACAAATGTTTGGTCATTAAAGGTTAAATGTTTGAATCTGCCCTGAACTGCAAAGCTCTCTTCAGCATCTGTTTTCACACTGAATGTAAAACCTCTGAGGGTGTACGACTGAAATCTGTTCAATTAAAGAGGCGATTAACGAAGTAATCAAACAAATTAAACGAACAAGAGTTAATTTAACACTGAAGCCGTTTCTTTTACACATGGACTGTTTGGGTCCTTCCACAGATGAACAGGAACATGAGGGGAACATTCAGAGATTCAGAGCAGCAGGAGGCCGAGGAAACACGTCTGCACTTCACTTTATGTCTAAAGCTGAAATGAGTAAGACCGAGAAATGAAGTTCCAACGGTTTAAAGAGGTGAAGCGATTTAACAGCTATTAAAACAACAGCTTTAACAAAGAGGAATCCTATGAACAGACCTCTTCAGTTGAGTGTGCAGTGACGTCGCGAGTCGAACCATCTCCTCCAGCTCCCGGACCAGTTTGTTTCTTTTGCAGTGGAGTCGCAGCCTGAAACGAGAAAAAGAAAGTGAAAACCTTTCTGTGATAACGGAGCATCTTCACGTCGTCGCTCTGCTGTTCAGGAAGATTCAGAGAAAAACACTTCATCTCTGCCGACGCTGGAGGTGCGAGCAGCCGAGAGGACGACAGCGAACGTGACACGGCAGCAGCGGCCGCGGTGCGTTCAGGTGTCACCGGTTTGTTGGAGCTTTGTTTCTGAGGAAACCGGTCCATTAACAGCTGATAATATGATCCACAGTTTGGGAGGAAACAAAGAGGAGATCGGGTCACAGAGTGCAAGTGTGTGTGTGTGTGTGTGTGCGTGTGCGTGTGTGTGCGTGTGTGTGGTGTGTTTGTGTTGTGTGTTGGTGGTGGTGCGTTTGTGTGTGTCGTGTGTGTGTGTGTGTGTGCTTTCTTCACAATTTCCCTGTTCGCTCGTGCACGCTTCTCAGCCCCGAGACAAAGACGTGATGAAACTGAAATCTGCTCAAAGTTTCTACAACCGTTCAAAACTGGTTTTTCATTCTCTGAATTAATTATATTCAGGTCATTTTTGAGTCAAAGAGAACAAACTTTATTTTATCCTGTTTATTTTTCTCTTCATCAGCTGTTTATATTTAATGTTGTTTTATTTTTCTGTCTTCTACATGAAGCACTTTGTGTTTCCCTTTATGCACGAGTTGTTATTTTAATAAAGTTTATTCCTATTATTATTATTACAATGAATATTATTTGTTCCTAATGTGAATAAATTTATGAGAACAACTAAAACTTTTACATCTGATTTTAGCAAAAAATCTGTGACACTTGCAAAGGCTCTAAAAACCTAATTAGTTAACCTCATGTTGAGGAATGTGTGTGTGTGTGTGTGTGTGTGTGTGTGTGTGTGTGTGTGTGTGTGTGTGTGTGTGTGTGTGTGTGTGTGTGTGTGTGTGTGTGTGTGTGTGTGTGTGTGTGTGTGTCTGTTAGTGTAGTTGCATGAAGGACATTCTCCACGTTTGTCAGTCTCATCATGACCTTGCACTATTCACAGCGGAGCCTCTGATTGGTCAGAACACCTGAAAGCATCTGAGTGGGTGTGAAGAAAGAATTAAAAGACGGACTCAAGGTTCGTGAACGTGATATTTTCGGTGTGTGCGCATATTTCTGGTGTCAGCGGGAGAACGCTGGACTACAGGGCTTCCCTTTATGACCTGGCCCGGTGGCGTGTCGGGTTTCAGGATCAGGAGACGGGACACAAAGAGCAACTGAGCTCAGGTGGAGTCTGACCTGAACTCAGAACAACCAGAGTCCTGTTAGAGGAGATGTGCTGGTTCTGGTTTGATGACTTTTAGGGAAGGAGAAAGGAGGATGGAAGATTTAGGAGAGTAGAGAACATTTTATTATTTTTTATATGAAAATTACTATTTAAATCAATAAAGCAACTATACAGGTCTTCCATTCATTTAGCAGGAGTTCACATTACGTCAGGCGACCAACAGCCTCTGCAGCTGTTCGTCAGCTGATGGTCTGATTTCTATCAACGGCAGAGATAATGACTCTCAGGCCGATCGTGGATGTGATTTGGTGCGTGAGACTGAAATGAAGAACTCAAACCTTTACTGAGAACCTAACGGTGGCCCAGCCGCCCCCTCACCTCTCGGTCAGAGCCTTGCTCTGGTTGTCTCTGGCGGCCTGCAGGTCTCTCTCCAGACGTTTCTTCTCGGACTCCAGCTTCTCGGCGTCGTTGGGCTCCAGCCGGTGACGAGGCCTGACGTACTGCAGCTCCTTCAGCAGCTCCTCCTTCTCGTTGATGAGGATGAGACGGTCTCGCTCGGGGTCCAGCAGCCCCGGCCACGCCTCGCTGTCCAGTTTGGCTATCTGCACCTCGATGGTGGCGATCCTGTGTGAGACGAGGAGGAAGACGGTGAGTGTGAAGCCCACAGACACACACACACTCCTCACTGTCCTGTCAAAGTGACGACTACCTTCTCTTGGCCTCCTCGTACTTCAGACTCAGCGAACCTTCTCCGCCAGTTTGTTGCTGCTGGTTAGGAACTAAAACAAACAACATGAGGTAAATGTTAAAACACATAAATTCACTGACACGATACAATGAAAAGTCTGGAGAGGAAACGAGTTCTCAGAATCTGAATGAACAGGGAAGATGTCAATACATTCAATTAAAAGCTAAAAGGATTAAAAAGCTCAAAGCTCCACTCACCTCGGCAGGGATGTCGGTCTGAGAGCCGGCGTCCGAGTAGAGCCGCGGGAGGCACAGCTCGGAGTTGGCGAGCGAGGGACTGCTGCCCCACAGATCCTGCTGCGATCCAGAGTCCAGCTGGAAACCGTCCTTCAGCACCGCAGTTTCTGTATGAACACGAAGAAGAAGAGATGAGACACAGTGGAGGTGAGTTGATGTGCGGAGACACCACAGACACCACAGACACCACGACACCGCTCGATCGATCTGAGGTCGCTGTGAGCTGCTCAGGTCAAAGGTCTGATACGACTCAGCGGCTGAGGAACAAGCTTGATCTTTTCAGACGGGCAGAAACACAACAAACACCAACTAAACTGACAGCAGAGAAACCGACTCCATCTCTCATCTTCCACCAAATCAGATCTGGTTCTTGATCCGGTTTCGAGCAGGATTCTTGAATCTACAGAACCAAACCTTGTTTTTGTTATTAAGAACATGTCATCAGCAGCGGACGTTTACACGATAGAGACAAATCTCTTTCTCATCATCAGGACCTGACTCAGCCGCGGATGTGAGGATGATTCTTTGGTTTGAGCTGGAAACAAACTTTTCAGGTTCTGAACAGAAATTAGGGTCAGAAACCAGAACTGAATCCAACTGAATCTGTCCAACAAGAGGCAAAAAGGAGAATTTGTGTATGTGACATAAACACACTGACATTATAAATGCACACAAACATGAAGACACACACTGAGCTGTCAGCTGCACATGGTACGGGGGGGGGGGGGGGGGGGGGGGGGGGACGAGTGACGAGCAGTAGATGAAAACATTCTCGTTCCACTGACACCAGAAGAATCTGCAGGTTTCTCTGACAAGATCTGGTGTTTTACATCGATATGGATTTAATTTATATGAGGGAGTGCATGTGTGTATTTATGACTGGTGTGTAATATGTTTAGAATGTTAATGAATATACCTGGTATGTAATTCTTCTTAATTATCTGTTTAATATGTCGAGCAGATGCAGAAGATAAAACTTTGATTATTTTCTAATAAATAACCAGAAACACTAAACAGTTGATGCATCAGAAGCACGAACAGATTTCATGTTCATCGTCCACCTGCCGCCGAGTCCCATCATGCATCTGTAATGACCTGTGCAGCCGAGGAGGACGAGTTCACACAGGAACACTGTCACACAGTCGAGGAAGAGGAAGAGGAGGAAGAGGAGGAGAGAGAACTAGGTGGAAAACACCTTTTACACATCAGGACAGATGAGATTGATAATTATTATTATTTATTTCCTCAGATACACAGATTCTCCTTTTCCTCCAGAATAAAAACAGAGTAGTTTCTGGTTCCTGCAGCTTTGGTGAAGAGCTCATTTCACTAAAGAACCTTAAACCTGTTTGTTTCTTGCTTTCAGGACAACTCCTCACTGCTCTGCCCCCCCCCCCCCCCCCCGACTGAGGTGTGACAGTTAAACTCCACCTGCCTCCTGCAGCCTCATCTCCATCACTACATCTGCTTCAGTGCGTCTGGCTTGTTTTCCTCCCGGCAGTAAAATGTAAAGTGTTTTAACACCAGTACAGATTCTCCTGAGAGTCGTCTGACGCCTGCTGTTCCTTCGCCTTCGTCGCTTGTTTATGCTCCTCCTCCTCCTCCCTCCTCCTCCTCCTCCTCCTCCTCCTCCTCTCCTCTCCTCCTCTCCTCCTCCTCCTCCTCCTGCCTCCTCCTCTCCTCCTCCCTCCTCCTCTCCTCCTCCTCCTCCTCCTCCTGCTCCTCCTCCTGCTCCTCCTCCTGCTCCTCCTCCTGCTCGCTCCTCCTGCTCCTCCTCCTGCTCATAAAGCTTCTATTTTACTCCCCCGTCATGAAGAGGAATCGCTGCTTTTCTCTGCTCTTTACTGTCGAATGCTGCAGAGTCAGCAGATCGTTTATCATCCTGCGGATTTCAGCACTTTTCCCGCCGACCAATAAAACTGAAGAGCAAACAAGCGCCGGACGAGAAGCTCCACACGAACACGCAGGCCACATCTTCTATTTTGTAAATCAAACTCAAACCTTTTATTTATTTATTTAGGCTGAGTCTACTTATTCTTTGTTTCCATGGCGACGACTGACTGTACCTGCATGAGTTCCTGTTTCTCCTTCTCTCCGGAGCTGATGGCGTCTCGGATGGTGCGGACCTCGCTCAGGATGGCCTGCGCCTCCTGCAGCTTGAAGCCGTACGGAAAGTTCGATACCTTCTGGTCGATCCTGGAGGAACGAGGGGGGGGGGGGTTAACAACAGCATCTTATCAAAATGTTTAAATCACATGATGGTTCAGTGTAAATGAGACGATGTTGACATAGGGAACTGGGTCAGTGTCAGCTCGTGATAAACAAACATCGACTCTGTAACCGCAGCATTTTGCTAATGAAGTCAACGAGTTTCCAAACTTTCTGAGCTACTGTTCGTAACTGACTGGAAACTGTCGAGCAGCAGGAAGGGTTATTCATCTATTTAAATAAATATATATTTGAATGAGAACATTTAAATCATAAGTTTATCTGTATTGAAACAGTGTCGGAGGTTTGAATTTTATGGGACTTAGCAGAGAAGCTGCATGTTTCTGCAAATATTAAATGATGCCGACAAATTACTAATTTACAAGAAAATCAAACACAGACATTATACAAACACTCAATTGATTAAAGTTAAATAATCACAAAAACTATTTACTGAAAATTCACGTAAACATCATCAAGTTGGAGCAACTACTCGGAAAATTGGCAAAAATCGGGTCCAATATTTTTTACGTCATGTACACAGAAACATGGCGAACAAAAATAAATGTTACAAATCATTAATAATGACTATTAATTACATTTTTTCCAACGTCTAATTTGTAATATAATTTAAGGTTCATGTAGAATGACCTGGATAAGTTGTGTATAGATATATATATATATATATGTTGTTTCTCCAATCCGACTTAAAACAACATAAAGACCGGTAATGTGGATTATCTGAGGAGCACATGAATGCATCATGAAGTCTTATTCTTGTAACAGATCATTTCTATAAAGGGGATTTTATAGAATGGTTGCTCAGGTGACTTCAGGTGAATGTGAACAGCTGAGAACACAATCAGGTGTTTGTTCAGTAACTTAAAGGTAAAGATCAGATCCTGGGACAACCCGGGAAAACAAGCGTCACAGGCAGCGGTGGCAGCCGCGACTATGTAAACTCTGTCATCGACAAGTCATGCATGCATCTGAATAACAGGTCCTTCCACATTCTTCAGAGAGGGAAGAGGGGGGGGGGACGGAAAGAGAGGAAACAAGGGAGAGAGAGAATGAGGAAGCGGCCGAAGGAGCGATCGTCTCCGAGTCTCAACATGAACCTTGTTATTAATGTTTTAATAAATGAAATGACAATGATGTACAACAAACAGAGGAACGCTGAACACATCAAAGTTCTGATTAACGACTGTCGGACGAATGAAAGTGGAATTAAACATTTAACATGGTTTGTTTGAAATGAGAGAAAAGTGACTTCATTGCAGATTCAGTCTTTATCTTGTATCTGGAGAAGCAGCGGCTGCGTCTCCTGCTTCAGAAATCTAAAAACACCTAGTGACTCAATCTGGAGATGCACGGAGACCTTTGACCTCTGGGGTTGTTCACGTGTCGTGTGAATGTACAGAGCACACGGCCAAAAGTATGTGGACACCGCTTTGTACACAGTGATTTACTTACTGTCTCCTACTTAGTCTGGGTCGGATCTTAACTGGAGAAGAACCAGTACAGACCTTTGGGCCGATGGGCGCCAATCAAGCTGCATTGTGGGAAGTGTAGAACACACAGGTAGAGCCTGACCGGTTTATTGAAGAGCCGAAATAAATCAGCCGATATGAGTCTTTCACAGTATTTATGTTTGATGTGAAAACTTTTATTTAACAGATTACACAATGCAGGAAAGATTTAAATGTGTTATCATAAGAGTTTGATAATCTTAGGAGTCTTTACCAACTTTTAAGAAATATACTTATCAGCTGATATATTATTATCAAAAACTATTTTACTCCCTACTATCGGCTCCATGATCCATTTTGGTCGAGCTTTATTAATCTTGCTGTAAATCCTCTACTCCCTAATATCGACATCGGGCCTCCTCAGTCGTACTCTGGCCTGAACGATAGAATCAGACCGGGCCGCACACGGTTCCTGTTCCGTGATCACAAAACATCACACTCCTCCACTCCGGTATTTTGTGCAATCTTATCAGGAGCCGTGTGCACAGCAACATTCCAGCCGGGGCCAATTCGTATTTCTGCAAACAGTGATTGGCTTTCGTGCGGCATCTGGTGACTGTAACAGGAGAGGAAAGTCGCAGAGGAATGTGGTCCAACCGCTCTGCCTCAGCTACTCTTTAATCCTCCTGACACCCTCGCTGGGCTGAGCGAGGGAGGACAAACACACCGGACATTCCTGCTCGACTCTACTTCGGACCAGCAGCCCATCTACACCGATTCAAACTCCGAATCAGCGCCGGCCTCCTCCTGAGGCCCGGAGCGCTCTCAGTCAGCTGAGGTGTAGAGGCACTGTAGGTCAGGTGGACTGGGCGTTTCCTCTCACATCCACATTCCTGAGCTGCTGCGCCGCTGCTGCGTTTATGGAGGTGTTAGTGTTTAATGATCGAATGGAATGTGTGATAATGCTCCGGCAATAACTGAGGCGATAAGCGGCGGTTTACTGCACGCTCAAGTCCCAGAGTGACACAAGTTCTGAACGGCGTTCAGCCGGAGCCGCAGCGGAGGACGTCTTAACGCCTTCATCTCGACTGTACAGCGTTATTATTCCCACGATGCCTCAGTGATCATGTCACAGACGACTGAGTGGGAAGAATGAAGATAAGAAGCGGGCAAAGATTCCTAGAAACATGTGTCATGTTCGGGATTCGAGCTGAAAATAAATCATTCACACTCCTGCGGAGGTGAGGTCTGTTTGGACACCGTGACAGAGGCTCAGTTGTGAAATCCCAACACCACGTACAGTGGGCCCTGGCTGTGCCGGCGGTGGGACGCCGCACACGAGGGGTCGAGGGGGGTCGAGGGGTCGAGGGGTCGAGGGTCACGTTCCTGTCGATTCCATCACCTGCTTCTATATCTATATCAGATTGAATCATTTGAAGGATTTGGGTTCATTTAGAATCTTCTTGGCTTGTTGCTTTGAGCTTCCAGGGCTGTTCACGCTTGTGTTTGTATAAAGGTTCAGTCGTCTTGAATTATGGGAAAATGTGACACATTTCATCCGTGGCATTTTAAAGACTAAACAATTATTCAAGAAAACAATAATAGAGATGAATCAATAATGAATCAGCCCAACTATTCACTGTTTTATGACATTTTAACACTTGATACTGCTTTTTACAAAGAATTAAAATAATTATTACCTTTTCTGACTTTCCGAGCCGACAATTTAAAAAGCTAATTCTAATAAATAAATATAAATCTATGACATAAACCTTCCTGAGGAGGCTGACGCATTTCTCTAAGAACTCTCTCAGTCTTGCTCTTCACAGTTTCTCAGCTGGAAACTTCAGTGGAAGGTGTTTGTGAATCTAAAGTCGGAGGGAAGGTCGGAGGGAAGGTCGGAGGGAAGGTCGGAGGGAAGGTCACACTAACGTTTGGTATCCAAGTCCGACCGACTCTGAAATCAAATGAGGAGGTCATCGACCTCAGCGTGAGGATGGAAGCTCAGAGTCTGTTAACTCGGCCTTGAGCAGGAAGCTGAAGGTGGAGGAACCTGCACCTACGAACCACAGACAGCCACAGGATAGAGTGTGTGTGTGTGTGTGTGTGTGTGTGTGTGTGCGTGTGCGTGTGCGTGTGTGTGTGTACTTACCCTCTGAGGGTCTCGAAGCCTTGTTCTTTGAACTGCAGCTCCTGCTTCATACAGGCCAGGTCCCGCTTCAGCTTGTTCACCTGAGACACGACGAAGAGGAGGGAGACTGTCAGGGTGGGGGACGACTTAAAGAAGAAGGCTGGTGATGTTTTTATATAATAAACCTCGTGAAAAAACTAAAACTGTGTGTCAGGCAATTAACAAACTTCTTTGTGCTTAAATCCTACGTTTAAATTAAATTAAATTGGTTAAATACAGATCAATCAGTGATGAATATAAAACTGATCTTCAGGCCTGAGATCAGACAGTTACTGTATGTTTAACAGATCTGGGATCAGCCAACAGGAGGCAGACGAGGAGGCTCTTACCCGACTTTTAGATGTGGCTATTTCTGCTTTCAGGATATCGGGGTCGTACTTGCTGGAAGACGATGATCTTGAATTCACTGCAGAAGAAAGATGAAGAAATCAAACATGTTAAAAAAGCTCATTCTTTATATGTTTTATGGATGAAGAGATCGTTTCACTTCCTCAAAGGTCAAACGTATATGTGTGTTTGACCTCATGGATACACTTTGCTCATGTAGCCGTCAGATCCAGGCCGAGCTTCCTCCCTCGCCGCGGTACTTACAGCTGGTCTGCGACGTCGTCTTGTCCCTCCACGCGTCGTTGAGCTGCCGGTACTCCTGCTGCGCCAGCCGCAGCCTCTGCTCCTTCACCTGGTAGATCTCCTTCTGGGCGCTGAGGGCGTCCCGGGCCACGGCCAGGTAGTCCCGCAGCATGGCCTCCTGCTCCCGCTGCCACTGGGCCCGCGGGTCCTCCAGCTGGGTTTTCTCTGGAAGGACAGGAGGGGGAGAGGGGGATGAGTGGAGGGTGAAGAAGAAGAAGAGGGGGGGGGGGGGGGGGGGGGGGGTTGTTGACGTGAACTCACTGGTGTTGTGGTCGACATAGTAAGCTCCAACGTGGGGGTCGTACGCCTCCTCCCAGCCGATCGGCAGCTCATCCCCAATACAGTCGGCAAACGTCAGAGGCTTCGTCTGCCTGAAGAAACAGAACCAGGGACAGATTCAGAATCAGATTCCTCTCCATCGTGATTGACAGCTGAAGATCATGTCAGTTATCACCTTAGTGTTTGACTAAGTGGTTAAAACAGCTCGTGACCACGATGTGTGATTTCATCAAAAGCATAGAACCATCGTAAGGTCGATTTATTAAGAGAAAAACCTGCGTCCAATCACAATGAGATAAAAGCATGAATTAACATCTCCATTATTTAGTTTGAGAGGTTAAAGAAACATGAAATAATCCTGTAGCTATTATACAAAACTTGACATTATAGATGTTATTATACAGAACTTTTCTTCTCATGAAGCCAAACATTAAACCACACTCGGAAACAAGTTTGTGAATTGGGTAAAAGATGGATTTATCCAGACTGTTGTCTGAGCGCTGTCTCAGGAGGAGGAGGGGGGTGTGTGTGTGTGTGTGTGTGTGTGTGTGTGTGTGTGTGTGTGTGTGTGTGTGTGTGTGTGTGTGTGTGTGTGTGGGGGTGGGTTGTCTGGTGTTTCAGTGAGTCCTCTGTTCACCTCGGAGGAGGGGGGGTCTCTCTCTTGTCGGTCACAATAGGAGGAAACAGACCCGTGGCATTCCACAGGCAGCACAGACACATCGCCTGGAGGTTTCTGGGGCAACCCTCGACCTCACAGCGGCTTCACTGCAGCCGCCGCTAGAATCAACCACCTTTACATTAGGTTCTGATGCAACCGGGTCGAACCAGACATGAGGGCCAGTGTCTGCCATTCACAGATATGAAAGCTTTGGTTTTACTGAACAAACAAGGCAGAATCGATGTGTAATTTTGTTTTCTTGATAACGACTTGATTTGATGCTGCTTTCAGACATGAACTGAACCACAGACGTGTTCCTGACGTGTTCCTCACATGTTCTGCAGGTTCTGTGTGTGAGAACAAATGTCTGAGTCAGTGTCTCTGGACATTTTGTGGATCTTCTCCTGCAGCCTCCTGGTGAAATGTCTGTAAAACACTGATCTTTCCACAGCAGAGTTTCTACGTCATGTCCGGCCCCCTGCTGCTCTACAGGCTCCGCCCCTGCTGCTCTACAGGCTCCGCCCCTCGCCTGGATGTTCCCCACATGTTCCTGTTGTTGTGAACGAGTCGGACCCAACAACCTGCTGCTGCTGCTTCACAAACACTAACTCAAATATTTTCAGTTCAAGTCTGAATCCAGCTTTAGGCCAATATATCCGTATGGTTCTGGGCTCTAGTCGTTAGCACCGGTAACATCCAGCTACCTGTTCTCAGAGTGCCGGGGCTCCGTCGGCCATCGCAGGCCCTTTGAGCTCTGAGGCTGTGAAGCTCAAGTGGCCCATTGAGTGAGTGACGGTGAAATGGAGGCTGGGCCGCCGCTGCCAGCTGGTCCTTCGCTGAGAGGGAAACCGGCGAGTTGAGGTCAGCGACTCCCCTCGGCCCGGCGATTAGAGGACAGGATTTAGCGGGTGAGAGGAGAGAGGAATCAAATAATGGGATGCAGACACCCAGCCACCCACCCACCAGCCAGCCACCAGCCAACCAGCCAACCAGCCAACCAGCCACCAGCCAACCAGCCGGCCCTCTTTTTCTCTGGGATCAGCGTTTGGCAGAAAGCTCCCCGTCCTCCAGAGCTAAATTTAGAGCAGAGCTGAGGGGATCTTCTCTGGGCCCCTTTCATTATTCATCAGCTGAAAAAGGAGCCAGTTCGGCAGCGAGTGGCTGCTCAGTGTTTGTGCATCTGCAGCCACGAAGCACCGGAGGCAGCAGAGGAGAGCCTCACTTGGACGCTGCTGCTCGTCGTCTCGAATCAACGGTTCATCATGTGAAAACCTCCGTGACTTCTTTTAATCAGACTGATGAATCGCTCTGGATTTATCTGTAAAACTACGAGAATTAAACATTAATCATCAACTATAATTATCCTTGTGTGGGGAATTGAATTTTAAAACTGTGATTTACTATGTTATTCATTATCAGCCTGGGGGGGGGGGGATCACAGGAGTTATAGTTGTCAACAAACACATTGGGAAACATTTATATTTGCTTATAGCCACAATTAAATTAAATCTTAGACCATTTATTTCATGTTTAAATGAAACTTGAACAAACACTTAAGGAACTAAAATGACAGAAGCCATCTTTGAGAAGCATTTATTTAACGTCTAATTTTATTCTTTGGTCCATGTCCCATCTGCTAACATGGAGGAGGAGGGTTTTATGACATATGCTGCAGCCAGACACCAGGGGGCGATGGAGAAACTTTGGCTTCACTTAAGGGAGACGGTTAAAGGTGGAAACCTTCGCACAACACACACACAAACACACACACACTAAGACACCACACCTGTAGAATGAGCCTCATCTCTTCCAAACCTGGTAGAAGTTCTATTTTCTTTGAATAATAGAACTCTACGAATACTAAATCAGCCCCGTTTAGAAGTTAAGCGATTAAAATAATAAACTTCAGCCTGAATCGTCACCTGATTAATTGATTATCATCCATCTATTGAAAACCTGTCAGCGAGGATTGTTTAATCTTTTCAATGATTTCTCTGTGGCTCCAGATCCAATCCCCCCTGGCTGCTGGTCGGTATGTTCTGTGTCTCAGTCCAGAGGTTTAATGTCACATGACGCTCTGCGTGGGTTTTAAGAAGCTTATCTGAGACTAAAACTCTGCCAGAGGAAAAAAAAACGCTGAATTCTTGTGATGTTTTGGCATCAAAGTGGTCGAAAAACTGATTTGTGGGATATTAATTCTGGTTTTCACGTCGGCCTTTTGAACCCCCCCCCCCCTCCCCTGACATGAGCCGAAACAGAGTGCGCACACACACGCACACCTACACAGGTTCTACACACGGAGGTAAACAGCTCCTGCTCTAATGCAAACTGACAAAGTGTGCGGCAGAGAGCAAACACACAGGGAGTTGAGCTGCATAGCTGAGTGTTGAGTCACAGAAATGCTCGTTCAGAGCAGCAGATAAATTCCTCCGCTGGAGTAACGAGGCTTCAGACAGTCAGCAGCCGCTCAAAGTCCAACAGCAAAACCATCACATGCTCAAAGAATAATCAATAAACCTAAAAAAAAGAAGAACACTTATCATTTTGAATAAACTGCAGCAGAAGTTCGCCTCAGTTTGTGTTTGTCATGACGACGGCGTGTAATCTGACAGATAACATTCCTTTCACCTGATGATTCAACGCGCCGCTGAAGGGCGGAGGGCGATATTACTCTCTGAGGAATTCACAAGAGGCCGGAGACACAGCGTCATTCTGCAGGAACGTTTAATTAGAAGAGAGGATCAATTGAATAGTAGAAATGTTTCTCCAGTCTCTACGTTTGCATTTCTTCTTCATAATTCATAAAAAAAAAAAAAACATTAATGTCGCTACGATCTTTACGATCTAAGCTAAAAATGTTGTTCGTCAATAAACCATAATAAGTAAAGTACTGAGATCGTGTCATAAATTGATAAAATACAAAACTCGGACATGTTTTCTCATCAGATTTTTCTAAATAAACATATTGAACCAAAAGATTAGAAACCAGATATTTATGAACTCTCCAGAAGTTGTTTGAACTATGAACCTTGTTTCTCTGAGATGTTTCTCTCTGCTCTTCTCACCTCTCTGACATCACCACACGTTATCAACTGGGTTTTCATCGCACACAACGAGGAGTGATCACACGCGTACGACATAAAGAGCTAGAGGTTAAATGTGAGTTTATGATTCACAATCTAAACTTCCCGATAATCTAAATAAAGGGTTGTTATCTTCTGTAAAGTTTTCGGGGAGAAATAAAGTGGCACAAAAAACAGAGCGACTCAAAACAGAAGAGATGAAATCAGATTGAACCTGGACGTCCTGTACAGCAGCAGGTACTTCAGCTATTCAAACACAGAACATTGGATACGTGCGACTGTTCCTCCGACGGCCCCGGGCAGGAGAACGAACACACACACACACACACACACACACACACGTACACACACACACACACACACACACAACACACACACACAAACACATATCAGTGTCAAAATAAAGCTGGCCGTCTTTCTTCATTCCGAACAGTCCGACAATAATGGGAGATTGTTCACATGACTGCAGCAGTGAATTCAAAGCTGACGGCTCCATGAATCTTTTTCTTTCTTCTCTTTCACACAGAACTTTCCTGTCGTACACGATCAGATCCAAGCGTCAGTGGTTCTGAACCCACTGAGAACAATAACATGCATGTTTTTTTTTTTAGCCCTAACAGGAGGAATTGATTTTGCTGACACGTTAATCCCAAACAAACTGAATCACTTGAAATATCAGCCGTGAGGAAAACAAAGGAAACGATGAAGTGTCATCGGCAAAGAAGTTAAAGTAAGATAAAATATAGTTTCTTCATCTGCGTGGTCACTAGAGGTTTGGACATTTCTCGATTCTTAGATGCATCGAGATGCGGACGTGGACGATTCTGCATCGATGCAAAGACAGAACATAATCGATTCGTGTCGTCTGCTACGTTCACTGTTTTAGCTGCTTTCCAGCGCTGCTTCAGGATCAGGACAGAGGCTCATTAAAGGTCCGGTCGTCATGTGTCTCTGTTTCCTCCTCTGACCTGCGCTCACTTTACACTTTTACAATAAACAGGACACGTACAGGACTGGCGTTTACGTTGTGTGTGTTTGATTCTCCACAGTTTATGAGACGCATGTTTAAACCTGCTACACAACACGGGACACAGTCAGGACATCAGGGTTAAAGGGACGGAGCGATCCGGAGACATGATGCGACATCATCGATTCATAACTAATACATGTGATTATCAGTTCAAGTGTGAAGAGGGACAGAGACAAGCAGACACACACAGACAGAAGAAAAAAAGATTATGACTCAACGAAGCGACTTCCTGTTTATCCAGGAACATAAATATGAAAACAAAAATATGAATTCATCATGTTTTTATAAAGATCAGTTCTACATTAGTGATTAGAAGGCATCAGAGGAGCAGAGTCACTTGTTGACCTGCGGAGTAATGAGCCTCAGTGCAGTGGCGCTGCTAAGGGGGGCAGGCGGGGCCAGGTTTATTAACTGATGAAAAAGCAGGCGTGTGCAGTAATATGGAAAATTGTGGATGTGAGACATTGAGAAGCATCGAGAAACGTTGACTTCTGAATCGTTATGGAATCGAATGGTGAGGCTAGTGGAGACGCACACCTCTAGTGGTCACGCACAATATGACCGACTGGAATATGGCCGACTGGAAACATTGGAACAATCTGAACCGTCTTCTCTGCACCATGACGTGAAAAGTCTGAATCTGAAGAAGACAAACGCATGATCGGTCCCTGGCTTCAATGTAGCTGAGGTGTTAGAGACCACGTGTTAGAGACAGAGGCTGAAGAGAGGAGCTGCAGCGATCGACAGAATGAGGAGAGAGATGTTTCCGGAACATTAGAGCATGAAAACATTTTACAGTAATAACACTAATTAAAATAAACCACCTGAATACGAGCAGAATGACTTCTTTCATTCCAGGTGTAAATGGTGTAAGGGAAAACCGCCGCTCGCTTCTACACTTCCTCTGAATTGTTGTTTCTTTACAAGAACAAATACAATTCAAAACACAAAAGGGTTAAATTAAAATAAACAATCTGTAGACTTGAAATGAGAACCCCTGGTTTGCAGACTCTGCTTGCGGCAGTGCGTGTTCCTGCCTCAGTCTTTCTGCCGTTGTTGGTTACGTATTTTAAAAACTACACTGCAGCTGTGCCTCTGTTCAGATGCTGGTTAACAGTTTGCAGGGCCTCATGCTGCACTTCGACCTCGTGCACCTTGGCAGGCGGTGAAAGGGATTTCAGATGAATCGGGCCTTTGGCTGCAGAGTGTGTGCGCCGCTCGGTCCTTCACGTCGTGTGTGTTTCAGGAATGTGTTGTGTGTTTGTTTGGAAAGGTTTTCTCCCTTCGAGTGTTAAACAACACGAGGAATTTAACTAAGAGGAGAAAGTCTTAATTCCACTCGCCATCTTTTAGACCTGTGTGAGAACGGAAAGCCAAAGGGCCGTCGCATCACGAGCCAGAACACAGGCTGAGGGTCACATGATCAATCATGATACAGGACATTTTGTGGCAGAGAACTGAAAATTCCAGTGAGGAGCTGATTTAGTCAGATTAAATTCTTCAGAAAGATATTGTGTCACAAAAGATATTTAGGGATGGACGTTGACGTTCAAATATATGCAAACCATCAAAAATCATTTGCATCTCAGATACTCATCACTTCCTGTTGTCAATGTCAGTGAGTTATTCTGACAGTTGCATAACAAGTCCATAGAACTGATGTGACAGCGCTTCCGTCGCTGCGGAGACGAGGAAACGATCCAAACCGGCTTCAGTTCACAGAGAAAGATGAGAACAGCAGCCACTTAGTGAAACACCTTTTTAAATGTGGGCTTCAACTGTAGGAATAAAAAGTATCTGACACTTGAGTGCAATGTCCATTATCAAGCGTTAAAATCCTGTGATATAATAATATAATGTACAGCAGACTTAATCTGCTTGATTAGGTCTAATCAATGAAGGCATCAATACAATCCTCTAAATGATCATCCAATCCACACGACCAGAAACACCAGTTTACACCAAGTTTAAAACTCGTGAATATTTGAGAAACTTCACAAGCTAAATGTTTGGTTGTTCCTGCTTCTTTATCACATTTCATACGTTAAATGTGATAATAACTGAAGGATAAACCCATTTAACGCAAGTGGAAATATCATCAGCAGAGATGCGGAGAGAAAATCAGCAACTTGTTTTCAGACGGACAAATTCATTTACACTTATTGATACATGAGCGACCTATAAATAATGTGTGGACATTTTCTGGAGTTTGTGTTTCACATCTGAAGAAGCAGCTTCAGCTTTAATTAATCTCTTCTTATCTCTTCTTCTTCTTTCATTTGATGAACACACAACCTTGGACAAAGTGGATGCAACGGCAGGTTTTCTATATTTAAGTAGAGAAGAACTCTCAACAAAAATAAAGAACGTGAAAACATGAAACAAAATCTTTTAACCTAAACTTAACCTCTGAAAAACGAACCCAAAGCTAAACAAAATGATGATTTTATTCTGTTGTTTGTGTTAAGATATTTGACGTTTGTCGCCAAATAAAGACCAAAAAAAACCCTGAAAAGCAGATTCTTTGTTTCTGTACAACTTCATGTAAAACACAGTGACAAAGAAAAGCTAAGTCAATGAGAAAAGAGACCGTTACTGACTCACAGGAGAGAGAAAACAAGCCCTGAGCCTCTGAATTCCAGACATAAGCCATTAAAAGGATTTGGTGTCAAAGTCCGAGGGGTCTTAAGTAACTGGTGAAGATGAAAAACGAGTCTCTGTGAAAATCTGGCCTCCCCATTAACACGGTGTTTTGGTACAAGTGGGTCTGTGTTGAGCAGCGCCGCATGCTTGGTACTCTAAGCCTATTACACTGATGTATTTCTATAAGAGGGGGGGGGGGGGGGGGGGGGGGTAACTCACACCTCCAGACCTGATTTCAAATTAGAGGAACGAAGATGAGCAGGACGTACCTGCAGCTAAAGAAGAGAGTAAATCCAGTTTCCAGGTTCCATCTCCACCTGGACATGCATTTGTGTCTTTATGTTGGAAACGGATTCTCCTCGTGTTCAGTTACAAGAAGCATCTACTGCACTTGTGTCCGTCCTGTGAGACGAATCCTCACATGGGACTCGGAGGTTTCTATAGTTATTTTTAGGCGTTTTACTCTTGTTGAGGGTTAAGAACAGAGGCTGTCGCACTTTGTTAAGATCTAACAGACAAAATTGTGTTTGGGAATATGAGATCTACGAATAAAATGTGACTTGATTTGATATTTCAACTGCTTTTAATTAAGCTAAACTATCTGGAGTATTGTATATAAAAATATATATATATTATATATTTTTTTAAATCTTTGTTTGAGTGAGTTCAAGCTTAATTGTCCGGACAATCAAGAGGTGTCTTTAACAAAAGGTTCCTCAGACACGGTCCAGAGCAACAGACCAAAATCTAGCCCGACCAGAAGAGGAGTTCTGGGTCTGGATCAAACTGAACCATGGTTCTGTTGGTTTGCAGTGAAAACACTTATTTGGACCAATCACAGGAAGTAGAGACAGCATTAAACAATAGTAGAAGAAGAAGAAGAAGAAGAAGAAGAAGAAGCTGCAGTCTTCACCTCCGATGAGATCATGTCTGAACCACGAGGACGTTCATTTTACTGGTCGTTACACTATATATATATAATATTACAGATATTCAAACGAAAAGACACATTTTTTCCATGCTCTTAGTTCAAAGACGTAAGTTAACACAAAAGCCAAATTGACAACACCTCAACACAACACACACGCCGTCTACTAACCAATCAGAGTCAAGTATAGGTAGACGCAGGCCTCGTACTCGTAGGTGATGCAAAACAAAAGTTATCATAGCGTCGAACATAGACACTGAAATGGTCGATTTTATAAGCAAACTGATAAATCTGCCTCTGACTCGTTATAACACAAGGAAACTTCTTCATTTGTCCGACTAATTCTCCAAATCTCACAAGTCATCAGATCTTTTCATTTCAGAAACCAGATGCATCTGAGGCACCTGTAGCTTTCTCCCCAGGAACGCACAGACGGGACTTTGAATGGCACGGGACACAGCGTTGCTCTAGTCATGATGCCGAGTGCGAGGCCAGCTGCACGAAGCAGAGCTTTAGTGATGAAGAGCGATGAAGAGCTGAGTCGTGATGAGAGCAGAGGCAGAAAACTCTCCTGCACAAATCCCTCTTATTTGACCTTGAAGCCGAGTCTTTGTCCTTTGGTGAATTTACTGAATACGTCAGTGAGATCTCGGGGGGGAGGGCGGCCGAACAAGACGTTCCCTCTCAGTGTGCGCTCGGCTCATAAGTGATGTCTCATTAGCCCTGAAAGGGGAGAAGGGCTCCTCTGTTTAATTCAATGGAGGAACAACCTGTTCAAAATCATTAGGAAAAAAAACTAATGGTGACCGAACGACAGGAGTCAGTGATTTGAAAACCAGAGGAGAAACACGACTTCCTTCAACGTGGGGATTTCTTACATAAACTAAAGAGTCGTGAGTAAAGACTCAGAACAACTCGTCTACAACTTCCTCTTGAACCAAACCTAAAATATCAAATACAAACACTTTGGACGTCATTTGGAGTCGGAGTCAGTGAAGAAGGGATCGAGGAGTGAAGCCGTGGAATCAAGCTCCCACCGATTCACCCACTCCACCAATCACGTGTCAGCTCTGGCAGACGATAGCCGATTGGCTCCAAAACTGACGTGAGCCAGGACATACGACAATCACCGCTCCATACAGCTAGCATACAGCCGCTTGTTATGCAAGTTATTCATGTCAAATGCGCTGGTATCGGCGCTCGGTATCGGCCGATACACAAAGTCATGCTATCGGAATCTGTACAGGGAAGGGACAAATGGTATCGGTACTCGTTTCGGGCCGATACTCACGCTCCAGATAACGATTGTTCAAAGCCAGTACGTATCGTAGAATTGCAATCCAATATCATATTGGGAAGGGATAAACGGGCTTGGTATTCAGTATCGATCAATTAGTATAGTCAAGGTATTGGAATCAGTATCGGTAAGAGACACATGCTGTCGCTACTCAGTATCGGCCACTACGTGAAATCCAGGTATAGGAACTGGGAATTGGAAGCAATACATCTCTACGGTAACGAGCGGTTACAACGATTAATGTAGATAAATCAGTGAGTGTTGTGATGATGACCCAAAGTGAATATGATGTCATCGCTACAGTCTCCATAGCGATGGTGTGCAGGGGTCACGTGTGTGTGTGTGTGTGTTCAAGGTGACCTGCGGAGGTCAAAGGTCACGCTACCTGTCTCTGGGGTCGATCCAGCTCGTGCACTGGTTGATGTGGTCGATGTAATAGACTTTTCCATCGAAGTCTCTGGCCTCCTCCCAACCCTCAGGTAGTGGCAACTCCTTCCTGGGCATGTCAGGCGAGTCTCCATGTAATGAACCGCTCTGTGCTCAGAATCCTACCAGCGAGAAACCATCACCTTCATCCTCCTCTTCATCAGCGCCTCCTCCCGAAGCTCCCGGTCTGCGCGAGGACGGAGCGACGACCCGTGATACTCCGGAGAATGTCCCGCAGGAGGAAGACGGTCCCGGCTTCACTGCGGCGTCGACTCGCTCCCGGAACCCGCTCGTGGTGTTTCTGTCTCCGCAGCTTTGCGCATGTTTCTGCAACTTTTCTCCAAAACCGGGAGGGAAACTTTTCCTCTGCGGGAGATTATCCACGGTCCACGGAGCACGGCCGGTGCCGCCGCCGCCGCTGCGCTCCGTGTGTCGGCTTCAGCACTCACACTTCCCCGTTCAAAAAGTCCTCCGAGCTGCGGTGGAAGCCCGCGGGATGTGCGGTCCAGCTCGCGGTGTGTTTCCAGACAGCTCCCCGCCTACAGCAGCTCGCAGCCCGGGCTCGCTCCTCCGTCCTCCTGCCTACAGGCCACCATGTTTAGCAGCGGTAACCGATGCTAGCCGCCGGCCGCGGGGCAACGAACACCGCCGATCCCCGCCGAACACACGGAGGCTCCGGGCCGATCCTCTGCCGCTAAAGTCCGCTAAAGTCTGCGGGGAAGTCGCGTGAGAAGTCGCTCGGTGAACCGTGGAGAAGTACCCGGGGAGGAGGGACGCGGAGCGGCGATGAAGTCTTCACGGTCCCGATCACTTCGGCCGGTCCACCGTCAATCCCGTCAGCCACCGCAACACGCTTCCGCCTGGCTTTTCACAATAAAACGTTTGTTGACAACTTCACAGCTGGACTTCCGGTCAGAACAAAACCCCAAATTAAATCAGGTTTTAATGTCAAACAGGTTCAAACACACAAGGACTTTCCTGTGCTGTGCTTCTGCAAGTATTCATGTTAAACATGTTAACATATATAAAAAGAGGGAAACAAAACCTCAATATATAGAAAACTATAAGCACCAGGGCAGGGGTTGTACAATATGTTGTAAGTAATAGTTATAAATACACATTATACTTAAAAGTCCTTTAATTATACCATGAATAATACCAACAAAATCAATTAATATATATGATTTTAAGACTGGTACAGTCTTGTACCAGTTGTTGTATCAGGTGTTTTGTTTCTTTTCTTCTTATGTGTTTATTCAATTCAATTAGATTTTAATGGCGCAAAATCATAATATGGAGAGGAGAGGAGAGGGATATAGGAGAGAGGAGAGAGGAGAGAGGAGAGAGAGAGAGAGAGAAGAAGAGAGAGAGAGAGAGAGAAAGCGAGAGAGAGAGGAGAGAGAGAGAGATGGAGGGAGATGAGAGAGGGAGAAGAGAGTATAGAGATGACGAGAGAGAGGGAAGTTATGCTGTGTTGTCTCGTCATGGACACACTGAGACAAATTCCAACTAACTGAGTTGTGTGGCAATAAAGTATTATATCCATTTAAATTACACAGATAAAGAAATAGGAGAAAAGGTCCACAACAAAACAAAACATGTCATGATTGACAGAGTCATGTTTAAGAGCCGATACTGACTCCTAGAGTAGAGTAGAGTACAGTATATTACATTAGAGTACAGTGCAGTATATTACATTAGAGTACAGTAGAGTACAGTACAGTAGAGTTCAAAGATCTCCACAGTTTCCTGTAATAGGAAACATTAAGCTCACAGCGGCCTCTGGTGGTCAATGTGTTAAAGTTCTGCTGGTTCTGTAACAGGTTGAATTCTAATGATGATTCTTTGTCACGTTTATTTAAATATTCTCTGATACAGTAAGAATCTCTAACTCGGTGAAAAACATGGTGATTAAATGATGACATCACAAAATAAATGACTCGCTACACAAAGTTTGAATTACGTGTCAGTGCAGTTTCACACTGACGCCGTCACGTGCAGCGCTGTCAGCATCACTACGCACAGACTGATCTGTTCAGGTCAAAAACTAAAACTCTTGTTTCGCTGAATTGGCTTTTTGAGGGCTTCAACAGGCTCCAATCGTTACCAATGTTTGCAGACAATTAGAAAGTGGTGACAATGTACGTATTCTGGAGTAATTAGGGCCGAGCACCGAACAGTATGAGACAGTGCTTTTAATGACTCGAGTCTATTTGAGTTTACAGAACTCAGCTGTGGATCCAGAACCAACCCAAACTCCAGCACAGAGAGGCTGAGTGAATGTGGTCTGGACTCTGTGGAGGAGAGTCATGGTGTCAGAGACTCTGTAGAAGGACAGAACACCTGCACTGGGATCCAGGTACACTCCTACTCTGGAGGACACAGGACCTGACACTGGAGTCTGGATGCTGTTGTAATGAAAGATATAACTGTTTCCATAACAATATAATGACCAAGATTTATCATTGTATCCAAATACACATTCACGTGAGCCTCCTGCTCTGCTGATATTGAAATTGTAAGGATTATTTATTTATTTTTGGGCTCAACAGCGCCCCCTGGAACGCGTTCACATTGACCGATCTTCACAAAAGTCGATACACACGTGTATCATGACCAGACAAACAAAAAAGTCCAGAGGTGCACTTTGAAAAACGCAACAGGAAGCCCGCCATTTTGCATTTAGTGCCATTTTTCACATTTTTCACATTTTTACTTTGATGTACTTGTCCCAGGTTTCATCAGATCAACTTCAAATTGAGATGAGTGTCATCACAACAAGACGGAGATCAAAACTAACTCAAAGATCGATTTTTCGTCACACGGTGTGACCGTGGCGCGTGGCGTCAAGGTTTGATTACACGCCATTAAAACACGAGGTTCTGTATCTCGGACATACATTGGTCCATGAATCCTTCATTATCAGCATCAAAGGATTCAACAACAAAATAAAGCCCTCAAATTCTCACCAAAGCATGTGCTCGGGCCAGTTATTATTATTTATTATTTTAATATTTGCCAGTTATTCAGGCAAATGAATTGGCTTTTTGAGGGCTTTAATTTCTGTTGTTATTTGTATATTTTTAATAAACCTAGATCCATTCTAGTCAGTTTTTTTTGTCAAGATCCAAAGGGACACTGAGTAAACATGATTTGTATATCTCTTTCTCTCTGACTTGTGACCACTAGGTGGAGCAGACGCGCTGAAAATAAGTAACCTCAACATATCAATTAAACTTTATTCAAATAGCATATTTCAAAGTAATCAAATGCAATTCAAATTGATTTTCTTCCTTTTCTTCTTCTTCTTCTCGCTCCTGGCAAAATGACGAGGTCTGGGACCTCGGGTTCAGGGTCAGAGACGTCCACTTGAGGGTCTGGGACCTCGGGTTCAGGGTCTGAGACTTCGGGTTCAGGGTCTGGGACCTCGGGTTCAGGGTCACCGACGTCCACTTCAGGGTCTGGGACCTCGGGTTCAGGGTCTGGGACTTCGGGTTCAGGGTCTGGGACCTCGGGTTCAGGGTCACCGACGTCCACTTCAGGGTCTGGGACCCTTGTCCAGGGTCTGGGACCTCGTTTTAATTATTATTATTATTATTATTATTATTATTATTATTTTATTATTATTATTATTATTATTATAAATAAGTCACATTGTATAAATATTACTGTAGCATGTTAAATTCAAAGGAAGATAACTCTCCACATTATAATACCTATTAATAACTACGTTTGGACACCAATAATCAACTTTTTTTATTCTGACATTATTTTGATCATCATGTTTAGATGTGTTGCTAATAGAATATCAACAAATCCACATTATGTTATGCCTCAAACATTCCCACCAGAATTTCAAAACGTTACTGTGAAATATATATATTGCTTGATGCAACAATTTTTCTTTTGAATTTTGCAAAAGCTGTAAGTCTTACTTTTCCATTTTGTTTAATTTCTACATTGATTCAGAAAACAACAGCAACATCAGTTCTTTCAAACACATTCATGTCAGTGTAATTATAGATTTCTGTCTTTACAAAGTGAGAACTGAATATGTGTGATAAAGGAAGGTCAGTGTTTGATTGACAGCTGATCTCTGTGGAGCAGAAACGTCACCACGACGAACTTTGATCAACAAACATGGAAACAAAAGAAGTTAAAGATTTAAACACAGAATCTAAATCACTGCTTTTAATGACTTGAGTCTATTTGAGTTTACAGAACTCAGCTGTGGATCCATAATAAACCCAAACTCCAGCATAGAGAGGCTGAGTGAATGTGGTCTGGACTCTGTGGAGGAGAGTCATGGTGTCAGAGACGCTGTAGAAGGACAGAACACCTGCACTGGGATCCAGGTACACTCCTACTCTGGAGGACACAGGACCTGACACTGGAGTCTGGATGCTGTTGTAATGAAAGATATAACTGTTTCCATCACAATATAATGACCAAGATTTATCATTGTATCCAAATCACATTCAATGAGCTCCTGCTCTGCTGATATTCTTGTATGTGACTGCTACATAAACTCCTCCTCCCCCCCCCACCTCCACCTCCCAGTAACAACGTCCAGTCAGACTCTCTCTACTCAGGACCTGAGGATAATCAGTGAATCTGTCTGGGTGATTAGAATAAGACTGATCTTCTACTCATACATGTTACTTTTCTGTTTCCCTCAGATAATAACAGCGTCTGTTTGCTGTGTTTGGATCCAGTGTGATTTCCTGTGAATATCTTAAGAAGTCAGCTCTGGTCTCTGGCTCTGGTTGTGGCAGTAAAACATCCACTTGAGACACAATCTGTAAAATCTGTGTCTCTGTCTCACTCAGAATGTCCTGTAGTCGACCTCTGACCTGTGACACAGCTGCTGTCACTCCTCAAAGTACCTCAGAGGACGGATCCTGAAGCTGGATGAGTGTGTAGATTCACTGAGTGGTGGCAGTGAGGGGTAGTTGTGTAGAACTGGTTGTGATCCTCTGTGTCTGAGAGCTGCTTCAGTTCATGGTCTCTCCTCTTCAGCTCAGTGATCTCCTGCTCCAGTCTCTCCTGAAGCTCTCTGACTCGACTCACTTCAGTTTCCTGCTGGGATCTGATCTGCTGCTTCACATCAGAGCTTCTTTTCTCCAGCAGACGGATCAGCTCAGTGAAGATCTTCTCACTGTCCTCCACTGCTTTATCAGCAGAGCCATTGACGGCCTCCTCCTCCTGTTGAAGCAGCTTCACATCTTTCTCTGTGTCCTGGACTCTCTGCTGGATTGTTTGTCTCCTCAGCCCGAGCTCTCTCTGCCTCTCAGTCCTTTCTGCTGCAGCTGACACTGTGTCGTGGTCTTTATGTTCATCCACAGAGCAGAGATAACAGATACACTGCTGATCAGTGCGGCAGAACATCTTCATCACCTCGTCGTGACGAGAGCAGATGTTCTCCTGGAGCTTCTCCGAGGGCTCCACCAGCTTGTGCTTCTTCAATGCAGCTGACTGAAGATGAGGCTGGAGGTGTTTTTCACAATAAGAGGCCAAACAATTCAAACAGGACTTGAGAGCTTTCAGTTTCCTCCCAGTGCAGACATCACAGGCCACATCTTCAGGTCCAGCATAGCAGTGATCAGCAGGAGCAGCTTGGAGTCCAGTCTTCTTCAGCTCCTCCACTAAATCAGCTAACATGGTGTTTTTCCCCAGGACAGGCCTCGGTATGAAGGTCTGTCTACACTGAGGGCAGCTGTAGCTTCCTCTCTCCTCCCCATTGTCCCAGTGGGTGTTAATACAGCTCTTACAGTAGCTGTGTCCACAGACAGTAGTCACCGGATCCTTCAGTAGATCCAGACAGATCGAACAGCTGAATCTTTCTCTGTCCCGTTGATTTTCTTGCTGCGCCATTTTAGCTGCTGCCAGAGACTGTAGAACAGTTCACTTCCTCTGAACAGATACAGATCTCTGCTCCCCCCCCCTCTCGTTCACTCCCTGCAGTGACTCATCTCCCACAGTTCACAGCTTGTTGTTCACTGGTTCTTACACTGACACACCTGTGAAGGGAGGAGACACAGACATGTCCTGACTGGGAGGAGCTGGTTGTGTTTGAGGAGGAAGTTGTTGGTGTTTCAGGATTTCCTGCATTTCACAGCGGCCTGTTCTCAGCTGGTGTTCAGAGGAGATTCAGTGAGAGGCAGAGTGTGTTCTCCTTCATTCACAACATACAGTAACAATTAAAGTCAAATCAAATAGATGCATGTAATAATAATAAATCACATCTTTATTTATAATTATGATTATTATTATAACCATAATTACCATTATTTATATCTTCTCTCTCTCTCTCTCTCTCTCTCTCTCTCTCTCTCTCTCTTCTCTCTCTCTCTATCTTCCTAAATTGTTATGATGTTTTTGAGAAAAGATTAATACAATTTTTATTAATTTTACATTCATATATGTGTAATTGTCTTCGTTTCCAATATGTCATAACCTTGAAAGTTGGAAGAGGTTTCAATGTATATTTTATATATTAAATTCACTTCCTGCGTCCGCCACGCGACGTCGATCCTTGCCTGCTAATTGCTCAATACGGTCCACGCTATCAATTGCACATCACTCGGTGAAAATGTTTATGTAAATCGAATGATAGTTGTAAAACAAAGCTTACTTCCTGTTGCCAATAGGTGGCGCCATCACTATTATTACATACAGACTAATAGATCTGTTCAAGTAGGGGCTCTGATGTAGCGTGAGCAATTTTGTGTCAATTGGACAATGTTACAACAACTTAATTTTCACACTGATCAGTAGGTGGCGCTATGACCCTGAGGAAATATTGACACATGGAGCTGTTCAGGCTTGGACTCTGATCATGGGACAGACGTTTGGCGGTGATAGGACGATGCACAGCGGAGTTATGACAACATCGTCTCCTTTGGCGAAGGATGAACCTTCGCCGCACCTCAATGTTTACACGGTTTGAGGAAATGTTACAATTCTGACCATGGTCCAAAATGGCCACTAAATCCAAAATGGCGGGCTTCCTGTTGCGTTTTTCAAATTGCGCCTCTAGACTGTTTTGTTTATAGAAGTGTCTTCCTTATAATTTGATCAGAACTAATATCAAGTTTATTATTTGACTTATAAATAAAATGTCTTCACAGATACACCTGAAACATTCTGTCTCCTCTGTCAGCCATTTTGGATCTAATGACTTTGTTACACGTTAGTATTCACGGTAACTATGGTAACTATTGATACATTGTTCCTATGGGATGGAATTTGGGATTGATTATAAACTATTGTCCATAAACAATATAAATAATATGGTGAAAAACACAAAATAAAAGCAGAAGATGATCGATATTTATATTTCATTTAAAATGTTAATGAAAAGAAAATGATTACATTGTGTAATCTGGTTTCCTGGAAAGAACTAAAATAGAAAACAAGACTAATGTGATTATTAATCGATTATCTAAAGACTCGCTGACTAATTTTCCTCTCAACCGGTTAATCGATTATTGGTCACAGTTGTTGAGGTGACGCGAGCCGCATCTCCTCGGCGGTGCTGGAGTTTCCGAGCGGCAGTGAACGCCTCCTCTCCTGTGGACCGACATCACGCGGACTCGGTCTCAGGTGAAGCCGCAGCGGAGGCTCCAGGAAGCGGCTGCGACCCCCAGGTACTGCCGGTGAGACCGTCCCTCCGCCGCCCGGCGACCCTGCTCCCTGCCCGGGCACCGGCCTCCGCTCCGTCCCCTCCACACATGGTTCTCCTCCGGAACATCTCCATCGCCCTCACCGCCGCCGTGGCCGCGCTCGGGTCCGCGCTCTTCATCGCGCTCAACTACTTCTACAGGAGGAAGATATGGTCTCATCACAGGGACTACACAGCCATCACTGAGGTGAGAGGCATAACTGTATTAGATATGATACTATGTTATATTATATTATATTATTATGTTATCAACTACTGCTATAAGAGGAAGATATGGTCTCATCACAGGGACTACACAGCCATCACTGAGGTGAGAGGCATAACTGTATTAGATATTATATTATGTTATATTATATTATATTATATTATAATATATTATATAGTCTGACTATAGAACCATCACTTAGGTTTTATTTTATATTTTTTATTTTAATTTAAAACTTGGGCTGGAAGCTGCTCGGAGTCTGTTACTGCACGTGGATGAATGAATGACTGAAGACTCTGATGAAGATGATTAAGGTGATGAAGATGATTCTTGGTAAATGAATGACAGTGGCGGAGGAGGGGATGAAGATGGTTTTTGATAACTCATTAAATGAAGAAGTTATGATGATGATGAAGAATACGAGGAGAAAGCAGCTGCTGTTATTAATGATGAATAACTAATGTGTGAATGATGTGATGATGAAGAGTAAGAGGAGACTGCTGCTGCTGTTGATGAATAACTCATTTATTATTGGTGTGATGATGATGATGATGATGATGATGATGATGATGATGATGATGATGATGAATATGATGACTGTGAAGATGAAGATGATGAAGAACAAGAGGAGAATGCATCATTAGCAGCTGTTGATATATATAGTGTTGATGATGATGAATAAGGTTGAACGTGATGATGAGGAGGATGGGGATGAGTTTGAGGATGAAGATGTAAAAATATTGGTTTGGAATTTGGGTCCTGGTCGAGTTCACACATGGTCGTCGACCGCTGATGGAAACTTTATTTTGCAGAGAAGGAATCGTGTGGCGTGAACAAGACGTGACAGAGCTCAGTGAATCCAGCAGAGGTCAGAGGTCAGAGGTCAACATACTTTCAGACAGACAGAACTAAGAGGATCCATTAAATGTTCAGTCCGTTCATGGGAAATGTATCTGCAACTATTTTGATGATCAATTAATCAGAAGCAAAATGCTGAGCATTGCCCGGTGCGTCTGATTTGCTGCTGGTCTTTGTAAGTTTATCAGTTTATTAGTGAAACCATGAGAATCTCTGATGTTCCATATAAAATAATCCATCATCACATGAGCTTCAGATGAAAGAATCAGACAAAGATGAGGATGGTGCGTCTGAAGGGAACAGACGTGTGTTTCAGTCTGACATCAGCAGGTCGGGGGGGACAGTCCCTTCTTCAGTCCCCGCAGACGGATCTTTAATGAAATCTTTTTGCTCGTCTCTGATCTGGTTTCCTGGACTGAATCAGCGGCAGGCGCTAACAGGCTCAGGCGGATTTATCTCGGTGTGTCTGCGGAGGATAATGTTGTCAGAGTGAAAATGTTTGGATCCCGACAGGAAGCAATCTGTGATCCCGACTTCAGCTCTGAAAGACAGGGACGTGGACTGACAGCGTGCTTCTGTTCTCAGGGAGTTTGTAAAGTGCAGTCGTGGAGCCGCTGCATCGAGGTCCACCACCACTTTCATTGCTATAAATTCATGCTCACGCTCTGAACGGTGTTTAAACGAATAGAAATTCACTAAATGAAGAAGAAGAAGAAGCAAAGAGAGAAAAAGAATCTCAAAAAACTCCTGGGACACGAGTTCCCTTCTCTTCTTATTCTCATGAATTAAATACGTCTCTTATTCATCTCTGCAGTCGAGCTGGTTTTAACTCGTCTGTGTGATGAACCCTCGTGTTGCAGAGCATCTGCTTCGCCGGAGTGTCCTTGAGCAAGACGTTAAAGCCCTGATCCAGCGGTGCAGAGGCAGCTGAGCTCGACTTTTCTCTCCGGAAGAAAACTGTAGGAATCAATACATCATCGCTGTTTCCTTATGAGAGATATGTGAGTGTGAACGGGCAGGAGTCCGAGTCAAATCTGATTAAAGACCAGAGCTCAGGTTTGACTTGAAAGAGAATAATGTGTGAGGAGAAGCTTCAGATTCACGTCTCCGGTGGGATCCTGGAGGCAGAATTCATCCTCTGAGCTCGTTCGGCCTCGATCACAGTGTAGTTTCATCTGAGGAATCGAATTAGAGTCGATTCTGAAGGTATGATTGTAAATAATTATGAGAAACTCGTCGTTCAGACTCAATCATGTTTCAGCAAAGCAGAGTTAAGTGAGAGATTTTTAATAAGGATGCAAAATCTGTCTGGGCTCTAAAAGGGCTGATATGAATTGCTAAATAACCTCCAGGGAGCCGTAGCCCCGCGTCTCTGCACGCGGTGTGAATAAAGGCCGACCTCGTGTGACTTGGAGGACTGACGCGTGCAGAGCCTCAGAGGGACTGTGGCCTCCCGCCGTCTCACCGGTGAAGAGCAAGAGCTGAGGTTTGTTTTCAGACCTGAACTGAAGCACAGACATGTTCCTCACATGTTCTGGAGCTTCTGTTTGAGAGAACAAATGTCTGAGTCAGGTGCTCCGGACATTTTCTGGAACTTTTCCTTCCAGCCGCCTGGTAAAATGTCTGAGTGACTAACGTGAAACTGGAAGAGACCAAACATCTCAGGATGAAGAAGAGGAGCCGTACACGTAGAAGACGAAGACGTCAAGTTGGAAACACGAGGAGGTTCCAGATCTCTTGGTGCTGAGGGCCGACGCCGGTGTGGACGAGCTGTGACTCTTTTTATTGACACTTTCCTGCTTTCATTTTCAAAAAGAGTCTTTCCACAGACACTCAGTGAAACATTGAGTTTTCTCCGTCTGTGCAGATTCTCTCAAATCCACAGTAATAAGAGCAGAGTTCTCATTTAGCTGCTCTGTGTTGTTTCACCTCCAGAGGTTTGCAGACGCTGATTCGTATTCCTGAACTTAACGAAGTGCGTCTCAGTCTCAGGGTCAAAGTCCCAACAGGCCGACGCTCTCAGTGTGATTCATGGGGAGGATCCAGGCTGCAGGCGCGACAACAAAGGAGCTGATTCTGGCTGCTTGCTCATTTGCTTCAGTACAGAAGAGACTGCAACAAATGAGGATCTTCATTATTCATTAGTTCAGAATAAATAGAACCGTTTTCTCATCAGTGTCCCAGAGCCTGAAGGTTAAATCTCAAAATGTCTCATTTTGTCTGAAGCAGAGACTCAGCCTCTTAAATGACTCAGTACCTTCATTACCTACCTTTAATCATCAGCTGGATGAGAGTGAGTGTGATGTGTGAGTGTGAACAGGAGGAAGTTTCCTCCTTCTCTCCCTGAGCGTCTGTTCTCTGAGACTCTGCTGAGTGGGTTCCATCTCCTGAGAGAGGAACTGACTCAGAGTCAGCTTCAACTGTCACAACCAGCTGCAGCTGAAGAGTGAAGCTGAACTGAGATCAGTTCAAAACACTCTGAAGTTATTAACAACCAGAGTTTATCTCCAATATTCAGCTGGAAACTGTTCAATTTAACAGAGTTTGGTGAATTTGTTACAGGTTCGAGCAGAATGAATCAACACGTGTGGCTGCAGGGGGCGCTGTTATATCATGTTGCTTTAAATAAAATAAATTGTGTGTTTAATTTTTGCCACACCTCCACATTTCTGACCGTCATCTCTGCTCCGCCTGCAGGAGGTGGAGGAGCGCGGGAAGCGTCAGGTCCTGGTCCTCGGTCTGGACGGAGCTGGGAAGAGCAGCATGCTGCAGGGTTTGACCCCCGGGCCGCCGGCGGCTAAGAGAGGCCGCTGCCGGCCCACCCGCGGCTTCAACTTCATGAGCCTCAATGCCCCCGCCTGTCGGCTGGACTTCCTGGAGAGTAAGAGCCCTTTTATCTCCCACCATCCAACAGTGCAGTCGAGGAGACATGTATGATTTATCGGATATGATTAAAGATAGAAAGGACGGAACGTTTACGCCTCTGTTCAGAAAAGTTTATATTTAAAGATGCGTCTCCACTTCCTCCCACTATCGAGAAATGAAGCCAAAATATCTCAGATACAAACGCTGCCATCTTATGATGATGACATCGTTTGGAGGTGGAATCTGAGCCGTGGTATCGAGGTTCTGCCCAAACACAAACATCAGTGAGATAAGAACTATCTAAATTCAAACGTGAACAGGTTCACGATCTACACTGCAGCCAGCCACCAGGGGGCGATCCAGACGATTTGGCATCATGTCGTCCAGCTTTGTTTACGATCTATGATACTGTTCGGTGTTTGTTGAAATAAACACTGAGTACGTTTTTCCTTACTCTTGTTGAAGGTTAAGGGCAGAGGAGGTCGCACCCTGTTAAATCCCTATGAGACAAACTGTGATTTGTGAATATGGGCTATACAAATAAAATTTGATTGATTGATTGATTAGGACCAAACGTACGCTGAGGTGGGAGAACGTGGTCGAAAGCCGCCGATCCCATCGCTGACCCCAAACCAAAATGAATCAATCTCGTCTGCTGAGGTTTTCCAATAAAATAAACTGTCGACTACAGACGTAAGACTAGCTACAGATAAACATGAGTGCACGTACAGTGTGTACAGTACGTACAGTAAAACCAGCCGTGTTCAGTAATCTGTGTGTTTAGGAAACAGGGCTTCTTCGTACCTGGTTTTGAGTTGTATTTTCTTTACAGAGAAACAAACGTGGGCTCAACTACTTTCAGTGAGTCTTTAAAACCCATCTTCTCCGTCTGGTCGTTTAAATTATTCAGAGCGTGGAACGACCCACTCAGGGTTCAAAGAAAAAGGTTGGAATGATATTCAGGTTCAGTCACGTTGGCGACTGATGAACGTGATTTATTACGCTGCATGTGCCTGAAATCGGGAATCAGGTTCCGACCTGAGCATTTGTTTATACTTTGGCTCCTTCTGGTTTGTTAAGTGCAACAGGAAGCTGGACTTGAGTTTCAAATTAGTTCTGCACGCAAAAAGTCGCAGAACCGAAAAGCCTCCGTCGAAGATTCCAGTACGAATACGTTGTTACGCCCCCTGTTGACTCAGTTTAAAATCGCAGGGACAATGCAAATTAACATTTCTGTAACTGAGCCGGTTCAGCCATCTTGGCTAATTCAAACTAAACGTTGTGTCTTCTCTTGTGTTCGGAATCTCGCTGCCAACATGAAGGTGAAGTCTGTGATTCCACCCGGTTGTTTTCGTCCATCTCTGCCGACGCAGCCTCTGCTTCAGGGTCCAGATCGTCTCTGTGTCAGTGGGAAGCTTTCAACAGTGACACCAGGTCTTATCTTACTCAGATCAAACAGTAGAGGCAGATCGCTGCGGTTTTATTTTTTACAAATAAACTATAAATCCTCCAAATGATCTGCAAACCGCAGCTAAAAATAACACGACTGCCTCAGGATGAGTCTCTGGGTGAATCCGCAGCAGCAGTGTCACGATCTGCTGCTGATTTATTCATGATCTGAAAACAGAAATCTGAGGAAGCCAGATCTGTTTTTCCTCCTGTGGGAAAGTGGGAGGAAAACAAGCCCCCCCCCCCCCCCCTCGATCAGAAGACTTCCGAAGCGTTTGAGTCTTTGTCTCGGGGACGTTGATGGACAGACACTCGACAGCTGAGCAGAAGCTGAACGCTGCACAGACGAGTCCGGAGGAGAAATCCAGCTTTGAACTGCACATGAGAAGATGCAGATTAGATCAGAGAGGATCATTGGATCCTTTAACAGACTCAACTACATGAACTATAAGATCCACAGATGGTGTGACACACACACACGGAGCAGCTTGAACACATGACACACACATGACACACACATGACACACACATGACACACACATGACACACACATCACAACCTGGAGACACAAAATGCTGCATTTAACTGCTGCTGGAAAACTGGGACATCTGGAATTTAAGTTTAACGTCAAAGTGAGAAAGACATTTTCTGAATAGAACAATCACTCTGTAAAGCATCACTCTGTAGAGCATCACTCCATAGAGCATCACTCTGTAGAGCATCACTCCGTAGAGCAGCACTCTGTAGAGCATCACTCTGTAGAGCATCACTCCGTAGAGCATCACCCTGTAGAGCATCACTCCGTAGAGCAACACTCAGTAGAGCAGCACTCTGTAGAGCAGCACTCTGTAGAGCATCACTCAGTAGAGCAGCACTCTGTAGAGCATCACTCAGTGGAGCATCACTCTGTAGAGCAGTACTCTGTAGAGCATCACTCAGTAGAGCATCACTCTGTAGAGCATCACTCAGTAGAGCAGCACTCTGTAGAGCAGCACTCTGTAGAGCAGCACTCTGTAGAGCAGCACTCTGTAGAGCAGCACTCTGTAGAGCAGAACTCAGTAGAGCAGCACTCTGTAGAGCATCACTCTGTAGAGCATCACTCTGTAGAGCATCACTCAGTAGAGCAGCACTCTGTCGAGCATCACTCTGTAGAGCATCACTCTGTAGAGCATCACTCAGTAGAGCAGCACTCTGTAGAGCATCACTCTGTAGAGCAGCACTCTGTAGAGCATCACTCTGTAGAGCATCACTCAGTAGAGCAGCACTCTGTAGAACAATCACTCAGTAGAGCAGCACTCTGTAGAGCATCACTCTGTAGAGCAGCACTCTGTATAGCATCACTCTGTAGAGCATCACTCTGTAGAGCATCACTCTGTAGAGCATCACTCAGTAGAGCAGCACTCTGTAGAGCATCACTCAGTAGAGCAGCACTCTGTAGAACAATCACTCTGTAGAGCATCACTCTGTAGAGCATCACTCCGTAGAGCATCACTCCGTAGAGCATCACTCAGTAGAGCATCACTCCGTAGAGCAGCACTACGTAGAGCAGCACTCTGTAGAGCATCACTCAGTAGAGCATCACTCTGTAGAGCATCACTCAGTAGAGCATCACTCTGTAGAGCTTCACTCAGTAGAGCATCACTCTGTAGAGCATCACTCTGTAGAGCATCACTCAGTGGAGCATCACTCTGTAGAGCATCACTCAGTAGAGCATCACTCTGTAGAGCATCACTCAGTAGAGCATCACTCTGTAGAGCATCACTCAGTGGAGCATCACTCAGTAGAGCATCACTCTGTAGAGCATCACTCCGTAGAGCATCACTCTGTAGAGCATCACTCAGTAGAGCATCACTCTGTAGAGCCTCACTCTGTAGAGCATCACTCTGTAGAGCATCACTCAGTGGAGCATCACTCTGTAGAGCATCACTCAGTAGAGCATCACTCTGTAGAGCATCACTCTGTAGAGCATCACTCCGTAGAGCATCACTCCGTAGAGCCTCACTCTGTAGAGCATCACTCTGTAGAGCATCACTCAGTAGAGCATCACTCCGTAGAGCAGCACTCTGTAGAGCAGCACTCTGTAGAGCCTCACTCTGTAGAGCATCACTCTGTAGAGCATCACTCTGTAGAGCAGCACTCTGTAGAGCATCACTCAGTAGAGCATCACTCTGTAGAGCATCACTCTGTAGAGCATCACTCCGTAGAGCAGCACTCTGTAGAGCATCACTCAGTAGAGCATCACTCTGTAGAGCAGCACTCTGTAGAGCATCACTCTGTGGAGCATCACTCAGTAGAGCATCACTCAGTAGAGCCTCACTCTGTGGAGCATCACTCAGTAGAGCATCACTCTGTAGAGCATCACTCCGTAGAGCATCACTCTGTAGAGCATCACTCTGTAGAGCATCACTCAGTAGAGCATCACTCTGTAGAGCATCACTCAGTAGAGCAGCACTCTGTAGAGCATCACTCAGTAGAGCATCACTCAGTAGAGCAGCACTCAGTAGAGCATCACTCTGTAGAGCATCACTCAGTGGAGCTCATTTCTCCACCAAGGTCCAACAGTTAAACTCAGTCAAGCTGCACCAAGTCAAAGAAAGTAATAAATGAAATACATTTTTGGATCTGACCCAAATTTTACAATTTCTGACCCATGTCTCATTGCGCTAAAGTTTCCTCCTGACAAACAAACAAGTACATCTCCTTCAGCCTCGACGTCATCCTGACACCAGTACTACTGAGTTCGAGTAGAGTAGAAACACTCACACACACATATGACTGAGCGTCTGTTGTGTGTGTGTGTGTGTGTATTTAATAAGTCTGCTGCTCTACAGGACGAGTGTCCTGCTGAGATCTGTCTGCTCGTACCGCTCAGCCCTCTGTGCCACATCACGGTAACAGGTACTTACTGCTGCCACATCTCATCAGCCGCAGGTACATCACCGCCCAGTTACCTAGCAACAATCTCCATTAAGTCTGTGCTGAAGTCAGAGCCGCTCCTCACACGGCGCCTCGTGTGGCCGCCGGTCGTCCCAGCTGAAGGTCACTTCCTCTGCACAGCAGGATTGTGGGATGTGAAAGTTTCCCTCCACTGCAGCTTTTTTTACACATCTGCCATGTGGAGGAGAAGCAAAACTCTGACCACTTCCTGTCAAAGTCAATCAGTGAAGTGACTCAGTCGACGTCAGTCCACAGATCAGTAGAGAAAACGACCACCTCTCACTTCTCCCATCGATTCTTAAGCACATCTGACAACAAGAGAAGAAGAACTGATAAAAGAAAAGGAAAATGTTCGAAGACGGGAAGAAAAACAAAAATAAAGAGAAAACGCTCGGACACTAAAGCTATTCATCCCAAAATACGAATACAAGCCTCTGAGAAGAAATTACAACCAAGAAAAATTAGTTTCAAGAATGCTGAGAAGTTTCACAGTTTTATTTAGTTCGGAGCTTCGCTGACATTTCAAATGAACCAGACCAATTTCCTCCTATCAGGGAAACGTGGTTATAAATAAAGGCTAAGTGCCGGCTTCACCTATTTCATCCCCCAGTGGAAAGTAGATTAGCCATTAAACTCAGGCTGCTGCACATCACAAATTAATCTGTGGCCAATTTGTTTAAAGCAGGAACACCAGCAGCTCATTAATTCATCTTCTCTTCCTGGAACACAAAGGACAGACAGGAAACGTCTGACATGTCCTCGAGAGACTGGATCAGTCGCGTCTGTGTGTCTGTGGTCGAACTCTCAGCAACACTTTGTTTGTGTCCATCTTGTATATTTATCCTTGAATACACTCGCTGCTTTGTCGATGGAACCTCATCCAATTATGGAGATCCCCAGTTAAACCAGTTCAGTGTCATAATAACACTTATCGCCTCATGATCGTTTGAGTTGGATCATTTTCTACAAACTTTGACCTCTAACCTCCAAATTCAAATCAGTTCGTCCTCGAGTCCAAGTCAAACTTTCTGCCAAATTTGAAGAAGTTCCCTCGTTACGTTCCTGAAATATCGCGTTCACAAGAGGAAGTACGGACAACTGTCATTGAATCGCACTGAAGCTTTAAAACCTTCAGAGAAGAACATCAAAGCCCGACGGAGAATCACAAACTGACGAATGTTTCTCTGCTGCAGTTGGCGGCAGGGAGGACCTGCGGCGGTACTGGTCCGAATACCTGAGGAGGACTCACGTTCTGGTGTATGTGGTTGACTCGTCCGACCGGAAGCGCCTCCCACTGGCGAAGGCTGAACTGCACCGCCTCCTGAAGGTGGAGCCTCAGCTGCCCGTGGTCGTCCTGGGAAACAAACAGGTAAATGACTTTGTGTGTTTTAGATTCTCGTTGATTTCCGTCCTGTTCAGACATCGAATTAAACCGTCACAGGGAAACAAACCAATCAGTCAGAGTTTCAGTGTCATAGCAAAGAGTTTTAACACCCGACAGAAATGAATGAATGGAAACCAAGAGCTGAACAATAGAATATCTCAAACTAATCTGAAAGATACTGTAGATCAGCTCCTCTGACGTAGAGGAGATGAACCTGGTGAAAGTAGAACAGGGAACAGAAGCCACGCTGCTCATACTGATACCGACACTGACCATAATGTTAAACGAGCTTAAATGACCTAAGAGATGATGCGTTGGCGACAGCAGGTACGAGTCGTTCCCTCTTTATTTATTCAGCAGACACGATTCATCATATCCTCAGAATTAAACATGAACCTACGAAGGAAGCAGGAGCCTTTGTCCTTGTTCTGTCGGACGCTGCAGCTCTGATCTCGAAAGGAGTGAACGATGAGGTCGCCTCAGAAGGTGCAGAAGCTGGAGCGTCGGGTTCTTTACGATGGTTAAAACATCTAAATTCATCCACAGGAACCAAGTGAACTCTCGTCTCTTCTTTCATCTCGAAAAATAATGAGGAGGACGAATCCCATAGAGATGAAAGAGCCGCGTGCATTTTGAAACCTTGGTTATTTTTCAGGTTTCGCTGCCGAGCTCAGAAACTATAACATCAAAATGAAATATTTGACTGTGAGCCGGCTCTGAGGTCAACGTCTATTTGAACAGCGAATACTTGTCAGACATTGATTTAGCTGCATGTTAATGATGATATATAGTTAGAACATATAGGAAGAACATGTACTAAGAACATATAGGAAGAACATATAGTAAGAACATGTAGTAAGAACATATAGTAAGAACATGTAGTAAGAACATGTAGTAAGAACATGTAGGAAGAACATGTAGTAAGAACATATAGTGAGAACATGTAGTGAGAACATATAGTGAGAACATATAGTGAGAACATATAGTGAGAACATATAGTGAGAACATGTAGTGAGAACATATAGTGAGAACATATAGTGAGAACATATAGTGAGAACATATAGTGAGAACATGTAGTGAGAACATATAGTAAGAACATATAGTGAGAACATATAGTGAGAACATGTAGTGAGAACATATAGTGAGAACATATAGTGAGAACATATAGTAAGAACATATAGTGAGAACATATAGTGAGAACATATAGTAAGAACATATAGTGAGAACATATAGTGAGAACATATAGTGAGAACATGTAGTGAGAACATATAGTTAGAACATATAGTGAGAACATGTAGTGAGAACATATAGTAAGAACATGTAGTTAGAACATATAGTGAGAACATATAGTGAGAACATATAGTGAGAACATGTAGTTAGAACATATAGTTAGAACATATAGTGAGAACATGTAGTGAGAACATATAGTTAGAACATATAGTGAGAACATGTAGTGAGAACATATAGTGAGAACATATAGTAAGAACATATAGTGAGAACATATAGTGAGAACATATAGTAAGAACATATAGTGAGAACATATAGTGAGAACATGTAGTGAGAACATATAGTTAGAACATATAGTGAGAACATGTAGTGAGAACATATAGTTAGAACATATAGTGAGAACATGTAGTGAGAACATATAGTGAGAACATATAGTTAGAACATATAGTGAGAACATATAGGAAGAACATATAGTAAGAACATATAGTAAGAACATATAGTAAGAACATGTAGTAAGAACATATAGTTAGAACATATAGTAAGAACATGTAGTGAGAACATATAGTAAGAACATGTAGTAAGAACATATAGTAAGAACATATAGTAAGAACATGTAGTGAGAACATATAGTGAGAACATATAGTAAGAACATGTAGTAAGAACATATAGTAAGAACATATAGTAAGAACATGTAGTAAGAACATGTAGTAAGAACATATAGTGAGAACATGTAGTAAGAACATATAGTGAGAACATGTAGTTAGAACATGCTTCACAGTCATTAAAAGATAAATATCTACTTTTAAAAGTTTCTTTACAAGCAACATTTGTTCAGTTTTCCAAACCTTAGTTTGAGTCGATTGTTCCAAACTGACCCAGACTCAGTTTGCTCAGTAGTTTGTGTTGAGGCTCTTCTCCTGAGCATTTTTCTGCTTGAGTGGTTTAAGTATAAAATAATAAATCAACGGACTCAAGTCTCGGTTGAGGCCATGAGCTGAAATGAAAAAACCTCAATGAAGGACAGAACTTCAAACTGGATAATGAGGTTTGTTTGGCGTGACGTCTTCCCCATGATTCATGTTCCTCTGAGTAAACGCCACAGGTCTGGATATCCATGGATCTACAATATCAAATATATTTAATAAAAACTAAAACCCAAACCGTGTTGGTGCCGCTCACATGATGCAGGTAAATGAAAGAGATAGCGTCTCCAGCAGGAGGAGGGGAACTCCCCCAGGAGACGGCGTGCTGCGAGGACACGAGGCGGACGTGAGCAGGCGGGAGGCGTGTGGGGGGGGGGCGGCGGCGCCACGTGATCAGAACATCCAGCGCCTGACAACACGACGTGTGCTTATTGGCACTGACACATTGTGAATTATAAGTTAGGGGTATTTCTATCTACTGGTCGTTTGTGAAAACTGTCGACAAGATCTTTCCCTAATGGTCAAATCACAACTTTAAATTTCAGGGTGAATAAATATCTTTACCCCCAAATTATAGTTCTGTACGATTTCTATAACTGTTCATATGGTTCAGAACATGGACGTTTTTTCATTATTGTGATTTTAGTCAAATTGAGTTTTTCTTCACATCTGAAGCAAATGTTCACGTTACTTCTCGAAACTGTCGTAGCTTCTAGACTCGACTGTGACGTCACTCGAGTCCATGTTGACGTTCTCACGGCTTCACTTGAACGTCGAGCATGACCGACGCACATCTGCGCACATCTGTTAACGTTTAACACAAAACATCGTACGTTAACAGAAGTTTGAGTCGAAACTCGTACAAGAGATGGATTTTTTTAATTGGCAGATTTATAAATTCTTAATAAAATACAGTAAGATGTTGTTTCTTGTCAAAGTGAGGTTAACTGGTGTCATGCTCCTCGCAGGACAAGCCCGATGCCATCGATGTGTCGGAGCTGCGTGAAGCTTTGTCTCTCGGCTCCGTGACCGAGGACAGGAAGCTGTTCCTCTTGGCCGCCCAGCTGGATTCAGACGAAGCCCTGAGGAACTCCTGCTGGGCCTGGACACCTTCCAGGACCTCCTGCTCCAGCTCGTCTAATCCCCCCCCCCGCAGAGCAGAGAGGAGGAGATGGAGGGATGGAAGCAAAGGGACGGTTTCAGGACATCCTCCTCCTCCTCCAGAAGCAGAGGAGGTGAAGATGAAACTCCTCCTCCTTTTCCTCAATCTGCGTCAGCTCGTTTTCTCCCGACTCGTCATCGTCACCGAGGAAGAGGAGGACGAGGGTTTATTCTCAGATCTGTGAGCAGAACCACACGTTTCTTCTCCTGGTGACGATGTTCTATTTGTCTTAATATCAACAGGTTTATTTCAGCCTCTATAGAAAAGATTGTAATTTGCAGAATATGCAGATTTTTCTTGGTTTGCTGTTTTCTGAAAGCTTGTCGTGTGCGATCAGAGACGTCGGCAGAGCAGAACAGGCAACCGCTCGGGTTGCCAGGTTGGAGTTCCCCGGGGCCCGAAGCTGCAGCAGCTCAGTGAATCATCGGATTCTACACCGAGGCTTCTCTGAGATCTTGGGGATTTAACTCCCTGATATTTCTCTTGCTTGTCAGGTTTCAACACTTCCATGACTGTAACATGTTCTCACAGCACAATGTGGATTTCACGTGTTTTTCAATGTTCCCCCACAGTTCTGTCCCAGAGCAGAACGTAGAACCCAGTAACACGTCTGAGTATCAGTGATGTTTAAATCCTCTTGTACAGATAAACTGGACTCAGATTACTTCAGATGTTTGTGAATCAAAACTCGGATGAACGGGAACATTTATTCCTTTTGATGTCGTGTTGCTGAAATGTTCTTTTCACACGGAGCTGGGTTTTCAGTGGATCAGTTATGTAAAGGAAACTGTTGCATATGAATTCATGCATGTTTCTGTTGTTCTCTTTTAAACGTGAAGCTGCAGTTTCCATTAAATTAAGTCTCGATGTGTTTTCTTACAATAATCTGCAACGTGAGAATCTCCCGGAGACGAGAGGAGTCAGTCTGAAAACAACTGGATCTGTAACATGTCGGCTGACGGAGCACGTCAACGCACACATCGAGATAACACGAGTGTGACCTCGTTCTGTCGAGCAAAGTTCGACAGCTTGTCCGTCGGGAAGTTTCGTTTCAGCGGAGACGTGTTCGTGGGACCAAGAAAACTCGGAGCTTGAAGACAGAAGTTTGTTGTCTTCATCTGAAGCTGTGGAACGTCCACATGAATAATGTTGAGAACCAAATGGAACTCACTTAAAGTTCAGAACATAAACTGTAAATAAAGATTGATCGCCCCCTGGTGGCAGATGGGACAAACTAAAATGAAGTAGACGTGTAATAACTTATATATAACAATTTCTCAAAGATGTTTCTGTCTTATCACACTGATATGAAAACACGACTCCTTCACAGACTCCGAATAACGTCTTATCTAGTCTGGAATCATAAAATAAACCCGAGAGGTCATGAGATGATCGATTAGAAGGAACGTTCCTGCTTTGAATGTCAAATTAATGAAAATTGATTTGGACTAGTAAGTAAAATCTGAGATTTCACGTTACATTTTCACAATTAAAATCATTTTAAGTTAACGTTTCCTGGCTCCGTCTGTTTTTCCAGTGGAAGAGTCTTGAACAGCAGAAATGGCCGTAGCCTCACGAGCTGAACCTTCAGTCGTCTCCGTGTTTGAATTCTCCCCTGATAAAGTTTCCAGGTCAGACGAGCGACTGAGCAGGAACTTTGTGTTCAGTGGAACGAGGCTGGAAATGATTAACAAGTCACAGGGTCACGGCAGCAGATTCAGGTCGACCGGACAGTAAAGATAAAGTTCTGTAGATAACCACGTCGGCTTGGGCGTGTTCCTGTTGCACACGGAGGAATCCAGACACATCGGCTTTACGTCACACAGCGTAGTGGTGATGACTGGTTTCCTGAACGATTCTCTTCAGTCTGTCCAACGTCTCTGTCCAACGTCTCTGCTTCCGTCTCCACTGAGGAAATCAACCTTCGGGATTCTCCACAGATTCTGAAGCTTTTGGTTTTTACAGACATCTAAGAACGATTCTGGGATTTCTTTGCTCCGACACCAAAACCATTTTCAAACTTCTGTGGATTTCTCCTCTGGGTTCAACATCCATTTTTAATTAAAGGCATCAGAGTGAAGTATTTAAACAATTTAAAAAAAGGGAATATCCAATGTTTTCATTTAATAAAAATGATGTTTATTTGGGTGGAATAAGTTCTTACTCCCTAAAGCACATTATGTTATTCAGGGATGTTCAGAATTCATTCACACAAACCTGGTTTAACTGTTATGACATTTACTGTTTTTTTATCTGGAGAAGTTTTCAACACAAATATTCACTGTCGCTGTACAAACTCTGATTCGCCCTGAAGATCTGAAACCGGTCCTGTAACGGTTTGATACAAAGGAGAAGGAATCAGCTGACGATACATTAAAATAGATTCAGAACAGAGTTGAGAGAATGTTCCTGTAAAGAGGAAGAAAAACTAAAAACACAGGAAGGAACAGATCGAGAGAGAAACGTCTCCCCCCCCCCCCCACTGTCCTCGTCTGAACTCCGCCTCAGTCCGAATGTTCCGCCTGCACTCGGACACGGGTCCTGATGCAGAGAAAGATTTCAAGTCCAGAACAGGGTGGACACGCCCCCTACTGGGCCGCCGGCTGTGGAGCAGCCAACGAGTGGAGGAAGGCGTCGTAGTGCTGCGAGTGGCAGCGCTTGTACTCGTTGATCTTCCTCTTGATCTGTTTGGGCGTGTCCTGGTAGTAGTTCTTCTCGTCTCTGGCCATCGCCTGCAGGGAACAGCAAACACGAGAGTCGGTAAGAAGCTGACGAGCGGGACGTGCTCGACGATCAATGAAAACTGATTCCACTTTACACATACTTTGAATTTCATAAAAGTCCTTGAACCTTCAGAGACAAGAGGAGACCTCTGTATAAACACTCCATCACTGTATCAGCAGGACTCCCTGCAGCTTTGTGCGCTCACCTTGAAGTCGTCCTTGTGTTCCCGGACCATGTACTGAACGTACTCGATCAGGTCGGACGATAACGTCTTCACACTTTTCTCTGGACGATTCGCCTGCTCCTCCAGTTCTGTTCCAAACACAGAAATCAGGACTTTGTGAATACAAACAGAACATGACTGATTGAAACCGAATCGTCCCGGAGACTAAAGGTTTCTTTATAATTTTCCTTCTTGCTTTTGAAGCAACGCTATGTGACCTTCGCGAGCAACAGCGCCCCCTCCAGCCACAACTGGTAAGTAGAGCTGAGGATGACCCAAAGAAGGTGGATCACAGTGATCCCCTGTTACAGATGTGTAGGAGTTAAAGAACTTACGGTTGAGGACGTAGGGTTTGGTGACGATGTTGACGGGAGCTTTAATCTCTCTGTCCCGACCGAGGAGCTGCAAACAGAAACACACGATGAAGATCAGTGGAGGTCGCCAGCGGGTTTGGATTCTGGCTTCGTGTGAAGTGACAGGTGGGAAATGTGGGTTTTGTATTCCAGCACTGACGCTCGACAGAGGATTTATCATTTATGTGTCGGCAGGTCAAATATGAAATAAATAATCCCTGTGTGTCTCAGTTCACCCGGATGAAGGCAGAAGCAGATTCCTGTTTTTCAAACCCAGTGACTCTTCATGACTTTTGACATGTATTCCATGAGCACCAGTGGTTTGAGGGACACCAGTGGTCTGAGGGACACCAGTGGTCTGAGGGACACCAGTGGTTTGAGGGACACCAGTGGTCTGAGGGACACCAGTGGTCTGAGGGACACCAGTGGTCTGAGGGACACCAGTGGTCTGAGGGACACCAGTGGTCTGAGGGACACCAGTAGCCCTCCTGCCTCCTCTTTCTTTCACAATTTCATTTGCTATTCTATTTCTATTCAGGAAAAATATGTTTTGATGAATTCAATCTAAGGCAATAACAGGTTCCACGTGCAGAGCAAAGAGCAACTGAAACTGTGTCCGCGTGGACAGTAAAACTTTATAGACCATTATCTTTACAGTTCACGGTTGCTTCTTTGGTTTTAGTGTCTGAACACATGAACGTGTTGAAATGACTTTAAACTTCACCTCAGACTCTGGTGTTGTTTTTAATATATATTCAGACTAGTAGAGTTCACAGTGATTTCACATCCAACGTGTGTGTGTGTGTGTTTGTTTTAAAGATTTCATCTGGTGTCCCGTTTCATAATTGACACTCTTCTGCCCCCTGCAGGTACAAACAAGAACTACAGAATATGAACACAAACATACTGCTCTCAAAACTGATTTATAATTTTTCTCTTCGTTTGAAAACAAAAAACTGAATTAAATCAAAAATATAAACTAACTGCAATGTCCCCAGTTCGATCCCGCACGCGGACGTTAGTTAAATATCAATTTATCTACACCTTCGATGAAATCAAATAAAAACTTTCTGTAAATAACTCAATCAAAACGTAGAATGAAGGTGTGATGAATTTGGAGGGAAACGTCAGCGAACAGCTTGGATCAAGGGAGTGTTGAGAAGTTCCTGGAGCTTTAATGAACTGGGACTTAAACGGAACCTTTATAGAATCTGAACATCGATCTCATCCTGCTCAACGTGTTCAGACGGATCTCCGGTTAATGAAACCCGTTGCTGTCGGGAACCCGGCGGTCTCTTACGCTCGGCTTCTGAATGGGAAGGGTCCGGTTGGGGTCGAAGGCCAAACCCATGTCCTGCAGGTTCCTGACCACGGACTTCTTATCGTCCCACGCGTTTCGAATCTGTCGACTGAGAGAACGTCAGCGTTAAGAACAAGACACCGAGCAGGAGGCAGGTCTAACTTAACCAGGGTCTGAGGCAGGTCTAACTTAACCAGGGTCTGAGGCAGGTCTAACTTAACCAGGGTCTGAGGCAGGTCTAACTTAACCAGGGTCTGAGGCAGGTCTAACTTAACCAGGGTCTGAGGCAGGTCTAACTTAACCAGGGTCTGAGGCAGGTCTAACTTAACCAGGGTCTGAGGCAGGTCTAACTTAACCAGGGTCTGAGGCAGGTCTAACTTAACCAGGGTCTGAGGCAGGTCTAACTTAACCAGGGTCTGACGCAGGTCTAACTTAACCAGGGTCTGAGGCAGGTCTAACTTAACCAGGGTCTGAGGCAGGTCTAACTTAACCAGGGTCTGAGGCAGGTCTAACTTAACCAGGGTCTGACGCAGGTCTAACTTAACCAGGGTCTGACGCAGGTCTAACTTAACCAGGGTCTGACGCAGGTCTAACTTAACCAGGGTCTGACGCAGGTCTAACTTAACCAGGGTCTGACGCAGGTCTAACTTAACCAGGGTCTGACGCAGGTCTAACTTAACCAGGGTCTGACGCAGGTCTAACTTAACCAGGGTCTGACGCAGGTTAAAGTTAACCCAGGTTAGTGACAGTTTCAGTTAAATCGGGTTTGTAGCATGTTTGAATTCAACCTGAGTTAACCCGGGTCTACTGCAGGTTCCGGTTACACTTCAGTTAAACCAGATTTAAGTTAACCCAGGTCAGTTAAAGTTAAACCCGGGTCTGTGCCATGTTAAAGTTAACCCAGGTTAGGGACAGTTGCAGTTAGTAGCATATTTAAATTAAACCTGAGTTAATCCGGGTCTACTGCAGGTCAACCCGGGTCAGTAACATGGTTAAGTTAACCCAGGTCAGTAACAGGGTTAAGTTAACCCGGGTCAGTAACATGGTTAAGTCAACCCGGGTCAGTAACATGGTTACGTTAACCCGGGTCAGTGTCATGGTTAAGCTAACCCGGGTCAGTGTTGGAATGATCACGTGAGTTTAACGCACATGTTTAAAAACAGAACCCCAGTGTTTGTCACAATCTCCCAGCATGCCCGGCGCTAGCCGCCAGCAGCTAACATGCTAACTCACTCGTCTATGGTCGGGTTGCATTTCTTGAGGAACTTCTTCTTCATCTTCTTCCGGTTCGCGTTGTAGTCGAACTTCTTCCTCTTGCCCGCCTGCTTCGCTTTCGGCATCTTTGCGTCTTTGTGAGTTTCTCGGTTTTTCCCGGTTTGATTTTCTGACGCTGAGGAAACAACGTGAAGCTGCAGCAGGAAACACGTGGGTTACTTCCTGTCATGTGACCTCGGACACTTCCGCTTTCCCCCTTACACTTTCTGTAAACACATAATATATAAATAAAATCATACATTTACAAACATTTGATATAAATATTATATATTAGCTCATTTTCATTAAGACTTATCAGTGAATTAATGTAACAAATAAAACTAAATAAATCTTATTCTTGTTATTTACGTTAAACAAGCTGCAGTTGCTGCTTCTGTCCTCCAGGGGTCAGACTGACAATAATAATAAAACATCACAAGCTTCACTTTGACTCATTCAGAAAAACTAGAGAATAACTGGAAATATAAAATACTTCATTTCTGCAGATTCTCTTAGACTTCATCAGATTTTCCTCTGGACTGTTTTGGTTTTTCTTCAGAATCCAACATGAATCAAGATATGGATTCTAATCTTTGTTTTTAAATAGCAATGGATATAAAGACTGTATCCACGTGCAGAGGTGGATCAGCCAATGATTCCTGTCACCTCTACACAAAGTTTTAGTTTTATGGTTTTCATGGTAACAAACATCTGTTCAGCAGCAGCAGCAGCAGCAGCAGCAGACAGATGTTTTCAGGGTGAACATCTGTGTGTGTGAAGGATGTGGGAGACAAAGAGTAGAAAAACAAACTGACTGTGAAGAAGCGGAGCCAGTAACAGGCTCATTTAAAGAACCAGTATAAAACCATTAAATCCAGCAGGTTGCAGTAAGTGTTTACGAGACAAAACCCCAAAACCTTGAAGCATAAGAAAGAAATGGAATTATTAATTATCTTTTCCCTCCATGTCAGGACCATAGACTGTATAAAACCTGAACCAGGCAGTGAAACAACAAGCTGGTCGATATCAAGCCTCTGAGCTGCTGTCGTCAGTGATGATGACAGAACAGAGAAACTCCTTCCTAATGATGAGACACGAGCATCCATGGATTTCCTGTTTCCAACAGATTGATATGAACATCAACACATCAGATATTCTCAACCTGCGTCATCCCCAAACTCATGGAACATGTTTATTAGAGAGATAATTAGCACTATATCAATTATAGAGAAATCAATGGAATATTAAAGTCACAGTACATGGATTAACTTCACATTATTATTATTATTTCATATTAATAATAAGATTATTATCTAAACTTATGTGAAATATGTGAAATATCTTGACACTGACACTGAAAAAGTAAGAATGAAAACTCACGGGTGGAGCTTACCGGAGGACCGGCTGGGACTGAAGCCGCCGCGGGGGACCAGGAGCCCGGTGCGCTGCTGCCGCTGTGACCGCTGACAGCCTGGACATGGAGCTGGAGAACATCGTGGCCAACACGGTCCTGCTGAAGGCTCGGGAAGGTAAGGATGGAGACCGCTCCTCTCGGTCCCGGTACCGGAGCGACGAGCCGGTACCGGAGGGTCCACCGGACATAGTGAACCGCTCCATGTTCGATACCAACAGGTCCTCACATCGTTCTCTGCACCGAACTCCTTCTACAACTTTAGCCCCTTCAGGTCTTCTGCTTCCTCCCGGGGCTTTAACACAACTTGCAAACCGTCAGAAACACAAACACAACTTTTTAACAAACTCTGAACAATTCGGCCTGGAAGTCGTTTCGGTGAATTCCTTAAAAGCTCCGAATCTCGACCTTCCTTGTTGAGGTTGATCGTAATAACGCGTGAATAACACGTTGTATTTACCTTTGAGGAAGTTTGTTTAAAGTGGCGCAGGGGACGAGGAGCCAGAGGTTTATGGTTGTTAAATATTTATTTTAATTAATAATAGGTTATTATTGATGCCGAATTAAAGAGTAGCTCCCGGGCTCCTGTGAACAGTTATGTGATCTGTGTACAGTGAACACGTACAGAGGAAACCAGAGGGTAAAGTCAAATCTACAGGGTTTTATATGGAGTTCTGCTGAACGTAGGCAGTGGGGATGAGGAGCTAGCAGGTGATTATGAGGAACAACAGTTTACTGGATTATGCCAAATTAAAGAAGAGCTCCCGGGCGCCTGTGAACTACTTTGTGACTCGTGTACAGTGAACACGTACTGAGGGAACCAGAGGGGCAAGTTAAATCCACAGTGTTTCAAAGGGAGTCTGGTCTTCGGTCTGACTCCAGGTCCGGAGGAGGCTCCCCGCTGAGGTTGCAGCATCGTCCTGTCGAAACAGGATGTTGAGGCAGAGCAGCTGTTGCACTGAAGTGTGTGTGTGTGTGTGTGTGTGTGTGCACTAGGTCATCTCAGTCCTCTCAGATTCATGTCTGAAACACAACCGACCCACAACCAGTGTAACAACCAGCAGAGTGTGTGTGTGACGTGTGTGAGACGGTTACACTCACACCTGTGTGAACATGTGGGATCAGTTGTTGTTGTGAGCAGGAGACAGAGGTTGTGGTGACTCATCATCATCCTGATCTGCACGATCCCCCCCTCAGATTATCTGCTGTGCTTCTAGAGGACCAGGCACCTCCTGTCTGCCTTAGTGCCTGCGAGCAAGGTGTCACATCTTCCAGCAGCAGCAGGCCGGCCTTGACCTCTGAGCTCCAGAGCCTTGAGAAAAGATGCTCTATTGTCGCCAGGCAACACAAATGTATGTGAATTTAAATTGAGACCTCGGACCCGTTCACACCTGGTTGGGTTCAGAGCTTCAGGCTCTTCAGTTCAGCCTGAACCTGAACATCAGGTGGGAAAGGTTCCTCAGAGCAGAGGAGGGGTTCTGGGTCTGGATCCAACTGAACCATGGTTCTGTTCCAGAGTGTTGGATAGTTTGGACCTTTGGACCAATCACAGGAAGTAGAGACAGCATTAAACAATAGAAGAAGAAGAGGAAGCCGTCTTCACCTCGAGGATATAATGTTTTAACCATGAGGACGTTCACTTGGAGTACTGTGGAGTACTGTGGAGTACTGTGGAGTACTGTGCAGTACTGTGCAGTACTGTGCAGTACTGTGCAGTACTGTGGAGTACTGTGCAGTACTGCAGTACTGTGGAGTACTGCAGTACTGTGGAGTACTGGGCCTTAAAGGGATAGTTCCCCCCAAAATGAAAATGCACTCATTATCTCCTCAGCACTATGATGGAGGGGGGGGGGGGGGGGGGGGGGGGGGGGAGTGTTGCCTCCATGCTGCTCCTGTGGTGTCTTCAGGTGTCCACCGTCCCCGAGACGCCGTCCTCTTCACCGTGTTGTAAATGTCTCTGATCCACACGCTAACAGAGGACGTTTAAACATGGTCAAATGACACAGCAGAGATTAATATGTTCTAATCACTGTCACTGTTGTCTGATTTATGGAGTCTTGTAAAAAAACCTCTGTAAAAAAACTTTGGCTCCAATATGTCGACAACATAGGACAAGGATTTTATGGTTGTAATATATTTACTGTAATGAACAACTATTTATTGGCTCATGAAAGAGTCGCTCCTGGGCTCTTAGTTTATACTACTGTGTGCATCATGTACAGGGAAATAGAGACTTCTACGTCACTAACAACAACAAAGTACTAGTATGTAATATTTGAACATACTTAAGACTTTTAAGTCCTAATATTCAGATTATTATTCAGATAGTCTTTTTAAGACCCTGAAGAAACCTTGGTAAAGACCTTTGGCTCCAGTTTGCCGACATGAAACGAGAATTTTGAATCTGGATTTATCCGATGATAGAATATCTGTTATGTAAACGTGTGTAAATGAGCACAAATTTACTTAGATACAGCCTCATTTGCATATTTAAAAATAGATTTTCCGGAAACTTGTAATACAAATATAAATCCGCAGGTGAAGGACGATGGTCAAACTTCCTCCTGTTCACCTCTGACCTGTGATGTCACAAAGTTTCCTTTTCTCTGTTTGACGAGTTCTTCTTCTTCTGTGGCTGAAAGCTAATTACACACGTTTATCATTTCATGGAGATTCTGGTGTCGTTGTTTTGATTGACATATTCCTCTGATTCAGCAAACAGACGTTAGTCTTCTCTTTTTCTCCGTCATCAATTAGCTTATCTGCGATTCTGTTTCCTGGATATAAACAAAACATCTTGTTTGCATCGTACCTGCGTCGTTAATCATCTTTAGTTTCGAGCTGCAGCTACCGTGTCGTATTTGCATTGCAAATCCTGGTTCTGTGCTCGTCAGACTGGAGGCCCTGTGGGCTGCTGCTGTGTTATCAGCAAACCGTGGGACCGCGTCCACGCTGCGTCTCGGGCCGATCCTGCAGGTCCCAGAGAAACATTGGATCCTGTAGAGCTGATGAGTCTCTGGTCAGAGTCTGAAGGACAAGCAGCAGAATCTGGATGAAGGGCCTGCTGGGTCTTGGTGGAGACTGTTGGGTCTTGGTGGAGGTTTGAGCTCTACTGAGTGAAACTCGAATCAATACATACATTCATTATTAAATACAGGTCAAAGATTCATGGTTGGTTTTGTGTTCAAGTCCCCGGCTGCTACACAGCAGTGTTGTTATATCTTCAGCCATTTGACTCCTCCACTCCCAACATAACTATGTGTTTTATGCCAATTTAGTTTTTTATTGTGGTTTAATCTGTCTATGATTATTATAGTAGGTTTAAATTGTTGTTGTGATGAAATACTGGCTGGTTTCTGTTAACGTCACGAGGAGTAAATCGACGTGTTGGGGCCTGAAAGCTGCTCGAGGTCGTGCAGCAGAGTGTGAGCGCTGGCTCAGAACCAACAGGAACTTCCTCTGGTTTCTCTGCTGACGTCTGATCTCTGTGTTCACCTGTTCACAACACACACACACACACACACACACACACACACACACACACACACACACACACACACACAAACACAGACACACAACGTGCATGATGTGAGCCTCATTATCCTGCTCCTGAACCTAAAACCATGTTGGAATTCTTAAATAAATCATTTATATTTATGGGACCTTTGTTCCTCAGGTGAGAAACTCGTCCTCACACCTGAATATCTGTTCAAACACACACACCCCCCCCCCCCCCCAGGTTAAATCAAACCTGTTTGTTTTGCAGGAGGCGGCGGAAACAGAAAAGGGAAAAGCAAGAAATGGAAACAGATGCTGCAGTTTCCCCACATCAGTTTGTGTGAAGAGCTGCGACAGACCACAGGTAAGAAAACAGTCGCACAGATTCTCAGACTCCACATGTTGAGTGACTCTGGAGCCGGTGGTAACCACGGTGATGGGGCTGAACCGCCCCTCAGTGAGAACACACCAGCAGACCTCCGTATCAGCAGGATCTGTGTGTTCGGGCTGGAAGACAGAATCCCGAGGCAGCGTCTCTCTTTGGCTTGAGTGTGAAAAATCTGTAAATAGCATCACAGCTGCTTTAATTAACCGGTTGGACGTATAAAGACTTTATCTTATTCAGACTGTAACTGTATTAAGTCGGGAATCAGGTCGTTGTACAAGGTGAACGATTGAGTCATCAGCAAACTCCTGCCTGAAGTGGTGGAGTCTTTCTTACTTTATTTAAAAACGACAAGAGAACATCTGACGTGTATTAAGATGAAGAAAACTATAAATATGTTCGTACCCAATTTATTTGGATCCAATAGTTGTTGAGATATTTCAGTTTGAACCAAAGTCGTGAACCAACCAACGTCAGTGGCTATCAGAGGCCCCCCCCCCCCCCCCACCCAGTGCTCCAGCTGCTGAAGTTAAAAAAGTAAACTGGTTCAGGTCCTAACATCTTCTGATTAGTGTTTATTGTTAATGTGTAAAGTGAGCACAGGTCAGCGGGGGAGTGATCGAGCACCAATGTGTGTCGTTGTCCGTCTGCACAGACAAACAGAACTAAACCGATGTTTCAGTGATGACTTCTGACGTCCACCTCATTCATGAGAGCAAAAACATTGACACTCAACAATATCTGTCCCTCAAGATCTTTATGGAACGAATACGGGCTTGTAATTAAATGTTAGCAAGTCCGAGAAGAGACGAGGCTTCTGTGGACACATTGTTGAGTAATGTGGCTCTGATCAATCGCCACGACGTGAACGCCCACTGAGCACGATCAGTAAGAAGAGTTTCTGTAAACTGTGTCGGACACAAGTGACGCTCTGTTTCAGAACCATTTCTCATGCTCAACTTTTACATACGCTAACACCATCACAGCAACGCTCTGTCACGCGTAGGTCTCTCAAAGACAAGCAGCTCCACTCGTCCTGACTCTTTTCACATCAAGCGGCGCGTTGATCCTGCTGCTGCGAAGTCAGAGGCATGACAGCTCTGCACGAGGGACAGCAAATACTTCAGGAAATCTTGCTCAAGTGGCACCTCAGAGGAAACTGTGGCCGATGCAGAAAGAGGAAGTAGACTGTTGGTGATTTTCTGTTTCTACCCGCAGTAAAGTTAGTTTCATTTTAACAGGTGGCACAGTCAGGAGACCAGTTTATCGACACGACGGGGGAAGAGGTTTACTTTTGACGGGTTTAAAAAAAGATCCCATCTTTAAAGGAATCTGAATTTAAACCGAGGGATTTGAAATAATGACAAAGGGAGTTGGTGGGTGTGAATAATAGAATGTGCTCAGGTCACATGTGAAACTCGTTTTAAACGTAAGTAATTTACACTGACCAATGCTAAACATCCGACTCGTGAGCAGGTGTAACAGTGACGCTGTTAAGCTTCAATGTTGTTTACATCTGTTTCACATCTGGATACTCTCTGGAGTTTGTGTTTCTCATGTGAAGAAGCAGCAGGAGGTTTTCCGGGTCAGACTCGTTCACGACAACAGGAACACGTCCACTCGCTCGCTGCCTATTTCCCAGACATTTTACGAGGGGGCTGCAGGAAAAGTTCCAGAAAATGTCCAGAGCATCGTGATGATTTGCATTCTCTCATTCAGCCCCTCCAGAAAACGTTTAGAGTTCAATGCAGGTCTGACAGCACGTCAAGAGATAGACGCTGCTCTATCGTGTTCTAACTTTAAGATCCCCCAGCGGGAAACCACATCCTGCAGCAGAGGACACTTGCACTACTTTTATACATCGCTTTTAAAAACTGTTACGTTTTATAGTGACGACAATTCAACCTGAAAGTTTCACTACACTGAACCTGCTAAAGTTTGATGTTTGCTCAGGGCCCCTGCACACGAGAGGATCATCACCTGCACAGACATGATGAAAGATTGATTTTTAATCTTCTAATCTTCGGAGCGCACACACTGACGATTCAGCCAGAACGTCAGACACTTGCTGTTTGTAGGAAACGATTCCACTGAAGATCCCAGAAACTCCCCATATCTTCTTCTTCAGTCTCTTTATGGTGGTTGGCAAACTTCAGAAGAAAAGCAAGATAGAGGAGGACCGACGTGTTGTGTTATGTTCCAGGCAGAGTGTAGAAGGTTTTTTTAAGAGGAAGCTGATAAATCTGATTTATGAAGTGTTTAAAGTCCTTGAGGTGAATTGTTTTCTTTACTGCATTTCACTCTTAGAGAAACAGAAAACAACAGCTCCTCTGTGGCTGGTTGTTCATGATCGTCAGATGTTCGTTTGTCACACATGATACACACACATCAGTGTCATGTTCCAAAGGGTTTTCATGATGGGATCTGTGATGTTAATTCAATCAGCAACACCTTCAAAATATCGAATATTAGGACGAGTCAACATCTCTGAGAGTTTGTCAAACTACACAAGAAGCTCCTGCCGGTCGTCTGGTGGGTTTGTGAGTCTGTGGAAGCTCGGCCATTGTTGGGTGTAAATACCTGGAAGCTGAAATATGCACTTTTATTCTTGTTCAGGCTCAATAACGTCCTCCAACAGCTGGACTCTGTTTTGAACTGGTCAACAACATCAGCGCTCGTCGTTCTTAGAAATGTCCGTGGGTCAAACCTCCTGGTTTCCCTCCCGACGGCACCTCAGGGCAGAACACGTCTTATCGGTCATCATCAGTTGGGCCAGTCCGCTGCTCCTGCTCCTTCTTCTTCTTCTGTAACTCTTCTTCTTCTTCTTTAACTCTTCCTGCTGTAACAATGTGGCCTGTGTGTTTACGCTGAGCGGCCGCGGTGCCTTGTATGGACGTTCAGGATGTGAGCAGGACAGAGCCTCCATGGTCTCTGTCTGTCTCTTAGTAATTCAGATTTAAAGCATCGAGCGCTTTGACGTGGCCTGGAGCGTCGTCGTAGTAACATGTGATGTCAGTGTGATGTGAGATATCTCTTACAGCAGAGTTCTCACCAACTGGCAGCGTGTTGGTGTGTGGAGGCTCTGTCACAGCACGGCTGCTCACATCCTGTACGTCCATACATGGCACCGCGGCCGCTCAGCGTAAACACACAGGCCACATTGTTACAGCAGGAAGATTAAAGGAGAAGGAGAAGGAGGAGGAGGAGGAGGAGGAGGAGGAGGAGGAGGAGGAGGAGGAGGAGGAGGAGGAGGAGAGGAGAAGGAGAAGGAGGAGAGGAGGAGAAGGAGAGAAGGAGAGGAGAAGGAGAAGGAGGAGGAGGCGATGACCGATAAGACGTGTTCTGCCCTGAGGTGCAGTCGGGATGGAAACCAGGAGGTTTGACCCACGGAGACGGTGGTTGAGATGGAATCGGACAACGCACAGACACAGAAACCCTCTCAGTCAACTTACTGGGAAAAGGAAAGAGATGAGACACAAGTTAAGATCCTAAGAGACATGAAGCCGGGTCAGCAGGAGACAGATGATTTAAAACCGAGAACATTTCAATCAAACTGCTCTGAATGATTCAAAGACGTCTGATAATCATGTCATGTGTCATTGAACATGTATATCTCCAGGTATCTGTGCGTCTTTCAGGACCAGAGACACGATCCAAAGCTTATTAAGATATTTATATTTCAACAATAAACCTTATTATTTTGATAGCACCTTTCAAACCCAGTTTCAATGTGCTGTACACGATAAAAACGTCCTGGACGGATCTCCTCGGGTTCCTCGGGTTCCTCGGGTTAACCCTAACCCTCAGCAGGTCATGTGGTATCAAGAGATCTGAAATGCAGATCTAAAGAATATGTGCAGTTCTGGCCTGAAATGACGGTTAGGATCATAAGGCAGGAATGACATCACAAGGCCGTCTCAGGGGCCTTCACGTGGCCCCTGAGTCTAACAGGAACCACACTGAACCAGATCAGAGTCACTGTCGACGCTGCAGACGGAAATATCTTCACCATTATTACCAGTTAAACAAAGTCACCTTCAAACACAAAATACCTCTGTTTGAAAGAAGAAGAGATGATTCGAGTCAGTGAAGACGAGAGAAACAAACTTGTTAATTGTTTTAATCTGATTCAAGCTAAAATAACTACATTCTTCTGCTTTCAGACGAGCGTCTGCGTCTGTTGACTTTCTGATCGTCTGGTTTCACTCATCGCAAAATGATGTTTTAATAGTTTATGGATTTTTTTATTAGTTTTTAATAGTTAATATTCATTTTCAAAGCTCAATGAAAACTCTACTACGGAAAACAGACTTTCACATCCTGATTTTAGTTCCTGATTTGAGTCCTGTTGAAACACTCTGTTTGAAATGAAGCAGACGTTCAGAGCAGAGCTGCTTCTTTCCTGAAAGGTGCAAATAAAGATCGGATGTAAAATGAGTTCAGTCAAACTGTCGGACGCAGAGACAGGAAGTTCAACATGTAGTTGCTCAAAACCACATACAGTTTGTTTTGAAAGGTTGAGGTCGCACAGCAAGAAGGCGACGAAACACCGAGACGTGTGATTTAGAAAATAAAAACGGAGGAGGACTCAGGAACGAGAGTGAGTTTGAGAAATCTGAGTTTGACAGTTAACAAACAAGTGGGCGGGAGTCTTGAGAAACACGTTCAGGAAGCTGTCGACTTCCTCGTTTGTGTGAAACTAGTTGTTCTCTTCTTTTTGTTTCCTGACGTCCACGGCATCACATTATCACAACGTGTCACATTTCAGTGTTGCACAAGATCGTCTTTTCACTTTCTACAGTTCAGAGACGTCGCATGATGCATGAGAGTGGGATGGAGGTAACGTTAAATCAACATTAACACAACTGAGACCTGCACATATCGAAGACATGATCCAGATTAATCATTTGAGACGTTTTTAGGATCCCTGTTTTCAAGGTCATTTGTTTGATAAGTCATTTTAAGGACCTGCCGCAAAACTGTGCAAACCGTAGCCCGTGAATAAAGATGATTGACGATCATATAATAAATATCATCAGTGAGATAAAAACTACCTGAAATGACACAAACCATCTTTGACAAACAAATAACATCTACTTTAGATTTTATTTTTAAAACTTTGTTCCATATCCGATCGGCTAACATGGAGGAGGCAGGGTTTATGAGCTATAATGCAGCCGGCCACCAGGGGGCGATCGCGGGGCTTTGGGTTCAGTTAAGGAAGCGTGAAGTGTGAACTGAAGTGACTGTTCCAGCTGTTCTGTCGATGTTCATACATCACAGAGAGAATCCGCCACTTCCAAGAGAAGGACAGAAGAGAGATTCAAACCCATGGTGTTATGGTTCCTCCGCAGGGGCCCCGCGGCCAGAGGAGCCGGCAGGGGGCCTGACAGAGGCCTGACAGAGGCCTGACAGAGGCCTGTTTATATCGTCTGTGGATGTACAGCACGTTCCACCGAGCCACGACCACACGACGAAACGTTCTGAGAAGCGAGGGACGTCTCCACGCACGAGCAGATCCAGCAAGAAGCTTCGCCAACGCTAACAAAGCTAGTGTCTTGTTTTCCACGGGGGAATAATGGCTGTGGAATTTCTATAAGCTGCAACTACACACTGTTGATTAGACGTTCGTTAGCTGGACTTGAAGTCGGGAACAAGGATTTCTGACGTCTGTTCCTTCTGCTGCCGTTCCCTCGTCCGGCTCTGCTCACTCGTTCAGGCTTGTTCCAGAGAGAAGTGATGCTTGGAGGGCGGAGAACCAAGAGGAAGCGGCAGCGGCAGCAGCAGCGGAGCGATAAAGACTAAACTCAAAGTGGGATAAAACAGAGCAGAACCTGACAGGGCCAGTGAGCATCAGTGTCATGGACAGGAAGTGACTCAGCAAAGAGACACGAGCCATTTATCAAGAAACAATTAGACAATTAGAGGAGATCAATCTCTGTGATTCAGTCACTGAGCAGGGAAGCTCTGCTCTGCTCCTCCACTTTCTCTCATATCCTCAGCTTTAACTCAAACACAAAAAGTAAAGTGTCCCTCTATAAACACAAAAATGTTTACTCTAAAAAGTGTTGGTTTCAAACACCGGTTGATGGTCGGTTCTACATAAAGAGATCCTGCACTTGAATGTGTTTTTGAGCTGTAAACTAAACGACTCTTTGATTAAACACATTCATCTGAAGAATCTACATTTATGGGTTGAACATGGCTCAAAACATCACTTTGACCTCGTAGGGTCAATGATGACATACAGTCTGGGACGTATACATATATATATGCTCTTACTTTTAGAAAAACACGCTGTTCCTCCATGAAGCATATTTGCTTGTGCATGAACCTTCCTGAGCTGCTTTGCATCGACTCACGTCCCTGATGCAAAGCCAGCGTTTCCTTTGTGCTGAGATGAACTGGAACGACCTCAGGTTCTCAGGACCAACAGAACCTCAGAAGGTTTTACAGCCAAACGGCTTTTACACGTCAACATATATAGACTGCTAATCTAGTTTCTGATTACACGTCACATGACCAGTGGATGTGAATGGTCACGTGACGTGTTTTAGGACATGTTCCTGTAGAGATGTATCAGTGTGGGCGTGGCCTGAGGATTCGTTGTGTAAAACAACGTGAACCAGTGTGATGCTCAGTGACCTTCACTGGGTAGATACGGTTAAAACACTGTAAATAGCAGATGATGCACATGTGATTCCAATTTCCCTCCAAAAGAACGTATGCAGACAGTGAACAGCCAGTTTTAGAGATGAGGTTAGAGTTCGGGACTTGGTCTCGTCTGTTCAAAAGGTCAAACCGAGTCCAGCAGCGCTCAGATCGTCTCCTGGATGTCGACACGTTGCTTCACGAACAACTGCAAACAAACACAAACCAACACAAACCAACACAAACACAAACCAACACAACCCAACACAAACCAACACCCTGTCTCTGTGGAAGAATGTGAGCTCTGATAAACATGTGGGGACCTGATCCTGAGTCAGACGGAAGAGACCAGGATTAAAGTTCTGAACATTTCCTTTCAAATGCAACATGAACCCAGAGAGGAAGTGAATCCAGAGACTCAGAAGTTCTCTTGAGTTCATGTCGTGAACATGAAATTCCCAAATCGATTTATCCCGTTGATATGAAGGTTTTGTTCCAGATGACTGTTTCTCACACTAAGTTAGAACTAAACTTTACAATCTGGTCCTGAGTCTGTTTCTAGTTCCTGTTTGTTCCATCGGTCCAACACAAACCTAAATGTGGTGGTGACGAAGCCGTGTTGCCATGGCAACACGCTGATGTCCTCATCTTTGAGAAGTTTTCTAAGAACTAGAGAAACTTTCAACATGAAAGTTAACTTGACTGTTATAGTTGAACAAACAGCATCATCTGAACTTCCTGTCGTCCCCCCCCCCCCCCCTCGCAGAGAAGGACTACAGCAGCCAGTGTGAGAAGCAGCCAATCGGACGCTTGCTCTTCAGACAGTTCTGTGAGACGCGACCCGAGCTGAGACGCTGCGTCAAGTTCCTGGACGATGTGGTAAGAAGAGTGTGTGTGTGTGTGTGTGTGTGTGTGTGTGTGTGTGTGTGTGTGTGTGTGTGTGTGTCTGTGTGTGTGTGAAACTTGGGTTTTCTTGTTCCCAGGTCCGTGAAACAGGTCTTGATCAGAATAAACGTCTTCCAGCAGAATGAAGTTTTGATGTGATGAACTACAACTTGATAAAATAACTAAATTAAAGGTTTTTCAGGAACAGAGTTAAAACAGTGAACCACAGAATTAAAGAGTGAAACTAGATTTGTCTTTTAAAATCCTAAACAAACTAAATAAGCTGTTTATGTTCCACAGCGACAGATTTCAGGTTGAGTCATTGGAGAAGACACGTTGAGGTGAGATGTTTAATGGAGGAGCAGCTTTCCAGACGAGGTTGGATTTCTGTTCTGCTGAAAGGAACGTTACGCTGAGTGTTGGTTGGGAGTCTGGTCTCTTTAGTTTGAGACGTCCACAGCCCACTGTGGAGGCAGAAAGATACAGAAAAGTAAAATATTAATGTCTGAGCGTTGTTAAAACTCCAGAGATAAACATTCTTCTTTTCAAAAAGGTTGTTATCATTATGAAAACAGCTGCTGTACAGGTGACGGCTGGAGATTCATGGTTCAGCTGCTTCTCTCGTCGAGCGTCTGATGCAGGAAGTTAGATTTTCCTGAAAAGACTCAGCAGCTGAAGTTTGTTAGAGGGGAGGAGGAAGTTCAACGAGCCACAACAACACAACACAACCACAACCAACACACAACACACACACCACACACACACACACACACACACACACACACCACACACACGTTCTGTTGACCTCACCCGTGACAGTGAGCGAGGAATGTTTCGTTCGCAGTTTGTGTGTGTGTGTGTGTGTGTGTGTGTGTGTGTGTGTGTGTGTGTGTGTGTGTGTGTGTGTGTGTGTGTGTGTTACTTGTGTGTCTATTCATAGTAAGGTCCTGTTTGTGTCTTAACTTTCTGATGAAATCTCAAATGTCTTTTTGAGGTTAGTGTAGGTGGTTAGTGTTAGGTAGGTTTAGGGTTATATTAGTGGTTAGTGTAGTGTAGTGTTAGTGTTAGGTAGTGGTTAAGGTTAGTGGTGTAGGTGGTTAGGGTGTTAGTGGTTACGGTTAGTGTAGGTGGTTAGTGTTAGTGGTTACGGTTAGTGTAGGTGGTTAGTGTTAGTGGTTACGGTTAGTGTAGGTGGTTAGTGTTAGTGGTTAGGTTAGTGTAGGTGGTTAGTGTTAGTGGTTAGGTTAGTGTAGGTGGTTAGTGTTAGTGGTTACGGTTAGTGTAGGTGGTTAGTGTTAGTGGTTAAAGTTAGTGTAGGTGGTTAGTGTTAGTGGTTAAAGGTTAGTGTAGGTGGTTAGTGTTAGTGGTTACGGTTAGTGTAGGTGGTTAGTGTTAGTGGTTAAAGTTAGTGTAGGTGGTTAGTGTGTAGTTATGATGGTTAAGGTTAGTGTAGGTGGTTAGTGTTACTAGTAGGTGGTTAGTAAGTTAGTGTAGGGTGTGTTAGTGTAGTGGTTAAGGTTAGTGTAGGTGGTTAGTGTTAGTGGTTAAGGTTAGTGTAGGTGGTTAGTGTTAGTGGTTACGGTTAGTGTAGGTGGTTAGTGTAGGTGGTTAGTGTTAGTGGTTACGGTTAGTGTAGGTGGTTAGTGTTAGTGGTTACGGTTAGTGTAGGTGGTTAGTGTTAGTGGTTACGGTTAGTGTAGGTGGTTAGTGTTAGTGGTTAAGGTTAGTGTAGGTGGTTAGTGTTAGTGGTTAAGGTTAGTGTAGGTGGTTAGTGTTAGTGGTTACGGTTAGTGTAGGTGGTTAGTGTTAGTGGTTAAGGTTAGTGTAGGTGGTTAGTGTTAGTGGTTAAGGTTAGTGTAGGTGGTTAGTGTTAGTGGTTAAGGTTAGTGTAGTGGTTAGTGTTAGTGGTTAGGTTAGTGTAGGTGGTTAGTGTTAGTGGTTAAGGTTAGTGTAGGTGGTTAGTGTTAGTGGTTACGGTTAGTGTAGGTGGTTAGTGTTAGTGGTTAAGGTTAGTGTAGGTGGTTAGTGTTAGTGGTTAAGGTTAGTGTAGGTGGTTAGTGTTAGTGGTTACGGTTAGTGTAGGTGGTTAGTGTTAGTGGTTACGGTTAGTGTAGGTGGTTATGCTAGTGGTTAAGGTTAGTGTAGGTGGTTAGTGTTAGTGTTAGGTTAGTGTATGGTTAGTGTTAGTGGTTAGTTAGTGTAGGTGGTTAGTGTTAGTGGTTAAGGTTAGTGTAGGTGGTTAGTGTTAGTGGTTACGGTTAGTGTAGGTGGTTAGTGTTAGTGGTTACGGTTAGTGTAGGTGGTTAGTGTTAGTGGTTAAGGTTAGTGTAGGTGGTTAATGATAGTGGTTAAGGTTAGTGTAGGTGGTTAAAGTTAGTGTAGGTGGTTAGTGTTCGTGGTTAAGGTTAGTGTAGGTGGTTAATGCTAGTGGTTAAGGTTAGTGTAGGTGGTTAGTGTTAGTGGTTACGGTTAGTGTAGGTGGTTAGTGTTAGTGGTTACGGTTAGTGTAGGTGGTTTGTTAGGGGTTACGGTGTGTATGGTTAGTGTTAGTGGTTACGTGTGTAGGTGGTTAGTGTTAGTGGTTAGGTTAGTGTAGGTGGTTAGTGTTAGTGGTTAAGGTTAGTGTAGGTGGTTAGTGTTAGTGGTTACGGTTAGTGTAGGTGGTTAGTGTTAGTGGTTACGGTTAGTGTAGGTGGTTAGTGTCAGTAGGGTGTTCAGTCATTTCTTTGGGATGTTCATGTTCATGCCAGGAGCTGAGGAATTCCTCATGTCAACAAGTGTCCTCACAAGTTGATAAATGATAAACTGTGGTTTCCTCCTTCCCTCTTCACATCGAGAGAAGCATTAGTTTAAAGTCTCTTCTTCCTGTTTTTCACAGTTTCAGTGTCTGATTCACTGATTCTCTCCTCACGACCACATTCACAGATAAGGTCGTTAGTGATTCCTACACTAACTTTCATTAAGTGTAATCACGCTCGGTGCAGCCTTCAGTTCACCGTCGTGTTGTCGTCTCAGGAACAAAGTTTGATGGACAAGTCTTTGTGTGTCTCTGGACTGTGAGACTCCAAGTACCTGGAGAAAAACTCTACATCCATCCTGGATTCAAACCCAGAAGCTGGAGGGGACCACTGTGGCGCTGTGCCATCAAATACAAGTATTTAAAGATTCAGATGGTTCAGGAGGACACTGTCAGCGTCTCTGTCTGCTTGAAGAGTTCCCTCCTGCTCTGATGGAAGTGGAGATGTTGTGTCACCTCATGTTTGTGAGTGGATCAGATGTGATGAGCTGCAGAGGTTAATGAGACCACGTCCACCTCTGTCCTGCGATGGCGGCTCCGCTCTGACTGAGCGGCTCCGACCAACCAAGCTGCCTTTCAGCTTTCGCTCGTCCGGCGGATACGAGTCACACACGCGGAGCAATTATGTTCTCTTTTACTCCCGCAACCACTTCCCGTCTCCTCTCTGAGAGCCTGAGAGAGGAGATGGAGATGCACAATGAGATTTGAACCGTCTCCGCTGTCACTTAGCATTAGTTTACAGCCTCGTGCTGCCAGAGCGCAGAGGAAGCACTTTGGAGTTTTCCAGTCAGGCTCAGTTTACTGCGTCGTGCAGACGGCTGGTGGATGTGAGGAGGAGCAGATACTGGGAGTGGAGCTTCAAATCGAATCTGAACCTGAAGTCAGGGGAGAGAAAGAGCTGATGCTGCCAAGTAATAATTCTTGTTTATTGACTCTGAGAACAGTCATTGTTTCATCAGGAGGATCCAGTTGTTTCATCATTGTGCAAAATGCAAAGTGGTTTAAAAACTAAAAAAGACGACAATGAAGTTTCTGCTTTAATTCAATTCAACTTGATTTACTGGATTAAAACGTTGTTAAGTCACAAAGTTCACGTCCCTGGAGACGAACGAGGCTCTGACATGTTGAAGAGTGAAACCGGGACGAGACACTGCGTCCCATGGACAGAAGGTCGAGCTGTGGCAGCTCCGAACCCGCCTGTCAGATGGTTCCTCGTCTTCTGTCCGGACCAACAGGCCAAAAGAAACCGTTCACCTCCACGGAGACACCTGCTCGGATGTTTACCTGGAAACACACATGATCAAGGCAGCGAGTTTCTCGTGAGGAGTCGTGTCGCAGTTTGACGAACGTACAGTTTGAGAACACGAATTAAAAGAGTATGTTTTGCATCTCAGAGGATTTACAGTGTGAGGTGGATCATCTCCACATCAGAGTCTGTTTGAGGAGCGTGTGTGAAACTACTTAGAATTTGAACACATTTGAATAAATTGCCTGTCACGTCAAATCAAATCACATCAAACTTGATTCTATGAAAAGGTGTCGGCTCTAATTTCCATCATCTGACGCAGCTTCTCATCGGTGTCTCTGTTAGATCTTTGCATATTTGTGTCATTTGAACCTCCAGTAAAATGCATCTGTTCGGGTCATGACGCGTCGCCCTCACTGTGTCTGCACGTGTTTGTCTGCAGGCCGAGTACGAGGTGACGCCCGACGAGAAGAGGAAGGAGTGCGGTCAGGAATTCATGGACAAATACTTCAACCCAAAGGTAGCTGCTGCCGAAAAGACACAAACACTATTAACTGAGTTCATCTTCATCATGTGACAGAAGGAGATGACTCCGCTAATGGGATTTTCTGCTTTTTCAAATATCGTACTGAGGATTTCATCTGTTCAACAACCACTTGTTTATCGTCCCTGAATTAAACCTTTGTATTTCAGACGGTTTTAAACAACTCTGGGCAGCATGACTTGTATTTTAGTGAGGAAACTATAAAGAAAAGTTTATATTAAATACTAATTTCATTCATAAACATCTGAGTCTCCACATTGTTCAACAACAATGATCCACAGTCACGTGTCCATTTGATCTTCTGTATCCAAACTAACCCTTTTTTCTCCTTATTGAATACAAAGAAAGAATTAATTCCAATTACAGTCCAATAACTAAATTCTGTTTCTGCCCCAAAAAATAATGAACTTTGAAGGAAAAGCAGAGAATCTAAATTAAACCGTTAAAAAACCCCGAATCCAATTTGCTCAGTTTTATTTTCTGACAACAGATTCGATTAATTTAACGCATTCGAGACGATTAGTTCCGCCAGAGTCACAGAAAGAAAAACTCTGGGAGGCTCATCACCACAGGGTCAAAGAATGAAAACCTAATCCACTGATCTGAAATTACCGGAGGCATCAGCAAGAATCCACAGTTCAACTGTTTCCTCACACTTTGTGTTTGTACGAGTCTGAACACGCAGTTCATCTGGATCTACCTCTTCAACCAGCTGAGTCACAGCCTGTTTACCTGGAAGCCTTCTTATCCCTTTGTGTTTGTGACGCAGTCAGACGACCATGTGCCTGAGGTGGAGGACGCCATGATGGCTCAGTGCAGCGAGCGGCTGCAGCAGGACGCCTGCAAAGAGCTTTTCAAGGACTGTACCAAGTAAGGCCACGATTCATCCTCCTTCCACCAAGATGTGCTGGTTCGAGGTTCATTCAACCTGCGAATGTTTAAAGTACCAGTTTACTTTCCCACAGTCTGCAGCCGCGACATTCTGTCACTCAAACGTCTCTGATTTCAACACTAGCTCCGACTTCAGGCTCAACAATGGTGACGACAGCGTCTTTCAAGTGACAGTTTGACGTTCACAGACCACTTACCGCACATTACATTACATTACATTACATTACATTTCATTGAGCTGACGCTTTTATCCAAAGTGACTTACAATAAGTGCAGGCGTATTCTCCGGATGTTGTGCAGCATGTTTCTACAGGAACGTGATGTTGCAGTAATGTTGGCAGTGAGGGAGAGTTGGCTGTCGAGTGTCACACCCAGGTTCCTGGCACTCTGGGGGGGGGGGGGTCAGTCAGACAGGCAGAGATTCGTGCTGCTACCTGTGTTTCAGATTGAGGAAAAGAGAGGATTAGTTGGGTGTCATCAGCGAAGCTGTGGTAGGAGAAGCCATGTGAGAGAATGACAGAGCCGAGAGAGAAGAGGAGGGGACCCAGGACGGAGCCTTGAGGGACCCCAGTAGTGAGAGGACAAGGTTCAGACACAGATCCTCTCCAAGTTACCCGGTAGGTGCGGTCGTTGAGGTGGGATGAGAGCAGGGAGAGAGCAGAGCCTGAGACACCCAGGTCCTGAAGGGAGGAAGTAAGGATCTGGTGGTTCACTGTGTCACATGCAGCAGAGAGGTCCAGAAGGACGAGGACAGAGGAGAGAGAGGCGGCTCTAGCAGTGTGAAGCTGCTCAGAGACAGCAAAGAGGGCCGTCTCAGTCGAGTGGCCTTCAAACCAGACTGGTGAGGGTCAAGAAGGTTGTTGTGGTGGAGATGGGAGGAGAGTTGATTAAAGATCGCTCGCTCAGAGCTGTGGAAACAAAGGGAAGAAGAGAGACAGGTCTGTAGTGGTTTACTTCAGACGGGTCGGGGGGGGGTTTCTTCAGAGAGTTAGGGAAACAGCCAGTTGACAGGGAAGAGTTGATAAGATGGGTGGCAACACAAGCGCTCAGATTTCCTGCGCTCCAGCTCCAGCTCCAGCTCTTCGTCTGCTCTTGGTCTTTTTTTTATCAAAACTCCCCAAACAATAGAAATGTTGTGGGTGCTTGAGCTTTACTTCTGTGAGAGTCAGTGCATGTGATCTGTAGAGGTCGCTCAGAGAAGAAGAGCTAACACACCTACAAGCTCATTACACCTGACATTACTTTGGTTTGGGAATTCTGACATGTTGCATAAAAAGAGCTGAAACGGGAGCGCAGGGAACGTGTCCAACAAAATTCCACAAGCACACAGTTTGAGCACAAGCAGAACACATCTATTTGCATGTCATCCATCTTTCTTTGCAGTCAAACACAGAATATTAGATTCTGAACAGACTGAGGAACATTCAGGAACCTACACGACGGAACATTAAATCCTGCACAGATACTTTCTCTGCTCAGCCTGAAATAAAACATCTCTTCTGATGAAGCGAATCACTGTTTGCTCTCCTCCAAAATCTCCCTCTGTCTTTCTCTGTGAGCTCACTGTTCTCCGGACACTTAAAAATAAAACGCTGTGATTCAGCTGCAGTCATGCACTGAAGCAGCACATCAAAACAAGTGCTGCAGGAAGCTGACCGCCTGAGCGCTGACCTGAATGTCTGCTCTGTCTCTGCACTCAGGATCTGGCGACGGCTCAAATCGTTCATGTCACAAGGCTCGAGTCCAAGTGAAGTCATGAGTCACAGCGGTTAAAGTCAGCGAATAAGCAATTCTTCATTGTTTCTGTTTGGAAGTGAATTGGCCAGTTTGCAACTCGAGTCCGATTGGACTTGACAATGTGTGACTTCAGACTGGGATTGGCCTGGAGGAGAACGGGGGCAACCGGGCTCATGGTTATTGGTCGGTCGGGGGTGGGAAGGTCTGACTAAAGTCTGATGACGCCAAACGCCTCAGTGGCGCGTACTTCCATTAAGACCCGATCTCTGAACGAGCGGCAGCGACAGCATGGACTCACTTGAGGAACAGCAGGTGGTTGTTTCATAAGCAGCAGATGTGCAACACGAACCAATCACCACATCTACCTGTACATTAGATCTCATACCTCACAGGTGCAGATTTACAAGTGGGCGTACATAGCTCCGTGTTCTAAGTGCTGCACTAGCCATACTTGCTAGCGCGCACCCCCCCCCCCGCCCCTTCTCATTCATCCTCACACCCAGTCGATAATATGCGTAACAGAGCGATAAAGGGAATCACAGAGTGTGTTGTTTTGATACTCGTGTGGAGATGTGATGTGGTCGTTATCAGATGGTTACACAGCCCTGCAGTCCCCCCCCCCCCCCCCCCCCCCCCCCGCAGCCATGGGTGTTTCCCTGCTAGAGTCACAGTGAGTTCTCTCTTTGAGGCACGAGCAGGCATCTGCGCTGCCCGGCTCACATCTGGAGCAGAAAATGACACAGATAATTAATGCGTGAACTGTGACACTCGAGGCAAGTTCATTTATACATAGCACCGTCCAGACAACAGACTCTATTCATAGTGTTTTACAGAGGACCAGGATAATTAGACACTTAAAATAGAACATAAATAGAACATCATAATAATAAGACATGAGAAAAAATAAATAAAATGAAGCTAAAGATTAAAAAGAGGTTTTAACTCCTTCGGAACAGAGTCACATGGTCTCTCTCCACAGCTCCACTGCGCTGGAGCGTCTGGACAACATCTCAATATTTAATGGAATTGCTGTTTAGCCAGAGTTGCACTTGTTGTTGCTTTAAACGTACGATACACAACTTTGGCTTCAACATTAACAAAGGACCGACAGTTGTCAGTTGACGTTGTGAAGCAGCGTGGGATCATGGGAGTTAGTTTCTCATCCCATAATCCTCGTCAACTGTTTTTCCTTCGTCACATGTTTGAAGTCAAAGCAGAGACACAGGTAAAGAGGATGTGACGCAGTTAAAAGGACAGTTTTTGAGCAGCTTCTCTTTTCCGCATCACTTCCAGGTTGATCCACGACTTCCTGAGCGTGGCGCCCTTCGCTGACTACGTCGACAGCATGTACTACAACAGGTTCCTGCAGTGGAAATGGCTGGAGAGGTAACGTCCCTTTGTGTTTTTCTGCTGATGTTTCTCTCAGTTAGCAGCACATTGTGTAACGACGCACACGTTAGTGCTACATTAGTCTGAATCTCCTTCACAGCACCAGTAACAACACGCTCAGCAGGTTGCCTCATTCCTCCCTGTTGTCCTCGGGTGAGAGTGAGGTCACACTTTCAGCTGCCGGGCTTTTGTTTTTTGAAGCTAAAGTTAAGACGTTCAGTAATTTTTAAATTTGATCTTCAATTTCCATTTTTCTTTTATCCACAGTGACGAGCTCAGGCCAAAAATATTTCCTCTTCAGTTACGAACAGTTTGATTTATTTTGTTCCACGTTGGAACGCCGGGTTCTAGTGTTTCGTCTCATCGGGGGAAACAAACAATAACCATGTGTAACACAAACCTTTACTTTCCCTGCGTCAGGCTCAGGTTTCCTCTGGGGCTCGGACCAAACAGCCTCTAATAAGCACTGAACTCTGAAAGGTCTTTGAAAAGCAGATGAGAAGTAACTGCTGCACCCAGAAAGGTTGATCCAGTCACGTAACGAACTCAAAGACACAAGTTCCCACAAGTTTCCTGAGAAACGAGCCTCAGAATCTGATGGAAATTCCAAGCTGCTAAATTCCTGGTATTCAGCTCTTCTCCCTCTGACGTGTTTGACTTCCTGTCAGCGGAGGAATAAAGAATAAGCCTGAGCCGGCGTTGGTCTCAGTTTTATCAGGTGTGTTCAAAGACATCCGATCATTTCCCAGATTCCTTCGGGATGCAGATAACAAACCACAGGTCACGGTGGAGAGGAGAGGAGCGAGCGTTAAGGATCAGCTGAGACAAACCAGCTGGAACCCCCCCCCCCCCGCTCAGGGACTTGAATACAGAAGATATCAAATGAAAGAGATGATTGAGGTTTGTTTTCTTTCAGGCCCACGAGCTGCTTATCAGATAAAACCCCTGAATCTGAGAGGGTTCCAGGAACCATGGGGGGGGGCCCTTGAATTTCTCAGTTCATCCAATGATGTTTGAAGAAGCTCTCACAAGCCACAGGGACACTGAGCCCCCCCCCCCCCCACACACACACACACACTCACACGTTCTACAAATGCAGCGAAAACCCCAAAACCACCACAGACATATTTCATATTTAAAGTTAAAAGGTGTCACAGCAGAGAATCTATTCTTGATCAGATTCTTAATTGATTCTGCTGCTAAGTGGCGTCAGACGATCAGCGTGAAGGGGGCGGGGCATCAGACGCTGTCCCCGCCTCCGAGGCCTCATGGTCGGTGTGGAGCAGTAGTGAGCTCGTGGGGGGGGGGGGGGGGGGTGCAGTTCACGCTCCTCTCAGCCTCCTGCTCATTGAACCATCGTTGGGCACATGGAGCAGAAGTGCTCGCTCACCAGTCGGGTTTTGTGTTACCTGATATTGTTCTGAGTGGGCGTGGTTTTTACGGGCCTGAACAAAATGACAATATAAGAGGGGGGGGGGGGCTGAAGGAATGTTCCAGAAAATTTCCAAAGCAATTGACTCTGAGGTTTGTGTTCTCACATGGCTCAGATGGAAATCTTTAAATAATAGTCTGGTTCAGTCACGTGGCTGCATGTGGCTGTAATGGGGGAAACCGACGGGTCGGGTTGGGACGACTCTCTGCTCTGAACAACAGAAACCAGGTCTGAAATCAGCGGGTGAACAGCATGTTTTACCAAATAGCTTCAGGTGCATCACCACCTCCCTCTGGACTGAAGCCACCTTCACACAGGACTCGAGTCCTGAGCCTGGTCCAAGACCAGCTGCTGTCCCACAGCTTCTAGATGATGGGTGTGTTTGTGTGAGTTATACCAGGTCGTTATGTTGAATACAGTCATGAGTAAAACTCTGGTTTCACAGAATGAGAACTCTATCTCCTGCACAGAGCACCTTTCAAAACGGCCACAAAGTGCTTTTCAGTAAAAAGTCGATTAATTAAAGGTTAAAATCTTTGAGAGAAAGCGCTGAGATGAAGTGAGCTCATTGAACGGAGAGTTTCCTGAAGCGATCGGGTTCCTTCAGTCAGCAGATCTCACAAGAAGCACTGTTCAAAGTGTAATGTCCTGATCTCAAGTCTAAAACCAGCCAGGATCAATGTGACGTGCTCGTTCCTCTCAGAACCGTAGGTGTTGAGGTCGCTAGAACAAAGAGCGTCGCTATAATCGAGGCTCAGGCAGATGAAAACATGGATGACCTTTTCTATATCGGAGAATGAAAGGAGTGATCTAATCTCGGTGAAATACCTCAACGGGACAAAGCAGGATTGTGCATCTTCAGTCGCCTGATTGTCAAGCGACGAGCGATGGGTAAAGTACAACTGGGCTAAAGGCCTCGCTCAACAACAACATTACCAGTTAAAGCACCGAGCAGATGAACGTGTTTGATTTCAACTTCCAACGTGAGGAGCTGGTGCACGTTCCTCAAACCGTCCTCCTTCCTGTTGCATCGGCAATCTGCTCATCTTCAGGTGGATCACTTGAGTGTCATGACTGTAAAATGTTTTCATGCTCTGATGTTCGCTGTCCTCAGACTGTCTCGTTAACCCCCCCCCCCCCCCCCCCCCCCCTCCTGATAAAGCCCAGTCTGCTCTGATTGGTCAGCTGTTCCACTCTGTTGTGATTGGTCAACGGATTCTAGTGGCTTTCTGTGTCAGGAGGCGTCGTCTTTACAGCACAATTAGCACGTTTACGCTGTTTCTACAGACAGAAGTCACAGACTCTTTAACTTTGTAGAACTTCTACATTCACAAAAAACTTTTATAACACACGAGAGGAAAGAAACTCTGAAGAAACATCACATGTCTCCTTTATGATTAATGGAAAGACACAGACATGTTTCAGAATATCAGGGTGAAGTCACACCTGCACTACGGCCCAACAGCTTAGTTCTCTAAATATCTTTAGATCCATGAATCTCAGAGAAATCTGCAAAACTTTATATCTCACAATGTTAAAGATAGTGATAAAAACATTCTGCCCCTTTGATCATTCCACAGACTCACTGGAAACATGTTCACTAGTTTTTGCGTCATCCTGTTTCAAAACAATCGCACAATCTCCTCGTCGTAGATATTGAGCAACATGTTGTTCATGTTGTCACTGCAGCAAAGTTCTGGTTTCTCTCGTCTCCTTCAACACAAGGTAATAAATCTTTGTTTAGGAAAGATTCAATTAAAACCAGGGTGTGAGCGCTGTGGCTGCGTTCAGGTCTAAACCTGCTGACGCACAAAACAAGCAGGTGAAGCAGCACCCCCGGGCTCATTAAGCAGAACATGACTCTTTGTTTTAATGAGTCTTTCCTCTCGGGTCTTTTTCATTTTCATGCTTGAACCGATAGATCCAGAGGGAGAAGAAGCGTGAGCGAGTTCGTTACCTGCTCAGTCTGTGGTTCTCCTACACGTGGCCCACGTGGGGGATGCAGATGTTTCTTTAAACCTCTGCTGCTCTGTTGAAAAACAGGTTTTCATGAGAATAAGTCGTTTTTGCTGCCCCCTGGTGGCTGTTGCAGAAACGTATTGCTCACAGCAACGTTTTAAACTTCCTGAAAGGTCCCGGTGTTGCTCTTGGTCTCACACACGTCCTGTGGCCTCGTCTGCAGCCACGTTCAGATCTACAGCTGATGATAAAACCACGTTCAGATCTACAGCTGATGATAAACCCACAGCTTCTCTAAGTGACCGGACTCCTCAGGGTCAGTGAGATGTGACACTAGACAAACAGAGGAAACAGAGGATCTCTCTCCCTGGTTGGAGGAGACCTTCTGTCCCCAGTGAAGGGTCTGACCATCTCAGGCTCTTCAACATGGAGCAGAAGTTGAAGCGCTGCTCAGGGGTGAGATGGTTTGAACATCTGCAGGACGTCTCCTGAGCGCCTCCTGTTGGAGGTTTATATACAACCTTAAACCAGTAACTGACCTAAATCTGTTTCCTGAACCTATATCACGTTGATACCTAGTTTTAAATGGACCTCTAGATGTGATGCAGTTGGATCAGAGTTGTTTGCTTGTGTCCAACAGGCAGCCGGTGACGAAGAACACATTCCGACAGTACAGAGTCTTGGGCAAAGGAGGTTTTGGAGAGGTGAGTCCCTTCGTCTTTCTGCAGGATTGACTCCCAAACTACTGAGATTCCATTAAATGGACCAAAGAACACATATATAATATCTTTGCAGCGTTTAGGTTTCATTTCAGTTCTTTGGAAACTCTTTAGAAACAGATATTAACTCATGTTTAACGGGAGTAATTGTGCTTTAGCCTCTGATTTACATTGTTCTCTGTGTAGAGGAAGAATAAAGACTCAAGTGAACCTGTTGATTTGAATTATAAAACGTTCACACGCAGATTTCTGTGTAACTCAAGAATTAATGTTCTAATACAACACAATTTAAAGATTAAGGGTCAATGATATTTTTTATTCCAAAGGCCAAAGGTCAACTTCACTGACTCTAATGTGGACGTTCAGATATTTTTATTGATCCACGTTAATCGTGTCTGTAATCATATTGGTTGTTTTCTATGAAACTTTAACTTTGTTTGAAACAGAGGAGAGAACAACGTCTTATTTCTTCATTGGATCTTATGTTTAAATACTTGCGTGTTGAAATCATAATTTGTTTATATCTTAAACTCAAAGTCATTAACAGTTTGATTTCAATGAAACAGGATCTCATCCATTTCCCCTGATTCCCAGGTGTGTGCGTGTCAGGTACGAGCCACAGGGAAGATGTACGCCTGCAAGAAGCTGGAGAAGAAGAGGATAAAGAAGAGGAAAGGAGAATCCATGGCGCTCAACGAGAAACAGATCCTGGAGAAAGTCAACAGCAGATTTGTTGTAAGAAGTTTTTTCTTCTGATATTTTCAACACTCTGAAGCTGTTGGATCGTTTGACGAGGTCGTTTCCTCTCTGAGACTCTGAAGCTTCACGTGTTTGTTCCACAGTTTCTTCTGATCTGTTAGTTTTAGTTTCACGTTGTAATTCAGGGACTAAAGAAGTCTTTACTTACTTTAATGTGACAGGAATGTTGGCAGCGCTCTTCATCGTAGAAAACATCCACATTAAGACACTGATCTCTTTCGGCACATTCAGTTTCTTTTAGTTAACAAAGGATATAAAGACGTAATGTGAGGCTCAGAGAGACACAGATCCCCACAGGCCCCTTTGACCCTCGTCCGTCTGCAGGTCAGTCTGGCGTACGCCTACGAGACGAAAGACGCCCTGTGCCTTGTGCTGACGCTCATGAACGGAGGAGACCTCAAGTTTCACATCTACCACATGGGCGAGGCGGGTTTCGACGAGAGGAGAGCCGTCTTCTACTCGGCGGAGATCTGCTGCGGCCTGGAGGACCTGCAACGAGAACGCATCGTGTACAGGTCAGCGGTCACACCTCAGAGACAGGAAGCTCCCTCCCCTCCGCTCTGTCTCTAACTGTCGCTCTCTCTCTGTGGCACAGGGACCTCAAACCAGAGAACATCCTGCTGGACGACCTCGGTGAGTAACAGTCATCAGGTCCATTCTTTAAAACCCTTCACGCCACAATCTGTGGTGTCTGTGACGAGCTCAGGCTCCTCTTGCTCTCAGCCGATGAGATGAGATCTTCTAAATGAACGTTTCACTTTCTCAAACCGATTCAAACCTTGTTCATGAGTCTGAACCTGAGCTGGAGCCTTAAACCAAATCCATTACATCAGTCTGTGTGGATGAATTTCCAGTGGGAACCACCGGAGGGCGCTTCAACTCCAGCAGACCAGTGTGCAGCCTGCATCTCTGCTGCTGACGAGTTTAATCATCACAATTAGACTCTAATTTAAAGAAAGAAGGAAGAAGTAGTGAGTTCCATTCAGAGCTGGAGATCAAACCACGTGAGGAGCTGTTCAATCTGCCTGTGAAGATTCAAGGGAACACACTGGTCTGTCCGACGACGTTGTTCTGAACCTTAAACCGGAGCGAAGACGTTTCCGTCTGCCGTCTGAGTCGTGAGCGGCAGGTTCCTGAGGACTCGGACTTTAATGCTGAAGCTTGATGATTCTGTGATGTTATTCATTAAACTACAGAGAATCCAACCGAATAATAATAATAATGACTTTATTCCCCTTTAAGTGGCTCCAATGCTCCGTCATACTACATCATTCAAGTGCAGTAATCTAATCAGTAGTATTATTATTAATGATAAATATTCATTCTTTGTGTCTTCAGGCCACATCAGGATATCAGACCTGGGTTTGGCGGTTCATGTTCCAGAAGATCAAACCATCAAGGGCCGGGTGGGAACAGTGGGATACATGGGTGAGTGGCGTCTGAGCTGAGCACCTCCAGTTTGACCTGTTGATCCCAGGGGGGGGGGAGTGACGCTGTCTTTGTCCTCTCTCTCCTCCTCCTCCTCAGCTCCTGAGGTGGTGAAGAACGAGCGCTACACCTTCAGCCCGGACTGGTGGGCGCTGGGCTGCCTGCTGTACGAGATGATCGAGGGCCAGTCGCCCTTCCAGCAGAGGAAGAAGAAGGTCAAGAGGGAGGATGTGGAGCAGCTGGTGCGGGAGGTGGAGGAGGAGTATTCCAGCAAGTTCTCTGAAGACGCCCAGTCCCTCTGCAGGATGGTGGGTGGAGTCCAAACGTGTCCGTGTGACCTCGGGCTGGTTGATCAAATTATTAGAATCAGGTGGTTGAAGGTCAAAGGTCACTGTGACCTCACAAACCTGAGAAATCCATCAATCGACGTCATCGTTCTTCTTCTCATTGTTTTATTATGACTGTTGAGATTATTTGCTTCTACGTGTTTACATGAGGAGATTTTTCGGATTATTCTTCACGGTGAGTTCACGTCTTTTTGTTTTTCAGCTTCTCGCCAAAGATCCCGCAGAGAGGCTGGGCTGCCAGGGGGGCGGAGCCTCGGAGGTCAAAGCTCATCCCATCTTCCGCTCCATTAACTTTAAACGCTTGGAGGCCGGGATGCTGCAGGTCCCGTTCATCCCTGACGTAAGTCTGAGGGACGTTATCCACGTTTCATCAGTGACGAGCGCAACCACACACATGTTGTTATATAGGATTATTATCGTTATTAATAAATGATTTACTGCTGTTGATTTTCATGTATTACATGTCGACTATATACTGGTAAATGTGTTTATTAAGATCTTTTCTAGTCTGGATGAGGCTCAAAGTCTTCACAGAACAGTTTGACCTTCACACATTTAAACACATTCATACACACACACACACCACACACACACACACACACACACACACACACACACACACACACACACTTCAGTGTCTTGCTCAAGGGCACTTCTCCTTCTCTTGAGTCTGTTAAGCAACCGACAATCTTCAGACCAAAGTTCACAACTTTGCGAAATAAAAGCTCTTTCTCACAAACATGCTCAGCAGACGTCTGGAAACTGAAACGTGTTTTTATACAACTGGAGTTTACATCCTGTGCTGAGGACGTGGTGTGTGTGTGTGTGTGTGTGTGTGTGTGTGTGTGTGTGTGTGTGTTGTGTGTGTGTGTGTGTGTGTGTGTGTGTGTGTTGCAGCCTCAGGCGATCTACTGTAAAGACGTCCTGGACATCGAGCAGTTCTCCACAGTTAAAGGTGTCGAGCTGGAACCGAAAGACGAATCATTCTACAGCAAAGTGTCGACGGGAAGCATCTCCATCCCCTGGCAGAACGAGGTCAGACACACACACACACACACACACACACACACACACACACACACACACCACACACACACACACACACACACACACACACACACACACACACACACACACACACACACACACACACACACAAACCTTCCTGTGTATAAGGTTAAAAATGAATCTGTTTGTCCTTTGTTGTGCTGAAGAAGTTGTTTCTCTGCAGATGATCGAGACGGAGTGTTTCACTGAGCTGAACATTCTGTACCAGGACGGGACGGTCCCCCCCGACCTCGACTGGAGAGGTCAACCGCCCCCCCCCCCAAACAGGGACTCCTGCAGCGGCTGTTCGGCTCGGTAAATGGCGTTAAAAGTAAAAGACGGCGGCGCCCGTATTTGAGATTTAGCTTCATTTTTGTACAACGGGAGGAAGTGGAGACGCGTCGTCCATCTTGTGGTCTGAACTCTTTAAAGTTCCCTCCACTCAAGTGCGTTTACTATTTTGACTTCTACGAGATTCAGGCCTTGTCAACAAACGCTCAAACAAACATGCCGGGCCAGTAGGGGGCGATAAAGTCTTCACCAACGATCAATCAAATGCCAGAGACGAAAGCTGTGGTACAAATAACTTTGAGTCAGACGTCTGTAGATGTCAGTAATGTTGAGCAGTGATGCTAAATGTAGCTGCTAACGTGTAACTAGACGTATAATCACTAACCACGCGTAGAGAAACTGGTTTAAAGACACTGGTGTTGAAACTGTGACGTCAGCGTTTCACAAACACACAAACACACAAACACACAAACACACAAACACACAAACACACAGGAACCAGTGACGAGTCTGAAACACTCAGGACTAAGTTAGTTTTACTAAACTGTCGAGAAGCAGCGCGGGATCACGGGAGTTTCTATGATCACTGACTCTCTGTCTCCCTCTGCAGGAATGCTGTGGTAACTGCAGCGACAGTGACGAGGAGCCCACCAGGCTGTGACACACACACACACACACACACACACACACACACACACACACACACACACACACACACACACACACACACAGGATCTTATTTGTTTACAACTTTTGCACATTTGTATTTTTAAGATAGTTCTATCTCTAAAAGTCAGAATGTATATTTTCATCATTATTTAAATCGTGACTCGTCGTCGCTCAGGAGACGGAAACAAGACGAACCTGTTTTTTTTTCCCGTACATTTTTTGTCCAGGGAAGTTTTTTTCCTTCCTCCTCATTCGTCCACACATTTCCAGGTTATTGAACCAGGAGCTGCCGCTCCACTGGACCAGTGGCCTGCTGTAGAAGTGCCTTGCTCGTGGGCACCGTGGCAGAGGGGAGGACTGAGCATTGATCTCTTTACGCTTTCCCACTTTGTCCGTGAGGCTCATGAACTGTGACCACTTGACTGGCTCCGCCTCCGTCCTGCTGTGACAGAACTCGCTCTCTTCCCTCTTCTCTTTAATTCCACTGGACGTTTGAGGAACGTGACGTCAGAACCAGGAAGTCGACGTCTGCAGATATTGTTGATAACCACGTTGTTTTATTCCATCATGAAGCGTGAGAATCGATGTCTGCGTCAGTTCCTCTTCAGGGACTCGTCGGCTTAAAGTGAAAAACACCTTTTTTTGTTCCATCTTTCATTTTCAGCCCCAGTTTCAATAATCATATTATTACTCAACTCAATTAACTGAATATTCAAACTGTAATTATCACGCTGTGGTTGATTAGCTCCAGTTTCAGTCCACAATTCTTTTGACTCATATGAGGAGACTGTGACCTTTGACCTCTGAAATCGAATCAGTTCATCTGAGTCCGAGTGACAGGTGATCAAAATGTGAATAAAGTCCCAAAACGCAGACCTGAGATATGTTGAAGGGGCAAAACACTGGTGAGGTCAAACAACTAAAATCTGATCCACGAATCTGAGTCCAAGTGAACATTTGGGCCAAATTTGAAACGATTCACTCACAAGGCCCAAAGTGTTAGTGAGGCCACTGTGACCTTTGACCTTTGACCTTCGACCACCACATTCTCATCATCTCATTTGTGAGTTCAGGTGAACGTTTGTACCAGATTTGAAACTGTTCCCTCAGATATTTGATTTACTTTCCTACAGAGAGAAATTGTCCGGAGACGACAAACAAAACTCAAACACAACTTTAGTTTCGGTTTGTTCGGATCGTTGAAGTTCAGAGGAAATCAACACGTAACTTCTCAGGGTTCATTCACTGTTTCTTTCTTTGTTTTTCTTTGCTCTTGAGCTGAATCGATTCATTAAGATAAAACCCAGTCGATCCCCGTCAGGATCATCGCCACCGGGCCGCCGACGGGACGAACTGAGGGTGTCGGTTGAAATCCTGCGTCTCATGAAGCCTCAGCTGGTTCTGTTGCAGTCGATTCTTCCTCAAACTATCTATGGCTTCTGATTCTAAGCTAATAAAATGAAATACCTCTGAATGTACAAACGGCTGAAGTGTTGTTTGTGTGAGACGACGGAAACCAGTTCCTATATTATTATTATTATATATATATATATATATATATATATATTATTATATATATATATAATATCATTATTCAGGTCAAGTTCTCTGTAGAACATCTTTAAAATAACCACTGTTGAGCTGCACAGGCTTAAAAGGAAATACAAATAATATATATATATATAATAAAATACGAAAGCAGTGGAAGGTTGAATATCATAAATAATTGAGAATTAAAATAACTTAACAGAGAATTTGAGCTTTTGAACTTTTAAAAGTTCGTTTTCAAAGGAAAGTCTTTGTCATTAAAACAATTAAAATAAAAAGATAAAGTAACATGACGCTGAATTTAGAAAAATGTGCGGCATCTATATTTAGAACAAGTTATTTACTCATCAACTGATCATTTTAAAATCAGCACTTGAATGGTGTGATGTTGACACTTTAATGGTTATTTTATGAAACTGGTTCCACAAACATTTGACACAATTCTAGAAGAACCAGTGAAATATGAGTCGAGTCCATCAGGAGAACGTGACGTGTTGGGGAGTTTCAAAGTTTCAATGTTTTCGTGTTTCCTCCTTCGTTTCTGTTTCTGTTAACAGAACTTCCTTTAATCCTCGATAATTAATCTGTCGTCACTTTGAATCCTTGAATTCCTCCGGAACCTTCAGCGCCTTCACGGGCTTCTTTTCAAATTCCTTCTCAGATGAATCGTTATGAAAGAACTTTTCAAGGAAACTGACAAAACTGAAGCTCTTTTATAAAATGTGAGCTTAACTGAGTTCAGGTCACTGAGATATGAGGACGAGGAATAAAGTTCTGAAAATTATTAATTTTGTCCCTGGATTCTAAGATTATTTTTTCAAAAATAAAGGTTTCATGATCCTCCTCAGAAAAACACATTTTGATAAAGCTACTTTTTAATTTGTCAGAACTTATAATAATTAAACCAGTTCAGCAAAACCAGAAATCAACAGAACTTAGAAGTTAGTTTAATGTTCTCCACCATCACAGTGACGATACTGACCCCTGGTGGCTCCGCATAGTTAACACGTCGCTAAATCTTCCTCTGTCTTTTAATTCAACATTTTAACTGGACGGTGTAAAAACAGGTGAAACCCAAACGGACCCCAGACGAGAACCAAGCAGAACAATCCTCCACATGACTCCCGAGCTGGAAACTGCATCTGGAGCAAAGAGACGATGCAGATTCACTGAGAAGTTCTTAAGAAGTAGAATTAATAGTTTTACTTTTCCTTTAAAACAAACTTTACTTACTCACCTCAGCCTGATTGTAAACCCGCTCGGCCGAAGTCAATAATGTTACGATGTTTTGAACAAGTGTCGTATTCAAATTCATTTGAATTAATTCTGTTTCGTGTCAGATTCATTTGAACTATATTTTTTTGTAAAGTGAGCGGAGGTGAGGCTGACTCCTGATTGGTCGAGTGTGTGGATCAGTGCGACCTCGGGAAGTGATGTCATCACCACCAGATGGCAGCGGTGGTAGCTGAGATATTGTGCCGTCGTCTTTATTGAAACAAACTGATCCGATCTTTAAGTCTGCACATGTTCATCTGTGATGTCATCATGACTCTTCGGTGTGAACATCAGGTGTGAAACGTTCCTCAGCTTCATCAGCTTCATCAGCTTCATCAGCTTCATCAGCTTCATCAGCTTCATCAGCTTCATCAGCTTCATCAGCTTCATCAGCTTCATCA